>CM056049.1:658141818-658381571 GCA_029574335.1 Rana kukunoris
ACATGTGATCAATTTTAAATCCAGCCATTTGATGGTTTGACAGTTTGGCTGAGAGCACATCCAATGTGACATTAGCCTTACTGGCATGCCAGGAATGTCATTGCTTTTTGAAACCATTAATTTGATGGGTTTAGTTCCGTTTTAACTGTTAGGCCTAGTAGACACGACCGAGGAACTCGTCGGAAAAGACACATCGTTTTCCTTGACGAGTTCCTTGTTAAGCTTGTCGAGAAACTTGACAAGCTGTCTTTACGTACACACAGTCAAGACCAAATCTCCTCATTCTCAAACTCAGTGACTTCAACACATACAACTGCAGGGGAAGTTCGGTTCCACTGGCACAACCCTTGGGGCTGCTTTTGCTAATCTCATGTTACTGCGTGTTAGGTAAAAGTTTGGTAAGAGACATTTGCACT
This sequence comes from Rana kukunoris, assembly GCA_029574335.1. Classification (NCBI taxonomy): domain Eukaryota; kingdom Metazoa; phylum Chordata; class Amphibia; order Anura; family Ranidae; genus Rana; species Rana kukunoris. The sequence continues at coordinate 658,142,235 of CM056049.1, forward strand.
TTTCATCTGTTACAGCGTGACAAATGTGCTATTTCCATTACAAATACTACTTTTACCGATGGTCGCGGGTTTCTAAGCATACACACCAACGTGTTTCTCGTTGGAAAACTAGCCCGACGAGGAACACGACGACTCCCGTCGAGGAAAAAGAGAACTTGCTCTCTTTTGTCCTCGTAGAGTTCCTCGACAGTTTACTCGATGAAAAGCATACACACGATCGTTTTCCTCGGCAAAAAAGCTCTGCCAACAAGTTTCTTGATGGATTCTGTCGAGGAAACCGGTTGTGTGTACGCGGCCTGAGAAAGAAAAAACGGTGTCGTCCTGCTGGATGTGCTGCATCATGGGGGTCTGTAAAACTAAGGACTGAATGTACAGAAATGTAAAACATTTGGCTGGTAAAGTAGATCCTTTACAAAATATTTTATCCACATAATTAGATGTTTGCGTAAAGTTAACCTTTTATGTTATATATACTTAAAAAGTAGGAACACCAATCAGGCATGTGTTCGCAGAGGACCTGGAAGCCCAACTGGTAACTGCACATATGAATCAAGGCATACAATTCGGATAACTGCTTGCAATATAACGACAAGCTGGTCATTGGGGGTAAGTAGCATCCCATGCTCTTCGGGAAACGTCATTTCATCTAACTGTAGGAACTGTGATACCAGCAGGTTACAATGAAATCTAAAATTACATTTACCAATTCTGGCTGAGCAAGAAGAGATTTTCCTAGTGCAGTAGTCAAATATTCCTAGATATTCTTCTTCAATATTTGACAAGACTAATCTTCAATTCTGCTATTCTGCCAGGGAAAATCCACACAATGTTATGAAGAAAGCTTTTAGCTTAGCTATCATTCAGTAGCAGCACAATCTCCACAGGCAGACAGCTAATGGTTACAGCTCAGTAAAAGAGAGAAATAAAAATAAAACGTTTGCATTGATGCTATAAGTACATGTAATAAGTGCACGTACTTCAGTAATGACACATGTCATGCCTTTAGGCTGTGAAGCCTGTGGAGAAGGATATAGGGAAATAGGTGAGAATAATACCCATTATGTACACAGAGATGTCCCTATAATGATGAGAATTTAAGTGATCACCTTGCAGGATAATTGACTATGTAGCCTGACATGTCATGTCTGCCCCTTGCTAGAAAACAAGCCTTTATATAAGTATTTACCAAATGAGACTTCCACTATTCAGTGGGGCTTATTTACTAAAACTGGAGTGTGCAAAATCTAGTGCAACTCTGCACACAAACCAATCAGCTTCCAGGCTATATTGCCAAAGCTTAACAAGGGATGAGCCGAACACCCCTGGGTTCGGTTCGCACCAGAACCTGCGAACAGTCCAAAAGTTTGTGTGAACTTTAGAACCCTGTTAAAGTCTATGGGACTCATTTTAAAGGCTAATATGCAGGTTATTGTCCTAAAAAGTGTTGGGGGACCCGGGTCCCAATGTATCAATGCAAAAAAAGTTTTTAAAAAAATTCAGTTTTTTCATAAGCAGTGATTTTAATAATGCTTAAAGTGAAACAATAAAATTGAAATATTCCTTTAAATTTTGTACCTAGGAGGGTGTATAGTATGCCTGTAAAGTAGCGCTTGTTTCCTGTGCTTAGAACTGTCCCTGCACAAAATGTAATTTCTGAAGCAAAAAAGTAATTTAAAATCACTCACCTTAGGGTCTGGTATGGCTATTAAGGGGAACCCTGCGTCAAATAAAAAAAAATGATGTGGGGTTCCCCCCAAATATCCATTCCAGACCCTTCAAGTCTGGTATGGATTTTAAGAGGAACTCCACCCCATTTTTTTTTAAAAATGCCGTGGACCCCACACATTTTTTTTTTTTATGAATGACGTTTCTCTGTATTGCCGGGAGCCGACAATTCATTATAGCCGCGAGTGATTTTAAATTACTTTTTTTCCTTCAGAAATGTCACTTTGTGCAGGGACAGTTCTAAGCATGGGAAACAAGTGCTACTTTACAGGCATACTATACACCCCCCTAGGTAAGAAATTTAAAGGAATATTTCACTTTTATTGTTTCACTTAAATGAATTATTAAAATCACTGCTGCCAAAAAAACTGCAGTTTTTAAAACTTTTTTTTGCATTGATACATGTTCTCTGGGGCAGGACCCAGGTCCCCAAACACTTTTTATTACAATAACTTGCATATTAGCCATTAAAATTAGCACTTTAGATTTCAAATGTTCGAGTCCCATAGACTTTAACAGGGTTCTAAAGTTCACACGAACTTGCCGCGAACACCCCAAATAGTTCACTGTTTGGCGAACAGGCAATGTTCGAGTCAAACATGAGTTCTACTCGAACTCGAAGCTCATCCCTAAGCTTAACTGAACAAGCTGAAGTTAGAAGCTGATTGGCTACCATGCACAGCTAAACCAGATTGTGAGTGCACCAGTGTTCTTTTTGAGATGTTTAAATCTTACTAAAGTCCACCTTTTTGATATTTTTACCTGCAACATTTTTGCTAAGCACCATTTCCGCTAATTCCTACCCATGTATTAATCTCATCCATATGGCAACTTAGGTCTTATGGATGTCCAGGAGGCCCAGTGATAACTTTCATGCTCTTACAGTTAACCAGGGGGACAGTGAATTAGTCAAAACTGTGCACCTGTCTATCACTTGCCTGCCTGCAAGGGAGTACAGGCATGCCCCACGTTTAAGTGCACAATGGGTTTATTTACTAAAGCTGGAAAGTGAAAAATCAGGCTCACTTCTGCATAGCAACCAATGAACTTCCAGGTTTTATTACCAAAGCTTAATTGAACAAGCTGGGGTTAGAAGCTCATTGGTTTTTATGCAGAAGTAAGACTGATTTTGCACTTTCCAGTTTTAGTAAATAAACCCCATTGTGTTCTTAAAGTTGAGGTATGCTGCCTGTATGCACTTGTAGGTTTCTGGTGTCTGATAGGATGGTCCATGTGTAGTTCTCTGTGTCCATTGCAATTATTATCATTAGCACCTAAACTGGGGGGGGGGGGGGGTGCAAAGCTTGAAAGAAAAAAATACTCATATGGAATATTGTCAAAAATGTATGATTTTTACAGGCTAAGATCATTTTACAGAAATTTCAAAATCGAATGCAAAGAATCTATGCTATTATTTTGGGTTACGTGATAGGAATTTCACCAGAAAAACATAACAGTCCATGAATCCATTGATTTACATACAGGAGTTTCACCTGAGCATAGTTATCTAACATAACATAGCTATGACAAAAAGCAATATAAAGGAAATACAGTAAACCAGAATTCATGTTTTATTAACTGCACTTCAATAAACTAAATTCTTGATTGGCTGCCATAGTTTGTTACAATTTTCATTGCCATTATGTCTGAATAATTGTCTGCAGAAAGATATACAGAAGTAGTGCAAAGTCCACAAAAAGGAAGTCTATGATGCCTATATGGGCCTTCATGGCATATCTAGGCAGCTTATTGTTCTATTCCTCTAAAAGTGAAAGACAATCACAGCTGTCAGAGAGCGGAGCATGGATTTTACGGAAAGGATTTGCTATAGCAGTTATGGGATATAATAAAATTGTTACAATCAGGCAAGATGATTCTTTGCTGTCACGCAGCTCTTGGAAATACAGCTGTAGATAGGCAATGAATAACCAACTTGTGGTCCTAAATCAAAAGTCTACCTATTCATTCTGTCTCACTGAAAATATAGATGGTGCTAAAATATAGAAACTGTCGAAGCAGATTTCTGCTATGTGAAGATAGATCTGTGCCCTGCTGTCTCAACTTTGTATGTATGTTACTGTGATACCTATAAAAAGATCAACTGAAGGACAGCAATGTGTGACTTCCGTGCTCTGGGGTGTTGGCAGAAAGAGAGACAGAGCTGCAATAAAAATACTACAAGGCAACGTAGGCAGAAGCTTAGGGTCCAGTGCACACCCAGGGGCCCAGCTACAATATTTATGTTCCTGTAGTAAACAAGGGGGATAGGACAACTGGTCAAAGATTTTCACCAGCCTGTCACTTCACAAAGGGGATGCACTTGTAGGTACTTGGAGTCTGATGACCTAGGCTATGCCAGTACATTTGCAGAATGAAGATGGGGCAGCCATATGTACCTATTGCAGCCAACCAGGTGGAATAGAGAGGAAAGGGGGCGCTGGATCTTTGCCTAGGGCTCCATTCTGCCTTGATCTGTCTCTAAACTAAAGTGAGGAAATTATGTGAATTTTCCAAGTTCTCAAATATTCAAACCAGCTTTGTAGGAGAGCAAAATCCTGTTTAAAAAGGATATGCCAGAGCAAAACTTCAAAAATATGCCAAGCTTTTCCATAGTAAAAAATAAGTATCCACTTTCTATTACCCATACTGGACATTCTATTCATCACTGCATCAAATTGGAGCAAAATTGGAGGTTGCCTATTTAAATAATGCACGATCCTAGTTGGTTGCAGTTGACCACTTTAGATCCACGTTTAAGTCCTGGTCCACACTAGTGAGATCTCAGATGTGACTTGAGTTGCACAGAATTGCATGACAAGGGAAATCACATTGTCTTCAATGGTGCCTGTTCACATCAATGCAGCTCAGCATTGGGTGATTTTAGAAAAGGTTCCTGTACTACTTTGGTGCGATTCCAGTGCAATTTTGGCCCCATAAAATATACAAACCTCATCAAAGTTGCCTCCAAGTATCACTACACAATCGTGCTGGAGCCAGATCAAATTCGTATGGCAGCAGTGTGAACCTAGCCTAAAAAGACACTTCAATTGCATGCATGGGCTGGTCACACATCTGGATTTATCTGCTGCATCATTTCTTATTCTGCTTTGTCTTTTTTAGCCACATATTTCTTCCACTAAAGCTATTTCGGGGTTTGAATTTCCCTTTCTTTCTGTTTAAAGTTTGGAGCATTTAACCATAACTTCATTTCAGATTTTCAATTTCTCTTTTTTCATGTAATTAGACAGCTGGTTGCATTCTCGCTATCAGCGACATGAGAAAATAGATATAAAAGTCAGAATGACAAGATATTTATTAGATGTAATATATCATCATTCTGACACAGAATTGCACAAACTGGAATATTCTGAATATGTGGTGTGCAAGAGAAAAAAAAAAAAAAAACAGGATCTCTGAGCATTAAGGCATGAGTTACGGCTGAATTTTTATGGCTTTTCATATTTTTAAATATGGTAGTCTGGAGCCATAAAAACCAGCAAGATATATTAGATAAATACAAAGGAAAACAAATGTAATATTGATTTCCTAGAATAAATGTAACAGCGATGGAGGAAAGCTATATAGACGTATCATGCAGATTTCTGATGTAAGAAGAAAAAACAAAGAAGGCTCAGGCTGTATTTTATGTATATGTTGCATTTGGCACTGGGACAAGTGTAAATGTGTATCTTTAAAGTGGTTGTAAATCCTCACATATAGCCAGTGAAGTGACTGACCACAGGTTATACACAGAGATTAAAACACTCCTCCTACATTTGCAGTATCTGTTTATCTGCAGCCTTCTATTCTCTACATCTGTTCAAAGTGTAAAATGTATAAAGCTTGCCTGAGCTTTCAGAAAAAAAGGCATGGGGAACTGAATTTACACTCTGCAGAGCTGAGTAAGGAGAGCCCTGAGAGCTGGTTGGAGGGAAGGGACACACCCCCTTCACACAACATACAGGAAACAAGCTAAGACTGTAAATCACCTGGAACTCCCTGCCGATAGCAGTAAAAACAACATTTGACTTTTCTCTGCTGCAGTGCCTTAAAATCAACAGGTCTTGTCCCTCTCCCCCAGCCTGTGAATGGACAGTGAAGGAGAAGCAGCAGACCACAATGCTTATCTCTCTGCTCTCTCCTATGTTCCTTATTAGCACATGAGCACTGCAGTACAACAGATTAGCTCCTTGTTCTGCTTCTCCCTTTACCAGTCAGAGCTCCACTGTACACTGTTCAAGAGGCTTTTTAATCAAATTCAGGTACTTACAGTGATTGCATTAAAAAAATACATTTAATAATGTATTCATTAATTCCTAGTTGCATTCATTTGTGTCTTGTATAGCTGTCTTAAGCTCAGCTTAAATGAAAACACAGAAAATGTAACCAGTGCAGCATAATGCAAAGCAAGTGTATACACCGCACACCGCTGCATCATGATAGGCTCAAAATGACAATACGTAAACGTCTCCTATTCATCACATAACACTTTAATGAATATATAATGCAGCAAAAGGCAGAACAGTCCCTTGCTAGTTTCCATAAAATGTTACCTTGTAAAATAAGACAGACTGTCTCTGTATATGCCTGCGCAGAGATAGAGGCAATAAAGAAGATGAATAAAGAATCCCTGATAAGCGACATGTTGGTCCACATTATATGCTGTTTTGAGGCTGAATGGCCTCAGTATTAAACATTCAGAGCATCCACTTGTGACTGCTGATGTTGTATCTCTCTGCAGACACACCGCTTAAGGCTCTTCTTTGTCCACAGAAATTCACTTGACTACTAAGCAGCTGAATCAAAGGCACTTTAATAAAATCACTTCACAGCCTTTACTGGAAGCTGCAGGATGCACCATCTGGGCCACATAATCCAAAGCAGAAAAGGAAATTGAACTAACAGTGATCTTCGTTTGACATTTAGGTCTCCTCTTTGTTTCTCCTTAGCAGAATTCCATTTTAACCCCTGGGCTGCTCAAGGACCAATCGTATGGGGAGGGCAGAAGAGGAGATCATTGGACTGTCCCATCCCCGCGCATCGCCTCTTTACAGCGGAGTTACATGAAAGATTTGTTTAATCCTCCTCTGGGATATGAGAATCAACCACTAGATTGTTTTACATCTCAGTGATTACTGCAGTTTACATTGACTGCATGTCAACAGAAACTACATTATAGTGGAGAGCTCGTCCTTTGATCACTCGCACATGGGTCAAATCCCTCACATACCTCTTGCAACCTTTCTTTTATATTTTCCCACGCCTCGTAGTTATTTAAAGAACGCCACTAAGCACTGTTTGTATTTGAATTGGCCACATAATCCCAATGCAATTTCAGAAAATCTCCAACCTTTTCTCTGCTTATATAGTCCCCATGCTGTCAGGTAAACCTGCAAAGGTCTTGCTGCAATGCATGGAACCCCCCCCCCCTTCTCCTAATATCTAAAGCTGGCCATACAGTAGTAGAATTCTGCTAGAGGATCTAGAAAATGTTAAGAGCATTTGTTCAAATTTCAAATGGCTCATATTGATGCTCGTTTTCGACCACTGTGATGAGAAAATTTGAAGGTACCGGATGAAAACTAAAAGCGCAAAAACTAAAACTAAAAGCGCATGCAGTTTTCATTCCAAAATTAAATGTCAAAAGCCAAACGTGTTTGAAGTACTTTCAGATGGTGCTCATCACGTCATTGAATGTACTGAAAATGTTAACACAAATGAATGTTTGTTGAGAATCTACTAGGGCATGGGCAGCTTAAATTAAGCAGGTCCAAACTATGAAATAAAAATAGCTCTGCTTTCAAGATGCAATAGAGGCTGTTCATGGGCTGCTGCTGTCTGAGCTGTGGTGTCATTCTACCTCATTCTACTACAAAAAAATGTTTTATTAAGCAAGGAAAACAACAATTGATTACTTTGTAAGAATGTTTTTTTTTTTTTTTCCTTAGAATTTGTCTTTATGATATTTTGTGCAATCTGCTGTCCTTAAACAGCTACTACTAGTCCCGAGGAAGTGGGCAGTCCTGCGAAATGCGTAGACCCACAAGAGGACATGTGAAATCAATGGAAATAACCAATCTTCATTGTAACCTAGATTGCGTTGTTTGTATGATCATATGTTGGACTGTTTTAAATGAGAATTTGTAACCAAACTGTGTTTTTATATGTATCAAAAAAGCTTGTTTTCTATCATCAGACCCATCAGACTGTATATAACACTGAACTGACACCACTAAATTGAAATTTGATTGGTTGGTATAGGCAACTTGGCTCTTTGCCTTGCCATACTGAGTAATTCTGTACATTATCTCACATTTTTTTACCAGTACATAAGAGGTACCATCTAAGGCCGGATTTACTTGAAGGTGCTTAGTTTTTTGGAATGTCAGTATGTACAATGTTCTATGATTAGCAAATACAAGGTTGACAGTACTCCAACATTTGTTGCAATTGTTGTTTTATTTATTAAAATCCGGATACAGCGAGTGGGTAAAATCTCAAATGCATTTCACACCAGCAGTTAATCAGAGTATGAAAATAAGGAATATGCATCAATTTTGAGTGCCTTCAACCTGGGGTTTGCTAATCATACATGCTTCAGTGACTAGCGGCATGTGCACCCAAGGATTTTTGTGAGCATGAGTATACCAGCCTAGAGTGTTAAAACAAATATGATACAATATAATAATACAAAACAATAATCAGATTTCTTTATGTGATATTCTTTCCAGTAAAATAAACAAATAAAACTAGCAAATATAAAGATGTCAATAGGTCTTACATTTCGGTGATGGTCTCGGGAAGGTTGGTAGGGATCTCAGTCAATCCTTTTCCTCGACAATCCACAATGTTATTACTGCAGGTGCAGGCAACTGGGCAGTGCAGGAGACTGCAAGAAGATACTGTAAAGGACTGCTGACCTGCCAAAATAATTGAAAAATCATATTATTCATCTACATATGATAAAAAACTAATTTGGACATTTTGGCATTACGCCGGATATCTAAAGGGTAGTATAGGAATAGGCAAGTATCTATTTATACTTATATGCTCTTTCTGGAAAAGACACCTGTAAAAACACTACCCTTTAAACACAGTTTGCAATAAAATGAAGCATGCTGCAGTCTTGAAAAACTGGGGCATTTTTGGTCAAATAATCCTGTGGAAAACCAACGGCAATGCTTGCTTTCCAATGTCATAGTAGGAATGACCATAGTCAGTCTGTGTTTGTTTCAACAATCAGTTTAATGACCAATTTCCAGCTTTTAGCTTGATACAGTGTTTTATGCTTAATATATGGTAAATAGGTTACTTTAAAAAGTATGGATTTTATTGATTTTGTCTCTGTAATCTATTTTATATATTTTGTTAATATATTTATTTTAATAAATTTCCTACTTCGTGTTTTAAATGTCTCAGCTGAATCAGCAGCCATACTATATTCAAGCAGATGTGGGTGCCTTGCCTGCTGAATACATCCATGCTGTTTGAAGGAATCTATTGATTTTTCCCTTGTGGTTTCTAGCCTGTTAACTGCTTGAACTCCTGATAATGTCAGTGTCATACACAAAGCCTTGCAGTTGTGTACATTACTCACATCTTGTACAGTATATGATACACAATCAGGAGTACTGCAAACCTAACATGTGAAACTTGCAGACTGGAGGAGGAAGCACAGAGATGACCTTCTCAGTGACCTGCTGCTCCTTTACCATCCAATCACAGCTGTGTAAATAGCCATTTACCTACACTTCCGGCTTTAGATACATAAAACAATTTGCAAATGTATGATAATTTAAATCTGAATATTAAGATTCCTTAGTGGTTCTCTTTAAACCTAACTGCCTGTTATGGATACCACCTCCACTTTCCTTTGTCCCATTTACAATGAAGTCATTTAAACAAAGCAATGAGCAGATCTTGAGGAAGACAAAACATTGACTTGCCTTCATCCTCATCTGAAAGTTATGTACAAAAAAAAGAAAAGAAAAGACAGTCAATAAATAGTTTCTTAGTTTATATGCCAATGTCTGTTAATCAGAAGGTGAAAGAATTCCACCAAATATTCTCTGTAAATAGTTTCAACATATATTGGAACCATTCAGTTCAATAATAAGTTTGGAGAAATACAAATGGAAATAAATGAAAACATCTAAAAATTGATTTTGGGTATGTGGTAACAGTCATGCAATGTCTATGACACTTACCTACCGACTGCAAAATATGAAAAACTGAACAATATTAGCACAGAAATAACAGTCTGATGGAATTTTATTATAAAGACAATAAGTCTTTTCATTGGCTTCTGCATTTTTTAAACTTATTTTTTTTTATATATAGAATATATGTGTATGTGTGTGTATATATATATATATATATATATATATATATATATATATATATATATATATATATATATATATATATATATATACACACACACACATTTATACACACAAAAGAGGGCGATCTTTGAACTTACATTAATTCAGATGCAATTGGAGGTAGTTGGGCACTGATAGGGTTTTTAGTTTTTAACATGCAATATACGAGTAGACGCTTTAGGGTTTTATTTGGGTGACTGATGCTTTGGCAGGGTGCAATTCACCTTTATCAATCCACCAGTTAACAAACTAAAACTCTTGATTTAAGCCCTGATAAAGCTTCCGTCACTTAAGTCAAATTCTGATGCATCTTTATTAATAGTTAAATAGTTAATGTGGCTGAAAAAAGACACAAGTCCATCAAGTTCAACCAACAGAGGAAAAACAAAAAAACATTCTCAAAATTCAGTGAGTCACCAACAATCTCTAATAGCAAATGTATGTAATATTCTATTTTTATTACCAGATAAAGTTGACTTTATTGGCACCAGTACTATATGCCTTTTCTAAATGAATTCAAAATTCTAAGAAATCATTTTTAAAACTTAACTTTGGAAACCCATATCATTTATTTATGTCTTTTCTAGAACGTGTTGACAAGCACATCAAAAATCGTTCACAAATACACTTCTCTGCAATGATTTCTGCTTTGACTTAGCATTGTGCTTCTGTACATCTTGCTATATAGGCCTGTGATGATTCTGTTGCTGAGATCCTCAAGTCTCAGACTAAAGATTGGTTACTAATAGCTGTGGTTCCTGATTACATGATCATCATCAAAGCCAATCAAAGCCAATCATTGTGATTAGTTAAAAGTTTGACTAACAAACATTTACAGCCAGTTTTGGCAGTATGTATCTCTCCCTTGTTGGTGTCACAGCAACATCAGCTGTTCAAAAATAGTTAACGATATAGAAAAGTTTGCTATGGTGCTGAAACTAAAAAGATAACTTGTTTTACAACTTTGTTAACTTGTTTCCTTAATATCTCCTGTGACCTTTAGATTTTTTTTTAGGAGGGTTGGATTCATTTTATCTCAACAGATTATGATTAAGGCAGGTCATATTGTTAATTAGGTGGAGTAATAATGATTCATATAGTTAATTAATATTATTAAGCTGTAAATCAATTCACTAAATAGAGGTAACAGATCATAGAGAAGTGTCATTGCCAGTAAGAATTACACATATTTGTTCTACTTATAATCAGGATAAATATGACAATGTATAAATGGATGTAATAATGTGAAATAGTTATAACAGCTAAAAAAAGGGTATCTTTTTATCTATTTGGCAGTCTAAAATAAAAACATATGCATGGCTTTTATTACAACACTGAAGCAAAAGAAAGCCTCATATTTCTGAAGCAAATGTGAAAATCATTTAGGTCAGCAAATCCATTGCCGAGTTTTTGTCAAGTTAGCCAGTGCATTCTGAAATGGCAAAATGGGTCTGTGCATTTAAACTTTAAAAACCTGGCTGTTCCTGAATGGGCCAAAGCCCCCATCAATGACTCAAATTTCCATTAACCATGCAAGTACCAAATGTCAATTTAAAATTCGACAGAGCTGGGTGGAAAATGTTTGCCTTAATAGTGACTGTCTCCTATAACTGTTTCGATATTCAGGCAGCCGTGGGTATAGTAGTATAGTAACAATAGCCAGCAGTGGAGATCCTTCCATCAATGCTGTTAGCGTGGATGGGGAATCAACTGATTTTCTCTTGTTGAGTTTGCGGGGCCAAGCAAAGATAGTTGAGCCATGTATTGCATCCTTTAACCCTGATCAAGACTTTGAGAAGTTTTCATTACACCCTTTATTTAACAATAGGGAATAAAAGCAACTTAATTGACATAAAACATCCTTACCGTTACATATGAATTCCCGCTTCTGAACTTCAGCCACGTTGTGTCCTCTCAGGTGGGTAGGTCCCATACATTGAGTGTACAGGCCGACGCGGGGCCTCTGCCGCAGCCAGTCTGATAACCAGGCCAGATTACAGTCACAGTAAAGGTTGTTGGAGTGAAGTCGACTATATAAAAAAGAAATAGACTATGTTGTAAAAACATAATCAATGTCAATGCATACCTAGGCTGGGTCTGCACTAGCGGTTTTTGTAGTGATAACCATAAAATACCCACTAGAAAAAGTGAACCAGTATTTGACTTTAACATCCCTTGTAGTTTCTCACCTGAAACCAGAAGTTCTAAAGTGTATCTGTAGTTTTGAATAGTACAGGGAGTGGTTAAAACCTATTGTGGGGCTTGTTTTTCTGTCTGTGTCCCATTGGGGAGGTTTCTGCTCACTTCCCACCCAAAACACAAGAAAGTAGCAGAAATCTCTCCATAGAGAAGGGAAATCCCCTCTTACACAGATGTTACCAGAACAGGTGTCCCCATTTAAATATTTCCCATCTATTTCTGCTCTGGTGACAATTTGGACTTCCCCACCCCAGTGGGGACACATAGAGCGAAGAAAATGGACAGATTTTTTTGCATCATTCTTTGCAAAAAAAATGAGAAAATTGTAATGACTAGAGATAAACTTTAATGTATGGAGAAGAGTGCATGGTTCCCCCAGGGATCTGAATTTACGCACTCAGTTTTACTATATTGAACCATTTTAGTAAAGGAATTTTGCCTTTTCCAGCAGAGTGCTATTATCTATTGATTTTGCATACAAAATGTAGACATTTTCCAGCACAATAGATATTATCCATATAGGATGGCTATTTCGCAACAACTACCTGTTAGTTTAGTGCACGCTAACAAATTATTACAAGCAACACTGAAATATGGGTTGGATTAAAAATTTGCCAGGTGAATAAGGTGCAGATTAGCAAACTGGCTTTAATGGTTTTAGGAACTAAAAAAAAACTGCTTGGGTTTACCCAAGTTTGAATTATTTGTGATTAGTAACTATGCAATCTATTGTAATAGGACCACACCTGGAATAGTTATCTTTTTTTTTTATTCTAAAGTTAAAAGATGACACCTCACTTAAAAACCATATAAGACTATCATGGCAAATGGAAGTGGCAAGCCTGGTATCAATACATTTAGAAATTGTGTTATTCCCTTAACAAGACAGTAAGGATATCATTGCTTCTTGGCATTATGATGGTAATCTTCAAGAAGGGGCGTAAAAAGATGCATATCAACCACTGAAGCGAACATGGATTTTAAAAAGTTTGATTATGGGTACTTATGCACTGCAGATATTTAGTGCTTCAGATCAGTCTATGCAGTGCCCATTGATCCAAAACTAAAATGCTTAATTCCGTAATCCTCACCACTTTTGTTTTCTTTCCTTTGTTTACCAATTTATCTGTTGCAAATCCTTTGAAAACTGATTTATTTTCAAGGCAGAAAAAACTGTGTTTGCCAACATAAAAATGCAATCTCTCCAGATGCAGCATTGTTTCTTTACAGTTGGTTAGGTTAAACATACAAGCGCTTGAAAACAGTTGTGGACTCTGAAGCTAAAAAAGCTGTAACAAAAGCGGGGGTTAAAAGAAAAAAAAAAAGACAAAACGCATCTGAAGTAAATTGCTCTATAGGGGGAGCATACTGACAGCAAGAGTGAAAAAAGACCCATAAAAGATTTGGCTCCCAATTAGAAATATCACTAAGTCTTGCTTTATTAGTCTCTATAGAAACAGCCAGCAAAATCCTTTTAACAGGTCACATTCGTTTTCAACCGAACAAGGCAAGAAAAATAATTTAATATAAAACACCCCCCTTGTATCCTTTTTTTTCCTGATTTCCTCTCTTTTTTGTTTAATCAAAGAAAAGGGGATTAGTTGCTTTTGGCCCCTCGGGACCCAAGCTCAATACAACGTCTGAAACTGAAAGATGGAAATGGCAACACAAAGAGGAATTAAGTTTGTTACTTCGAAATCGGGCAGGTCAGCACAAGATCATGGCTTAATTCCAAGTAGCTAAAGAATATGAACAATAATAAAACATTCACGCTAATTGCTAAATTGGTGTATGACAACTTTTCTTCATTTTTTTTTTTTTTAAAGGGGGACAATACACCTAAAACCAAAGTTTTAGTGTAGATAGGAGCTAACAATACCCTTCACTAAAATAAATGTAAAGTTTCAGAAGCTGATCAGAATAGAAGATGTTTGTGATAAAACTCAGACTGCAAGTCAGAGATACTGTGATAATGTGGCTGCTTGCCTACTCGATAATTCCATTTAAAGATATTGAACTGAATCTAGCCATATATTTTAAAAAGAACAATCTTTTAGAAGACTGGTGCAACATGTGCTTGCTTGTATGATGTCTAAGGCTGCGTACACACGATCAGTCCATCCGACGAGAACGGTCCGAAGGACCGTTTTCATCGGTTAACCGACAAAGCCGATTGACGGTCTGATGTGCCTACACACCATCGGTTGAAAAAACGATCGTGTCAAAACGCGGTGACGTAAAACACATGACATGCTGAAAAAACGAAGTTCAATGCTTCCAAGCATGCGTCGACTTGATTCTGAGCATGCGCGGCCTTTTGACCGATGCCTTTGCATACTAACGATCGGTTTTGACCCATCGGTCAGGCATCCATCGGTTCAATTTTAAAGCAAGTTCTCTTTTTTTGGACCGAAGGACAACTGACCGATCGGTTTGGACCGATGAAACTGAACTTCAGTCCGTTTTCATCGGTTTTGACTGATCGTGTGTACGCGGCCTTAGAGTTCAGCAGGCACTCTTATATGTCACCTGGTTGACAGCATTTCCTCCCCCAAAACTTATAGGGTGTACCTATCAACTGGCCTTTGAAAAGGAGGAAACCAAAGAAAACATTGTATATACCCAATCTTCACCCCTAAAGCTTCTAACAAGGTTCAACAGGCATTAGACCCCCTTAAACAATATGGCAAATCCGACATTAGCCTAAAAGACTTAAACTCCTATGCAGCAAAATGTTAAGCAGTTGGGACCTACAGTGATATGGTGTTGGCAGAACAGACACATTATCTCTCTACATGGACTTGCAAAGTTTGATCACAAATGCATGTGAGATGATGTTCTCTGCATATCATGGCAACTTTCACATTGGTCCTGCTTCACACTTTTTACATAGACATAAGCATAGACAGAGATCTGTCTATGAGAACTGTGGGAAACATCTCTCTGGTCTCTATGGCACCACTACCTACCCATTATTAGTTCCCAAGCAACTCACCCCACAAATACAACACTTTAATTATTTTTTGTTAAAACTCATAAAGATCCGCTTAGAAATTAATACTGGGAGCTTGCAAAAGATTGCCCCTCAGGGTAGCCCGATCTTCACCTGAGTGCCTTCCCTGGTGTTCCGTTTATGACCACAAGTTTCTTCTTTAGTTTGTATTTGATTTTTTTTTATATTTTATTTAAAATGTCTGCTAAGTACATTGCAGTAAACTAAAAAGAAAACGAAAAAGCTAATAAAATGTAGACTCAAGTTCTTCATCTTTTATTTCTGTGAATACCACTAAAAGCTTCCTTATTAATGGAAATGTGTGTTTTTGGCTTAGAGGCAGAAATGTATAAGCTTAGCTATACACTGGGTCTGTGTTTCTATAGTTTTTCCTGACTAATATTAATTTGCTTAGCTGATGCCCTCTGTCCTAACCAACTATAATGGTTACTAAAACACACCGCTCCATCTCTACAGCTAATTTCACTTTACAAAGATTGTCAAAGAGCTGGTTCAATTTAATTAGGTCTGGCTGCAGTACAGTAATAAAAGAGTAAAGATTTCCCATTTATCATAGGTGACAGCCAATCAAAGCCTGTCTATGCCCTTAAATGATATGTGAAATACCTAATATGTCAATGCATTTATTTATGTAGAAAATACAACTCTTAAGGATTAACAAACAGAAAAGGAAAAATAGCAAAGTAGGGTTTGTTAAAGAGATGGAATATTTTGACAATGCAGTTAGGGTTGCATATTCAAACATTTAGAAATGAATTGATCATAAGGACTGAACTGCAACAAGTTTACATGTATTCTCTTTTTATATTTGGGGTAATTAAGCAAATGATTTGCAATACTTTGTGCACATTTCTTTAAATTCTGGATAGCGTTCTGCCTCAGGTCTGCATACGATTCATCTCTCTACTTTTGACTATTGTTCACATAAAACTAACACACCTAAGATGTGTTCAGGGCATGTTTTATACTGTTTCAGCAGCAAAGCAGAGAAATTATAAATCACAACAGAATAGGATCTTACAGAAATCTACTCTCCTACAATGTATCACTTTCCATGTTTTGCATTTCTGTGTGGCAAAGTGGATGTTCTGAGGTATTTCACCAGCATTTGGATAAAACGGGAACCTTCACATATATAATTACAAAAAATAGGGCAAATTCACAAACAACGCCAAGTCTTAAGTATGCATAAAGTGACCCACTCTATGCTTATGAACAAGCACATTTGTGTGAAACATGTTTAGCGAGTGTGGTGTTGTGGGTGAAGACCATATGTAGGCAACCACTTTATTTCTAAAAGAATAAAGTATCAAGAATTGGCTAAATACGGAGTGCAACTGCCATCTTCTTCTCATGCTGGAGCAGAGACGGGCTAGAAGAGTCATCACCTGGATGGTCTATAAACCTTAAGGGGTATAGGTTTGGCGTGGTGCTGTGGATTTGGGTATGCCTATACAAAGCATTAAATGTTTGGGACAGAAGATTCCAAAGGTCTTTGGTGGTAGGATTTGTAAAGAATGTGCATAAGGATAAAAAGGGAAGCGGAGGGGCCCTTAAAATTCTCCCTGTTAACTTCATCAAATCGCACCTGGATGTTTTTATGAATCTTTTTATCATCTTTATTTTATGACTTAAAAAAAAAACTTGGATATAATGTGCAAATTCCAGTGGCCCAGAACCGCCAACCAGATTTCAATATATTGTAATCAACTTGGAGAAATAATTGTTGTGCGGCTCTTATGAGTTTCTGAATTTTTTACATAATCATTGTGCTTAGAATGACCTTATAAAACAGTTTGTCAATTTCAAAAATAATTCAGAACTGATACGTAAAAAGTATATATTAGCTGAAATATCTATTTGCTGTGTCTACCACTTTTGGAGGGGTTCTCCAACTCAGGTGTTCACTTCAGTCAAACTGTTGAAATATGGCCACTATGGACTGAACACTACTATTAAAGATTAAAAAAAAAAAAAAAATCTTTCATCTCTTGCAGCAAGAGACTGGATATCTGGCTGTTCTCCAAATGACTGCAGTTCATTAAACATGAAGAGTATTTTTTATTCATTATTCTTTATATATAGATTTCAGATTTTTTCGACTTTCTGATGTTTATTTATACCGTAAAAATCCTTCTGATTACTTGCCGGGTTTTAATGTAATTTTGAAAAAAAAAATAATAAGCTGTTAAATTCTTCGAGATTTATGGTTATGGCTAATATTTAAAGTTCCTAATTTGTTACATTTACTTACAAAAAAAAAAAAGTTGTTCCCTGCATGGGTTACATTCGATTTTACTTCAGAAAGCAGATGTTTCTCAAGACAAATATTTCAAGTGATGTTTTAATATATTTAACACAGCAAAATAAGATTTTTCTGTCTTAGAGTAATAAAAATATAAAAGATTCATTAATAAAAATCTACTTACAAAATTCGCAGTTTTGGCATGTGGTTGAAGCTTGCCACTGAAAGTCGAGTGATGTTGTTATTGTTGAGGGTACTGTAAAACATGAAAGAAAAGAAGTTAGATCACCAAAGGCAACAACAGGATTTGTAATATGACTGTGTATTTTCTTTTTGACAGCGTAAAGTTTATTGCTCGAAAAATCTGTTCAACATGTTTCCCTGGCAATGTATAATCATGCACAGGAACAATATTAACTGCAATGAACCCTAACTAAAAATACTGTTGGATTAGTGTGAAACATTTGAACGTCTGCATTGCATTTCCCACAGGCATTTTCCACTTATTTAATGTGCTGCTAATGAAAACTGCAGTACAGCCCAATTAATACAGTGCTTGGTAACAGTGCCATGTAGGCATACTACAGTGAAATGCATTGCGGGTACAGCAAGTCACAGAAGGGTCACCAAATTCTTCCACATCCAGTCTTAAAACACATCACACGCTATTTCCGCTTCAAACTAATGTTGACTTGAAATTTAAGTTTGGCCATAGATTGACGGAAGCATTATTAAGAACAATTGCTGGTAAAACTTGGCTGTTCTCAAACCTCACTTGATTACCACAAAAACCTGGGTGCATAAAAATGGTCAGTGCTGTACAGTTACATATTTTGTTTAGAAAAACATAGTTCACATAGTTTAAAACATGCTAATAAATAATACCGCTAGCATAGAGGAAGGTAGAAAGCAGAAGAAAGGAGAAGAAATAATGCAAAACGCCACCACAGTTTGGGGGAAAATTCTCTTTGATATCACTGATGCTAATATTAAGGTTATTTTTCTGGATCAGCTGCTCTTCTGCTAAATTATTTTTATAGATCTATAATATATGCCATTCCTATTACAAAAAACACCAATCCACTTTAAAAATGTATTTAGTGTTGGCCATCACCACATCTGATATAAGCTAAATATAGTAGAACAAAACCAACAAGGTTGGATTTTTGGCACCATGACTTACTAAAAGATCTATGGGAAATACATAGTTAGTGAATCGCCTTTATTTCAAATTGATGGGTAAAATAGAAATAAAAGAAAAAGGTAAAAGAAAAGGGAAAAGAGCATAAGCGCATAGTTGGTAGGGTTTTAAAAAGACTCATTTATCAAATGTATACTTTAGTGGTACCTACACCTGAGAAAAAAAAATCCTTATAGCTAGAAAAATGCAGTCCCCTTACATGACTCAAGGGCTCAAGCGATGTTATCTAAATTAAACATTTTTTTTATATATACATATAAATTCTATTCAAAATTTTCTATGCAATATTAAACAACATTAGTTTAAAGCGTAGACCAAACCAGTTACAGCAAAAGACATTTAAATTTATAACATAAGCTTTTAAATCTTGTCTTCTCCCGCTAAACAATTAATTTTCAGCCTCATATTTGCTTTAGAGATTTTAAAGTACAATATTAAATTCAAAAAATGAAAGAAAATTAACAAGTACAAAATAATAGAATAATCTGTTATCACATTACCTTTGCTTAAGCTATGTACATAGAAAACCCTTAGCGATGAAAAAGACTATACCATCCTGAGCCACCGGCCACAAATAAAATAAAAAAAGTAAGAAAAATACCATTTAAAGATTAAAGCATGCATAGTAGAAGAGCGTACAAACTTGCCTTGAATTGAAGACATTTTAGAAAGGATGTGGATGGGTACGAATGGCGATGCAGAAAGGTAGTTCAGAGAAAGAACCATCCACTCAACCAGAGAAGCAGAGTGTGCAACAAAAATGTGAAAGGATCTGGCGCTTATCAAGGCTCGACGCCCTTCAGAATTTCTAGAATATTCCAATCTTCCAATGTACAACCATGGCTCCTCCCACAAACGTCAGCAGAATTTTACTACTGCCGCAGTGGGTGCAGTCACCATAAACTACACATTTATATTCAGTTGCCATCACTGAAGTTGCAAAATTTCATCAGAACCCAAAAATCCGCATAAAAGTTTTCTTGTCATTTGAACTTGGATGACTTTTATGAGTTAATCTCAAATCTCTGCGGGGTACTGGCGCATGTCTCATGTTTTTTTATTATGGCGTTAGAAATGAGGATCAGTGTATTTTTAAAGTATAGGAACAAAAAAATGTTGACATGGTCATACATAAAGACTTGTTCAGAGGTGAGCAATTTTTGCGACAGTAATCCAAACAATAATTTAAAGACAGGAATACCATGGGCAAAATAGGGCAGGTGAGGTGAATTTTTTTTTTCACCTGTTAATCTGGCATCTTAGATGTAATTAAAAAAATCTACGAGAAGCCCTCATTATTAAACCACACTTCAGAACAATCCCATAGGTCTACAAGTTCTTATTATTTTTCTCCATTTCATATCTTCATCTTAGGCTTTAAAAAGACTAAAATTTGCAAAAACAGTAAGATTTCATAAGTAAATATGGGGAAAATATGTTAAATTGTGTGGTTTGCTAATTATAGTGAGGCAATGCAGAAATCACTTTACTGTAAAGGAATCTGTGCCGCCATTTTGGACACACCCCGCAAGCTCCTCTTTTGTCTCACGAGTATATAGTGATCTTTATGATTAGGTTGAGTGCTATAGGCCAGTCTAGTTGAGCTGCAATGCAGTACTGGAACATCATAGCTGCCAAAAATAATTAAAAAAATAGTTTTTCCAAGCACACATTGTTTCTAAAACTGAAAATTAAAACACTAAAGGTCTCCAATGGCACCCAAACTAAACTAGAACAGAAAAATACTTCTGGCATTTGGGGTGCTTCAGGTACTTGCTATTAAATTAATTTTCTTAAAACTCACAATGATATAAAACACACAGTATTTTTTTTAATTATTTGAATCTTAAGTTTAAAACTAAAAGGTGACAAAAATGCATTGGTAGCATAAATTATTGCAAGCTCTGCTAGCCAGAAACTGATATTCCAACAGTAATAATAAAAAATAACAATTTTATTCTACCTAAATTCCCTTCTTTTGGATAGGGGTAGGTAATAGACATGAACATATTTAGAATGTATAAAAGGTAAAAAAATATATATATATGTATATATTCTTATTTGGTTTGGTGATAACATTGAACACAATCCTTAAATTTTAGCCCTTAAAAATCCATCTGTTAAAAATCTAGCCATATATTATACTATTATAGGCCCCCTTTTTTTTTTTTTACACTAAATGAATTTAATACGCGTTTTTAGATACAGCACTTTATACCATTGTTTAAATTTACTTTTCTCATATTTTGTCATTTCAGCCATCGCTTGATAAGGTCGTTGAAGGATTTTACTCTTGGGGTTCGCTTGGATTGCTTAAATGTGTAACGTAAAACAATCCAGGTCTTCGGCAAAACCGAGATACAATATGAAACATACTATATTATGATATTTGCAAATAAATCTTAAAATAAGTCATAACTTGAGATTGTTTTATGTGAGCTCTGGAAACCGCAGCGTTCCATCTCAAATTTACAAAACCTTTCAAAAGCTTGGAGCGCTCGCTGTTTCACATGTGTATGCTGAGCATACCAGTTGTAAAATAATTGCTGATGTGACACACTAATGTATACAATCAGTGTACATGATACATTAAAAAATTAGGAATTATATGCACTGTGGCCCAGTTTGTTCATGGTAAAAGAAAGACAACTCTTTGCAAATTTTTGCAAGGCATAGACAAAAAAAATCTTAATTTTGTATTTACCAAGAAAACATTAGCATCATTGTTGTAGGTTTTGGGGTATTTGTATCAGGCTCCCCTGAATCTTAGAATATGAGAGAAAATTAGAGGATAAAAGGAATGGCCTAGGTACAGATTGTGTCGATGCATGTGCATGCATTGGAAGTATAATATATATATTATATATATATAACATATATGCTGGGTGTGTGGAATGTCTTTATCCTTGGTAAAGTTTTATGGAAGGAAGAACTGAAGGGACTCATTGGGATTTTTATTATATAAAACTCTGTATGTACTCTAAACTTGGGATCCAGTAAAAACTATACCCACTGGAAAATAACCGTTTTTTTTCTTCTTGATATGGGAACTGAATAATAATATATTCCCCTGATCGTATATATTATACACAACAATAATAATCAGGCATTTTGTTTGATTTACTATTAATAAAACAGAAATGCTGTTCCCTTTTCAAGGGAATGTATACTTTGCAAGAGAGTTTTCCTATAGTTAATGTGGTGAAAATTGACCCAATCATGTGCAAGGAAAATTAAAGAAAGATTTTTACTTGCAATTGGATAATGGAAATTAGCAGAGATTAACCTCATTCACTTACACCAAGTGAAAATTCCCCCATAAAGTGAAGAGCATATTTTCCTTTACTAAATCAACCCCAATCTATCTGTTAACTATGCCACATTGTCATTTAAGTGGGCAGCATGGTGGCTAAATGCTTAGCAAATGTTTCGCTACAACTCCTGGGTACCTAGTTATGGAATGCATGATGGATCCCATCAGCGTGGAGATGGTATGCTTGTGCCATGGTTAATTTCTTCCAGATAGTGGGATAATACTAAAAGCAGCAGGGACTCATGGGTGTGATTGTATGTATTTAACAATTTTTTTTATTCATTGTCTACCACTTTATTTTTATTAATACAATTATTTGCGCCAATATACCTATGACATCCAAGGCTTTTTTTTTATTTTTTATAATTTTTATTGAATTTTAAAAGGTTATACAACGGGAAGTAAAGAAAAATAAACAAAAACAGTAACAGAGCAGGAGGGTAAGGGTCAGTAGCAGATGTAGCGACATGGTACAGGTAAAATACATACATCATAGTGGTAAAAGGTGCCAGTACCCAGGGTAACACTACAAAGATGCACATTAAGACCTGCAAGGTGGGCGTAAAATGGGAACAAGCAAAATAGAAGAAAACAAATACTATCAGACAGTTAGTCGCCAACAACATTCAGGTGAAACTGGATAGATCTTAAAATCTGGTATGGTCTTAGGAAGCTGTAGGAGTAACAGAGAAGATACTTATAGCGCTTTGTAAAAGATACCCTCCGGGGTGGGGGGGGGGGACACTGAGGTATTGCAAGCACCAGATAAGGCTTTTTATTAATAAAAATATTTGTGCCGGTGGACCTTTGACATCCAAGGCTTTTTATTAATAAAATTATTTGCGCCAATGGACGTAGAAATGACATGCCAAAAAAAAAGGATTTTTTTAATTAAATGATTTATTTATATGGATATTAACATTCCTAAAACTATATATCTGTGGCAAAAGAATTCAAAGCTGCACCAAATTAGTTTTAGAATTCATTTAGTTGGCATGTCACTAGCCACTATTGGTTACATGACATTAAGTTTAATGACTAGTTTCAAGGCAAGGAGATTTAAACTTTGAATTTCCAAAGACCAATATTTAAGATAATGTAGGTTGATCTAATTACATGGCACTAGATAAATAAAGCGTATCAAACAAAAAGTAAATAAATGGAGAAGACTTTGAAGGCAACACAAAAGATTGTAAATAAATAAAATATACATTTTGTATAATACAATTTATATATTTTATTTATTTACAATATTTTGTGGTGCCTTCAAAGTCTTATTATTTTCTTTTTGCTTTGTTGGATACTTTACATGGGGATATGGCACACTTGTAAGTGTATTTATGCGTATCTGACACATTTTGGCAATAAATAAAACTGCATTGTTTTGGCCTGTAAAAAAAAGATCCTTGTAGACTGTTTTCAGTATCTGTCGAGAGCAGCAACATGATAACTATCATAAGATGCATTTCAAAAGGCCACATCAAGCTGATTTATTAAAATGTTTTAAGGAAAACACAAATGTATTTGTATTAAATTTGACCTTATACCCCTGTTTATATATTGCAATACTCTAATACCGCGTATACACGATCAGTCCATCCGATGAGAACGGTCTGATGGACCGTTTTCATCGGTTAACCGATGAAGCTGACTGATGGACCGTCGCGCCCACACACCATCGGTTAAATAACCGATCGTGTCAGAACGCGGTGACGTAAAACACAACGACGTGCTGAGAAAAATTAAGTTCAATGCTTCCAACTACGCGTCGACTTGATTCTGAGCATGCGTGGATTTTTAACCAATGGTTGTGCCTACTAACGATCGGTTTTTAACAGATGGATGACTAACTGATGGCGCCCACACACGATCGGTTTGGTCCGATGAAAACTGTTCTCATCGGTTTAACCTATCATGAGTACACGGCCTAAGGCTACTTTCACACTGGGGCAGGGGTATGTCAGCGGTAAAGCGCCACTAGTTTTAGCAGCACTTTACTGTTGTTTTAGCAGTGATTTTCGGCCATAACCGGGCCACATTTAACCCCCGCTAGTGGCCGAAGAAAGGGTTAAAAGCTTGCATGTCTCAATGGGCAGGGTGTTTTGGGTGCAGTGTATACACCGCTTCTGCACCGCCCAAAGATGCTGCTTTGCTCCAGTGTAAAACATGCGCTTATGTTAGAGCTAAAATGCCTGAAAAGCGCCCTGATAAGAGAATTAAGAAAACTTATGGTGCTATACAAAACTAATATATATATTAGCCAAAATTCACTTTTTTAGTAGTATCGGTCAAAAAAATTATGATATTACCGATATTGTTTCAAGGGGCTTTACCGTGCTTTAGAGCGGATGGTTGGCCTTATTGTAATAACAACCAACGCGGCTCAGCAGCAAGCAACGGGAGGGGACATTCTCCCCCTCCCGCCACCTTCCATCGATTGCCCGGGCTCTCCCGTCCCACCGGGAGGCCCGAGCAATCAGCTGGCACGTCTGCCGGCTGGCCCGAAGACCCAAAAAAAGCCAATGCTTCATTCAGGTTTCGGAACTAGTAATCTATAAGCGATGTCATGACATCACTTCCCGGATTACTAGCATCTTAAAAGCGCCAGTTTTAAGAAATTAAGTATACAAAAATGGTGATCTTGACGTTTTGAATACTCTGAAGTGCAAATCTATCTGTTTATATATATATATATATATATATATATATATATATACACACACACACACTATATTGTCAAGCATGTTGGGACATCTGGCTTTACATGCACTTGAACTTTAATGGCATCCCAGTCTTAGTCTGTAGGGTTCAATATTGAGTTGGCTCATCTTTTGCAGCTCTTCCCCCCCTTTTTATCTTTTGCAGCTATAACAGCTTCAACGCTTCTAGGAAGGCTGTCCACAAGGTTTGAGTGGGGTTTTTTTCCGGAATCTTTGACCTTTTTTTCCAGAAATGCATTTGTGAGGCCTGGCTCATAGTCTCTGCTCTAATTTATCTATCGGGTTGAGGTCAGGACTCTTTGCAGGCCAGTTATGTTCCTCCTCTCCAACAATGTCTTTATTGACTTTGCTTTGTGCACTGGTATAAATCATTGGGTGGAGGGGGGATTATGGTGTGTGGTTATTTTTCAGGGGTTGTGCTTGGCGCCTTAGTTCCAGTGAAGGGAACTCTTAAGGCATCAGTATACCAAAAATGTTTGGACAATTTCATGCTCCCAACATTGCGTACCAGCGCACAAAGCAAGGTCCATAAAGATATGGATGAGCGAGTTTGGGATGAAGAAACTTGACTTGCCTTCACAGAGTCCTGACCGCAACCTGGTAGAACACATTTGGGATGAATAACAGCGGAGACTGCAAGCCAGGCCTTATTGTCCACATCAGTTCCTGACCACACAAGTGCGCTTCTGGAAGAATTGTCAAACATTCCCATAGACCAGTGGTTCTCAACTCCTGTCCTCAGGGCCCACTAACAGGCCAGGTTTGCAAGATAACTGAAATGCATCACAGGTGATATAATTTGCTGCTCAGTGATTGCAGTATTCTAGGTCTGCATTTCCCCAAGGTAACACTTAAATCCTGGCCTGTTGGTGGGTCCTGAGGACATGAGTTGAGAACCACTGCCATAGACACACTCCTGACATCCTTCCCAGAAGAGTTGATAGTTGCAAAGTTTGGGCCGAATCAATATTGAACCCTACAGACTAAGACCGGGATGCAATTAAAGTTCATGTGCATGCAAGGGCAGGTGTCCCAATACTTCTGACGATATAGTATATATATATATATATATACATGCACACAAACACATTATATATTACACACACATACACACATATGACTGTGTAAATAAATACACACACATTCATATATGCAGTATAAAATTTTTAAGAAAAAGTTGGATATTTTTTACCCATTTACTAAAATAGCACCAGCCCTCTGGTTTCCATGTCACATTATTTAATTACAGCATGCACTGAGAGGGGGTGTGTTTGTTATCCACAGTGGCCAATCAGAAATTGAGCTTTCAACTAGTTGATTTATGGTTAGGAGAAACATTAGGTTGGACAAATATGACTGAATCATAGCTACAACCCTTTGGAAAACGTTTTCAATGTGAAGAGCAGAGGGATAGAGAGTAGTGGGAAACAGGTAGAAAGAGCTAGATACATAGGAACGAAAGGAGAAAGTAAGGAAAGAGAGCAGGAAGGAATAAAGAAGGAAAGAAAAGAGGAAGGGATGAAGGAAAGAAGGGAACATAGAAGGAACGAAAGAAGGAAAGAGAGCAGGAAGGAATAAAAAGGGAAAGAAAAGAGGAAGGGAGGAAGGAAAGAAGGGAACATAGAAGGAAGGAAGGAGAGCAGGAAGGAATAAAGAAGGAAATAAAAAAGGAAGGGAGCAAGAAAAAAAGGGAACATATAAGGAATGAAAGAAGGGAACAAAATAAGGAATACAAAGGAAAGAAAAGAGGAAATAATGGAACATAGAAGTAATGAAAGAAAGAAGGAAATACAGAAGGATAGAATTAAAAATAAGGAGATAGATAGAATAAAATAAACAGATAATCAAACAAGCATGATAGATCAATATAAGGATAGAATGAAAAAGAAGGACATAGATAGATAGATAGATAGATAGATAGATAGATAGATAGATAGATAGATAGATAGATAGATAGATAGATAGGATGTTATAGTGTACATGCATAAATAAATATGATCATCAAATAGAAATAGGCTGTCATTAGACAAAATAAAAAGTACAGAAACCCAGAGCAGCCAACCAGCAATCATCATTCACTGGTCTGTCTTCTCTAGCATGAAATGTAGAACCTGATTGGCTGTTCTGGGCTACTGCACTCTACGCACCACCACCATATGTTCAAAAGCAGGCAGCTTAGGAGAAGTAAAATCAGAAGACACGAAGGAGAGATAATCATACAGTTAGCATTTTAGCAACATAACATAAAAATTATTTGTGTTCCAAACATTTAGCCAATGCAGCAGTACAGAGAAGCACATTTATTGCAGATCAGTGACAATGACATGACAGCTGGATTCGCTCTCTCTCTCTCTCTCTCTCTCACACACACAAATACACACGCTGCCCTCGTCATAAGCTGTTGATGCCAAGAATCTAGACGTATACTCACAGCACTTCCAGGTCGCGCAGAGCTCGGAAAGAACCATCTTCAATGCAGCTGATCTGGTTAAAATCCAGTTGCCTGTGAACAGATTAGGAGACAAGCACAACGGTTCAGTGAAGTCAACCTTGTGTGATGTACAAAGCTTAGGCCGCTCTGCCCAGCAGCCTTTCCCCTCCACTTTCTCTTCTCCTGCACCCTGCTCTCTTGCTCTGCTGCTGCTCTTCACAGAGACAGAAGCGCAGAAAAGGCTCTTGTAAATAATAACTGCACCTTATATTAAATGCCAAAAGAAAGCAATTTCATTACATCAAGTAAAGCCATCCATTAAAAGCTCTCAGCGTCATCTCGCTGAAACAATTTCATTAAGGTAAAGCACTGTAAATCACTTAGTGTCACATGCATCCCCTCAGTGACCTAACCGAATCCATTTATCAGAGAAGCCAGCTGCATGTTAATTTTACTATCTTTGGCAAGAAAGGAAAAGATGCTATTCTTATTTAATATGGCTGCATGGCGTAAGTCTTGTGCGCCGTTTCCTTTGTGTGACTTGGGGACGAAGTTCAAATTTAAAGCAGTCCAGCTGTCGCGCCATATTTTTAGTCCAATATCACCAAATGAGGCTCGGATACATTTAAGGACACAATATGAAACAAGATCTCCAGAGTAGAGCGAGGTCCTCTTAATCTTTTTCATAATCCATCACAGCAGAAAACAAGGCAGCACAATGACTTGAGAAATAGGGGAAGATATACAGTTTATTTGTCACAGATGCCCACAGATGCCCCTACAACTTTATACATGGCATTCGGCTAATGTACGCCTCAATAAAAGTCACAACGATCCCATGAATACTCAGATTTATATTTAGCATAATTTTTTCCATTATTATTATTATGATCAGCATCATTATTATAATCATCATTGTATTATTATAATCATTATTATCATAATCATCATTATTATTATCATCATTATCATCATCATTATTATCATCATCATCATTACTAAAAAACTAATAATAATCATTCTAACGACCAGGTTTCATTTGGAAACAAAACTTGGAGACATCTTTCAAATTAAAATCCAAGCAAGTAAAACACAAAATGAAAGTTTTTTAAAACCCAAGAACAAAAATGGATAGTATTACAGCTTATTGGTCCTTAGACGTGGTGGCTGCATTTATTTTTTCCACACTTTTCCCTCTTAATTTTATCCTGGTAATCCTACCATTACCTCACTTCCTGTCCTAGGGTGCCAAACTGAGATGTGTTGTCACCTTAGGACAGTGAGTGTTAAGATTACATCAATACCACTCCTATGCATAATGGGGGGGGGGGTGTTTTGTAGTACATGAAGATAGCAGGAAATGAATAACAGTTCAGAGACAGAGAGTACAGGAAGTTATCAGTTAATAAAATTTCTAGATGCATGAAAGCTATTTGCACTTGTTGAACAAATATAGTAAAACACTTGCAATGGTATATTTAGCAGACCAAAAGAGAGCAACTAAGCCTAGGTTCACAGGTGCTGCTGCATAATAATGCATTTTTTAGTGAAATTTTGAAGCACATTTTTAATGCGTATTTTACATGCATTATTAAGCTTCATGTGGAAGAGGAGACTGGTTTCTAAATACAAAATACTGGCAAGAACACACCAAAAATGCATTTATTTGCATTGTTGCTGTGTCTTATTGCAGCATATTGCATTAACGTGAACAAGCACCATAGAGAATACAGTGATTTCCACTGTCATGCATTGTGGTGCAATGGCAGAGGCAAGAGAAATTGCACAAGTGTGAATGGGGCTGAGGGCCCTTTCACACTTGTACGACTTGTCCTACGACTTGGGACTGAAAAGTCACATGACAAGTCAGTCCCCATGATTTTCAATGACAACCATTCATATTAGTATGACTTCAAGTCGTGCCGACTTCAAAGTAGTCCCTGCACTAATTTGGTCCGACTTTGATGCGAGTTACACAGGCATTCCCAGACATCGCGGCAAAAATCGCGGCAAAATCACAACAAAATTGTGGCCACAAAATCACTCGACTTTGAAGTGGCGGTAGTGTGAAAGGGGCCTTAGAGAAATGTATTGTTTAAGTTTACATACAATGCAATATAATTTGAAATTGGTTAAAAATATTGGGCCAGATTCAGGTACAATTACATTGGCGCAGAGTATCAGAGATACACTACGCCGCCGTATTTTACCTGGCTCTACGACGAATTCAGGTAGATTACGGCCCGTAAGGTACGGCGGCGTAGTGTATTTCTCGCGGCGGAATCGAAATACGCGATTAGGGGGCGTGAAGCATTTAAATTAGGCACGTCCCCGCGGCGATCGAACTGCACATGCTCCGTTCAGAAATTTCACGCTGTGCATTGCGCAAAATAACGTTGTTACGTCATTTTTTGTTTGAGTAGCGTAGTTTACGTACATTCCTATTCCCGGACGACTTACGTAAAATTTGACGCGGGAACGACGGCTATACTTAACATGGGCTGTCTAATACTAGACCAGATAAAAGCTGGAATAACTTTACGCGGCAAAAAGATGACTACAGATGCCGTAAGAGAATGCGAACGACGCTCCTAACTTTGTGGATCGTCGGAAAATGCTCATTTGCATACCCCGACGCGGAAAACGATGGGAACTTCACCCAGCGGCCGCAAAATTATTGCAGCGTAGATCCGAAGGCGTACGAACACGTAAGCCAGTCGGATTGAAGCCCGAAGCCGTTGTTTCATGGTTTGAGGATTCAGACTTATGAAACGACGTGCGTAATTTGAAAGTACTCCGGTCTAACGAGAGATAGACCGGAGTAAGGGCTCTGTGAATCTGGCCCATTGCTGTCAGTATAGTCTGGTAACACAGGGTAACTCAGGCTAACATTGAACATACTTACAGAATGAGAGACAAAAAAGATAAGTGTGCCACTGATCCTTCCCTAACCAATCAGAAAGCTGCAAAGGGGGGGTTACTCAATGGGCAGAGAAAGCTGTGTCAACCACCTGGCTATGCAACAAAGCACATCACATTCAAATATAACTATACTGCGTATTTACTTCTTGAGTTCACCTTTAAAGAGAATCCAAAATGTACAAAATGGAAAATCATATATTCAAAATTTCAATTATTTCTAGCCTACACCTATTAATCTGAATGATCTTAAATTCTGCAAATGTACTTTGTGAAGAACCTCATACATTTAAAGGGTCACTAAAGGAATTTTTTTTTTTTAGCTAAATAGCTTTCTTTACCTTAATGCAGTGCTGTTTTAATGTTCTCATTGTTTGTTTTTGCTTTGAAGTTGCTGTAATTCTGCTCTGATCTCCACACTTCCTGCTTGTCTGGCTCCTTATGAAAAATCTCATGGCAGTTTTTCACTGTGGTCTAAGCTGTGTGTCGAAAACTCCTCAGAACCAATCAGATTAATTTTAAAAACAAAACACTGCCCTGGATTTGTTTGTTTTTGTTCTGTCTGTCTTCTGTACTTCACAGAAACATGAAACCAGTTTAAAAACGAAAGTGAAACTAGAGCCACATTATATGATTGATTTTTATCTATTTTTAATCATTTTAAAAAGGAATCAGTTAACTTTTATGTCTCTATACCCTGTAAGCAGTCATTTCAGCAAAAAACATGTTTTTCCTTTAGTGACCCTTTAATTCCTTCAATTGACTATGTCCTTTTAGTAGGACCTGACGTGTCACACATTTTGCAGAGCCTTCCGTTTAAACTACAGAGGTGCTGAGAGGAGGATTTTCAGGAGGCGGAGTTAGTATAGGAAGCACTGCTTGCAGGCAGCAAGGTACCATGGGATATGTAGTTCTTACAAAATGAAATTAAACAGCAGAGGAGAAGCTGCAAAGCATGCAGAGAATCCAAGACATTGTGGAAATAGATGGCCATCAGACAGGCAACAATCACAACATGAATGAGATTTTTCAAGTAAGCTCACAGTATATTGTATTGTCAAAAATAACTATTGTTTGTAATGTTATGACAATGCAGATGTTATAAAAAGAAAGCATATACTGTGACCATAAAACACAATAGTTACATAGTTTGTAAGGTTGAATAAAGACAATAGTCAATCCAATTCAACCTATGTTGGTGTGTGTGTGTGTGTGTGTGTGTAGATAGTTATTTTCCATATCCCTGTATATTGTGTTTGATAAGATGCATGTCCAAGAGTCTTATAAACCTATCAATACTTCCTGTTGACACCACCAATTGTGGAATAGAGTTCCACATCCTTATTCTTCTCACACAGAAAAAACCCCTATGCAGTTTAAGACTAAACTACTTCTCTTTCATTCTCATTGTGTGGCCCCGTGTCTTCTGTGTCCTCTTACACTCCTTTAAAGATGTTTCTGACTTTTACACTGCTAATTTTTTAGGGGGTCCTCAAGCTTGAAAATCTTTAATGGCAGTGCCAAGCAACCCTAAACCTATCCATCACCCAGCTTTCTTTAATATAGCGTTGCCTGATCTTGGAAAATCGATGTTTGAATTCCACCTACACCTAAATGGAAAGAATAGAACTAAAGAGCTTGTTGGTCTTGCTGTTAAACAGCTAGTCATCAGGTGTTCTGTGCGGGGGTACCCCACTTTTCAGTGGCAGCCTGGCATGAAGATGGGTTATTGCATATTCTGCATGAAAGATAAAAAATCTCTCTAAATACTGACTCATGTTCATTTCTGTGACATCTCTCAAAACAAATGTGCATTTTGACACCTCCTAAGCCTGGTTTTCTGGACAAGGATTCTATTATACAATGGGTGTGCAATATAACAGTTCTTATTAGTTACTTCAGTCCAGGAAACAATGCTTCTGAGAGCAACTGAAGAAAAACTGAACAATGCTTCTGAGAGCAACCTAGAAAAATAAAGAAAAAATTGGTTTGCTGCTATGATTTGTCTTGAAATTGCTGAAGGAGTTAATTCAAGCTGAATTTATGCTACTATCCGAGTTTCCTTAAAACTCTTTTTTGGCTTGTTAGAGAATGATAATTTTGTTAGGATGCAGGAAATGCCTATATATCAGCTTTGACAGATCACTAACTGTGTGTGTCAATTGGCTTTTCTTGCATTAGATCAGTTTTGAATTCCCATGCCAATCTACAGGAATGCAAGGCCTGCTTGAAGCAGGTCAAATGTAGGATGGAAGAAGATTAACTGCAGATCAAATGTACCTGTCAATCAATTCTGAATTATCGCAGAACTATCAGAAACTGATGTCAGAACCTATATTATAACTCCTGGCAATTACAAAATGTTTTCTTAATAGTGGGGCTCCACCTGCACTGCAAGGGTAAATTGATCATATACCTAAAGGTGCAAAAAAAAAAAATCAGGTATACTTACCCAACACTCCACTCTTCTCACAGCTAAAAGGGTCTCCGCAGCTTCTGCATTCCCACGCTACACCAGTCTAGTATCATGAGATCATTGAGACCAAAACAGGGTTCAAAGCTCTGGACATGAGGAGGTCAAGGGACCGTGCACCACTGGATCATGGGGGAGTGTTGCCTAATGGGGGAGTGGAGGATCAGGTGAGTAAAACAGTTTCTCCACTCCCCTAGACAAAATGAGCAACTAACCCTTGCAGCAAGGGCACAGTGTTGGGCTTTACGATACACAGTAATCAAAACTGAAAAGTAAATCAACAGATGCCCACTTGTTCATCACTTTTATAGTCATCCAGGATTTGCTGTACCGCACCAATTAATGCCCCTGCTGAAGAACAGAAAATGATACAGGAAGCAGAGAGGAAGTTACAAAACACAGAATTCCTGCTTCTCTTCTACCAACCCTGTTAGATGATCTGTAAAGCACTACTGCTTGTCTATGGAGAGATCGGATGAAAATGGACAGCATGTCCACTTTCATCCGATCTCACCTGATCCAATCCGCCAGGACTGATGGCGACGTATCGCCACCCGTCTGATTTTAGTGGATCGGATTGGATCAGATGTCAGCGGACATGGTCACCGCTGACATCCGATGTGCCATAGACAAGCATGGAGCGCCCATTCAGGTCCGCCGAATAAACTGACAGGCGGCCCATTCAGGTCCACCCGAATGAAAGGGGCCTTTAACACAGCTGCAATGCTTGCCTGAGAGCATTAGTAGCTTACTGATTGCTTTCACCTGTTGCCTTGAAATGGCTCTTTAATTCCACAGGCACATTATAAGTCACATATAAAATAGTGGCTTGAGATTCTCCTTTTTCTCCAAATACATTTTTGTTCTTATTCATTTTATGTACAAAACCAATGTACAAGAACAGCTGCACCATACATTTCATAATATTCCTATGTTTATGATTATAAAACTTAGAAAGTAATTCTAAAAAAAAATAATAATAAAATGTATAAAACAAAGTCAGTTTGCGGCTTTAAACATGTCCCACAAAGCCAGTGACACTGGCCACAAAGACAACTCTATGCATTTTCATAGCTGTTCTCTATGTGATCTCCTTTGAGACGCATGGCTCCAGGACATCCTGGGAGAGAACTAACAGACAGAGACCACCCCGTACACACCAGGTGCTCTGTTTATTAGAGGAGTTCAGTTTTCCTATAGGTTTGGCATTTAATATTGCATTAATAAAACATGCATATGGTGGTTTCCTCACAAATCCTTCATAATTACAAATAACACTATTGGAGAGAGCGAAACATTTTTTTTATTATCATTTTTTTTTATTTTATAGCAGAGGTTTCAGCTTAGGGAGTAATTGCAGAGAATGGGAAATCTGAAACACTATACCGGAAGACACGAAAGGCAGAATGATCAATTAGTAACTGTAACTCCAAGGAATACATCAAGTGAGTAACAGAAATAATTTAAAGCATAAGAAGGAGGAGCACACTGCAGTTTGACTGCGGCAGCCTGCATTGACATGCAAAAAAGCATATAAAAATGTTTGAAAAATATACCTAAGTGCACATTTTAGGTGTTGACCAGTGAAAAAAAAAGTCCCGATTGCGAAATTTGAATGCTATATACTTGGAAACAATACAAATGCAACGTAGTATCGTTTTTTAAAATCACAGTAATGTACATATAAAGTCAAAACCATTTTCTTAATTTTAGTTTTGTATAAAGTAGGAAATTGTTTGAACTGCAAGTTTTTATTTCAGTTTATGTCTATATTATATAGACATAATCAAACTGACCAATCTACTGAGACTTGAGTGAAAATCCAAATTGTTGAGTTGTCACCAGAATACAAATAGAGGTCCAAAAGGGACACTTGTGGTCAGTTAACATTGTCAGCTCATCCGGTAAAACTCCCTCTGAGACTTTATCCTGGAGTGTACAATTCACATGTTAAGTATTTCACATATTAAACCACAAAGCATTTTCTTCTAGGATTAAAATTCTGGATGTACTGATCACTTTCCACAAAACACTTGTTGCAGGGTTTCCCTTTTTTTAGGGGGAAATTTCTCTGGCTTTCGATTGTGTCTACAGGACAGGAAGTGAATGGAAATATCCCTCATTGAGACAGAGAGCAAAAAAAATAAACTAAAAAAAAACCCTCACAGGGGTTAAAAGCCTTTCCTACTCTATTATCAAAAAAACAAGAAAAGCCCCCAAAATTTGGGCTTTAGATACTTATGGGGACATGCTGAAACTGCCCATAAGATAGGAGCATTTTTTTTAAAGTGTTAGCAAAACTTAGCATGATTCTCCCCTCCTTGAATGATGCCAGACATATTAGGGTAAGCTTCGGGAGGGTCAAGCTGGTCCCGTCAGATGACATTGTAGTCAGTATGTTCGTCTGGAACCACGCACACATAAAACATATATTTAGATTTTTATAACTGTCTTTAGGATTATTGAGGCAGCATTCCGGGATTTTAGATTACAGCACAACAGTAATTGCTGATTGAATGTTATAGGAAATTACAATATCAAGCATCTCCACTGAGGCATTCCCTTAGCATAGCACTGAATGAAGTACGGAAGCCTTGCATCCTGCTGGAGAAGCTTTCCAATTCCGGAGATTAATTTCACCCAGCAATTAAGTAAATTGGCTTTTTATTAAAGTGATAATATAGATGTACAGTACAATACTTTAACCTCCTGGACTATCTATCAAAGTCACTTAAATTGCTCAGTGGCATGAAAGGCTGCTCTTAGTGCAGTCCCAGAGAGGAATTGCTTCTAGACAAATTGGCAAAATCTTTTTATGCCATCAAATTTGCCTAATGCAGTCTGTAGGTTAACTTTGAAAAAGGGTGAGCTGTATGGGTGCCCGTATCTTTTTATCCTTAGCTGTCAATAGATAAATCATTGCTGACACAGCGTCTTGTAAATCATTCCGGAGAGGAGAAATCATTGAGGACAATCATCTCCCACAGTTTTACAAGATGGCACTAAACGGTGAGGTGCTTTGTAGCATTTAACGTTTCTGATATGAGATAGTACGCTTCTTTCTGCTCATTTTCCAATGTGAGCTATCTTTATACCAATAATGAGTCAGGATAACAGAAATGAGGGATCTTTGTTAAAGAGCCAAAGATTAGACGGCAGTGGTTTAAGATAATGATGAGTAATAACCTCTAATTCGGAAGATATTTCAATCACGGACTTAAACATCAGATTGTGTGTGTAAATGAATGTCTAAAACAATACAAAAGGGTTATGTGAAGACATTTGGTTTAGGAACTGCAGGAGCAGATGATATGCAAGGCTGAGTGGATCCCTGGCTACCATCCCTAGAAGACAACCACAGTTGCACAATATTCTGGTGTATGGAGATCACTTTCAGTGTCACTTCCCATGAAATGCAACCTGAGTAGAGGCTGCAAATGAAAATAACAATGACTGCATTGCAGGTGCACCATAGTGATGTCATCAAAGTACGACCTCATTTTGTAATCATACCCGGAACCTTAGATATGCATTTGGTAAAGGAAATATATCATAAAAGAAAGTCTGCTACTGCAGATCTCCTGAAAATGTAAATTTTCTGGTTGTTATGCTGTCACTCACTTTGATTAACAGAGAAGGACTTTTCTATGACTGATGTACATAGAAATATATTATATCTGTATTATATGTGACCAGCGTAACAACCAGTCAACTAGAGTTTGCAGAAGCAGGTAATCAACGGCAGTCCCAGTATATCTTCAATGACCACTTTACATGTATACTGTTACTACAATACTAAGACACATGAACTATTCATTAGCCCGTTTCATACCATGTATGAAGATTGACAGTCAGGTCTATTGTCCATTTCAGGAGTTCTGTTTTTTATTATTCTTTCTAAACTCTATCATACCTGCTCTACTAAGAATACGTCCAGTCTGCTACATACCTTTACATATTTGGATGTCACTTAATATTTTTCCAGCAGCAGCTAAATGTTGGGGGGGTTATTCTGGACATGAATGTAACTATTTCTGGCTGGAGTTTACAGTATTCATTACAGTATTCATTTAATGGCCATTCTGGATGTAAAGAAGTCAGAATAGTCACCCATTTTACCACATACCAATTTATTCTTGTCATATTGCTTGAAAAAAAAAAAAGTCATATCTTGTTTTCAAAACTTATGGAAAAACATTATTAACAATATAATGTTATAGAATTATAATGTAGTAAAAGAAAATATAACACAGACAGACACTGCCCTTGGGTATTTCAATAATGGTGGTTCTTGCATATCTGTAAGTGTCATATTGTATACAAGATTTGCTATAGTCATGTGTATCTCCATGCTGATTTTACCACAACTGCTTTAGGGGTTAAGTTGTAAAGAATTAGGTGTCATGGCTACAATTGCCAAAAGATCAACATCATAAAAAAATCTGTAAAAGGGAAAACTGATAGCAAACTCTTCTTTAACCACCCTACTGCATGCATATACAAAGAAGCATGCCCTTTAACATGCTCATTTCTAGTGTATAAAGTACAGTATATCCAGCAGCTGGCTTTCTCTAAGCCCTTCTAATTTACATCACCTGACAGCAAAACCTTTGAAAGAGTTCACTGAGGGAAGTTCAGGAGCACAGCACATTATATTTTAAAGGACAAGTCTACAATTAATAAACTATCACTAATACTCACTACCCAACCCTGCTAAGCTAAACTACACTAAGTATCCCTCACTCCAGCTGATTATGTATTTCCATTGGACAGCCATTGGCCAACTCAGCTGTCTATATTCTCAGTGACAAAATTATTTCCAGTCTCCATAAGCCTAAATAGGGAAGTATTTAGGATCTCCGGGCTCAATATGCATCCTATTAAAATCTACGGGAACTCAGTGCTTAGGCATGGCAAGCTAAAAAGAATGTGATGCATTCAAAGCACCGGAATCGATAATGAAGTATAATTATGGAAGGCAGAGCTTGGTAGTATAGCAGTGAAGCTTAGCATTACCCTTTGAAAATACACCAAAACCTTAAGGGATAATTATACTATTAGCATACTTAGCCATTAATTGACCAATCTTTCCCCACCTTCAACACGTCCCCCCAAAATGGTATTCTAACCTGTCCACTCTCCTCCCAAATCTTCTCCACTGCAAAGTCTTCCCACTAGGCAGCTTCTTCTAAATGCATAGAAAAATCTGCTATTAGTTCAGCTGGAAGGCTGTCAACAGTTGGGATGCATAATAGACAGCCACTCCATAGAAATGAATGTAGATTTTCTGAACATGTGCAAAAGAGCAATTAAACACACACTTTTGCATAGTCGGCCTGATCTAACCTCATTCTACCGGTTTCGTTTTATATTACCACAAGCACATTTAATCTATATATTTATTGTTTTAGTTTTGGATGTACCGGTATTATGGAAATGATGAAATTGTTGACCATACTTCAGTTAAAAGGGTGACATCCAGCTTAATAACTCGGCTTCATAACTGGTCATTTAGCAAGCAGCAAAACCGATTTTTTTTCTTTAAATAAACATAAATATTTAGTTGTGTGTACTATGTAGGCTATGTGATTTGTAATGATGTTTTAGCGTGATTACTTAAGCGCTTTATGTTCTCACTCTCCTCTGATTGCCCTAAAGTGCATTACATTAACTAAACGAAAGAGGGCCATTAAGAATTTACTGGTTCAATTAACCTGAAAAAAAAAAAGCCACTTCAGCTGCAGACATTTTATGTTTGGGGAAAATGTAAAAGAAATTCTATTAGGGGAAGTATGGCAGCTGCCACGGGCATTGCTAAAGGTCACAGCAGCACATAATTTCATTTGGATGGGATTTGATGGTTACTGCTGAAGAGGAAGGATGGTGAGGTGACTGGAGTGAGTTTAGGACATCTGTATTCCTATTCCCAAAGAGGCAATAGCCTGACAAAAAGGTGCAGTGCCGCAATGGGTCAAAAAGCAGCAGAAGTCAGTGTGTTCCTCTATGAAACTAAAGTTACAGTCTACAAAGCTATATTTAAAAGTAAACCAACACTTAATACTAAGCTGTAAAATGTAACATTTCTTCTGAAAAAGTTTCCTCTGGGCACCCCCTGGGACCTCCTGGATGGGTTTAGTATGCAAGGACTGATTTTGCTCAAAGTCAGTGCTCAGCCACCTCATCCCACAATGTAACGCAAGTCGCTCTTAATAGCTCCTAGCTTTAGATTGCAGGAGAAAGGGAAAGGAGTGTTTTTCAGAACAAAATTTGAACACAGTCAGTATTTACATCATTTTGCAAAGGCTTACATCTTTAGTGGTGTACATGCTGTGAGAGTGCGATAGCGGCAGTGTAGCACCTATATAAATATGATATACAATTCTGTAAAGCGCTGCATAAACTGTTGGCGCTATATAAATCCTGTATTATAATAGTATATAGATGTTTTTTTTTATGTATTTTTGTTGTCACTAATCTATATAAAACAAAATTGCCATAGATTTGTACATTTTATGAAAGAGAGAAACAGCCATAGCCTTGAGAATCCCATAGGAGATAAAACTGATAATATGGGAGAATAGAAGTTAGATGCCAAGAAACTATACTAGCTATAGGCTAGGATGGGATGGATCTGCCTGCATCAATACTGCTGAATTACAGACCCAAATAAAAATGCAGCTAATGAAAGTAAGATTTGATCATGTCTTTAATTTCTCCTGGTAATTTAGTAGAAAAGCTAAAACCTCAGCATAGCATAACAGTCAAGCAACTCACATTTTCAGATGGAAAGCTCACCATTGGTAACTTGGATATCGATCTCATGGCAGATTTCAGTTAAACTTTGCTAAACTTTAGCTTCAAGCCCCTGGGCAATAGGAGATTATGGGGCCACACAGTATATACACACACACACACATACAGTATAGACACACAATATACACATACAGTATACATACACACACAGCATACACATACACACACTGAAAAGGTACTGGAGAGGCGGGGCAGCTATAATCTTGTGATTTTTATAAAAACACACATTTTTACATACTGTCACTGGTTTTAATGAGGCTGGGAACCCTGATGGGGCCCCCTAATGGCATGGGACCCTTGGGCAGTGCCGGAATGGTCAGTACGCCCCTGATTCAAGAAGGTAAAGCAGAACTTTACCCATGACATCTTGATAACAAAATATGTTCTTTAGCAAGGAACATACAGTACATTCCAATAACTTTGCTACCAAAACTAGCGTGTGTTGTAAATTGCCTCCAAAATTGCTCCTGTTTCTTCTTGCTGGAGGCTGACATTTTGCTGAAGCCCAGAGACCCCAAACAGCAGTAAATCATAAAGCAGAATTAAACCCATCAATTTAACAGTTACATTCCTGAAATGCCAGGATTTCTGTCACATTTGTTGTGTCCTCAACCAAACTGTCAAACCATCAAATGGTTGGTGTCATAACTGTGCAGCATCATGGCAGGTGCAGATCAAACAGAAGCAGCTTCCTTGGATAAGAGGGTTTAATTCTGCTTTAAAGTTGTCAACACATCGGCCTCTACAAATTTATCAGCGCCTAAAAATTGAGAATGTGCAGAGCAGGGTTAATGTATTACTGGATTTTAAACAGTAAAGGCACTTATTTTTAATGTTTTAAATATGTATACTTGCAAA
The DNA here is from genome assembly GCA_029574335.1 of Rana kukunoris. Taxonomy (NCBI): domain Eukaryota; kingdom Metazoa; phylum Chordata; class Amphibia; order Anura; family Ranidae; genus Rana; species Rana kukunoris. The sequence goes on from CM056049.1 coordinate 658,182,529, forward strand.
AATCTGCAGTGATCTAGCACACATTTTCTGACTAAAATTTCACTTCAGCCTAGGTTCACAATTGAGCGATTTGTCATGCGATTTGAGAGATGAATTTGCATGACAAGTTGCAGCCTATTGGTGGCAATGGCTCTATTCCAATCGGTGCGATTTTGCAATGCCGCACCGATTTGCAAAAGTAGTTCCTGCACTACATATGCCGATTTTAGGTGCGACTTCAATAGACATCTGTGTATGAAGCCACACAGATGTCTATCAAGTAGCACCTGAAATTGCACTGACCTTGCTACTTTGAAATCGCGCTACTTTAGGTAAAGTAGAGTGATTTCAAAGTAGCATTAATGTGAACCAGGGCTTAATGTGGTTTGCGTCTTCAAAAAAAGGACTCAGACAAGTCATTAAATCCACTGGTCAATCCCTTTATGTTCCACCATCTGGTACTTTGAGGCTTGCATGTATCATTCTACCCTTCCTTCTAGCCATTATAAAATATTCTCACACAAGAAAAAAACAAAACCTGATGCCTTCTGTTTTCTTACTCTGAACTAAGACTAACCATTTTAAATTTACAGCCCCAATTCTCCTGTTTAAAGTGTTTGGTGATGTATATGTGTATGGGGTTGATTTACTAAAGCCAAAAATATTTTTCCCTTTGCATAGGAAGTTGTACTGTGGAAGGGAATTTTTCCCAGAGCTTCGTGAATGTAGTGAAATGACACTTTGCAGAAAATACACAAGAAAAAGAGAAAAATACAGCATTTTTGCTTGCATGTGATTGGATGATGGAAGACAGAGCTTCCCATGATTCACTAAGCCCTGGGAAAAATTCCCTTGCACAGTGGATTTTCCTTTGCAAAAGTCTATTTGCCTTTAGTAAATTAACCCCAATATTACCATAGTGTCTCCCACTGTAAGAAGGGCCAAGTGGTGAGGAAAACACCTGTCACCTGAGACAATTCTATTTTTCTACCACTTCTATAGGAAGGCATAGTCCTGCTATTGAGGTATGCCTGGATTTATTTCTCTACAAACTGAAAACCACAGGCTGCATAAACTACTATGACTAAACAGAATACCAGAAATTCCAGGTCAATTTATCAATTATCTGAATCACCTTCATCGTCATTACCCATTAACGTGCATCTTCTTCAGTCTCCCAGAACTACCAGTCAACAGCTGCACATAAGCACAGCCACTACTTGTTAAACACCAATGAAATATGAGGCTGTAACGCCATCAAATTTTTCATCCATTTTTAATGCTACAGCAAAGGCGTAGGAAAGGCGAATGAGAAAAAAACACAGTGAAGTAAATTAAATTGCCCGTGTAAAAATATCACTGGTAAGAAATCATCATTGTCAATATCAAAAGCTATTTACGATTTCATTAGGAATCAGATAATAAGGCAGCAATGCCATAAGTAAAGATGACTGAGCAGTTTGTCAGCCTGGAGTTAGGCAATGGATAACGATTACACATGAATCAATATATCACTATTATCCACTTTCCTCACTCTGCTTTTACATGTGCCAGAATGTTTTGTGTACACGCAGTGACTTTGTTCAAGAATGTCAGTGAAGACAAATGATGAGATCTCTTCTAAGATGCCTTATGGACACATCTTGGCCAGACTCCATACACCAGTGAAGGCCAATCTGTGGCTAACCGGCTACCGAGGAAGTGAAAGACTTCAATAAAACGTGCTGCAATCGTGGCAATCGGCAGAAAAGGGTACGAATATTTTACAAAGTTGGTTAAAAGTCTTGGCATAGATCACCCAGTGGCGATTGTTTTTTTCTTAACAAAAGTGGAGTTACACTTTTTGCACCTTTTTTGTTTAGGTAAAATGCTTTTTCTTTTAAGTTTTAGACTTCATTGCTATTGCACATCTTAGCTACTGAATCTATTAGCTTATAGGTCTATGTGTGTGCCTGTGTATGTAACATGGACGTGGAGAAAGATAATTGAAATTATGGATAAACAAACATATATAGTTACATAGTTAGTCTGGTTGAAAAAAAGACAGTCTAGTTCAGTGATGGCGAACCTTGGCACCCCAGATGTTTTGGATCTACATTTCCCATAATGCTCATGCACTCTGCAGTGTAGTTGAACATCATGGGAAATGTAGTTACAAAACATCTGGGGTGCCAAGGTTTACCATCACTGGTCTAGTTCAACCAAAAAAAGGGGGGGGGGAATATCCTTAAAAAATCTAAATAAAAAAATTCTATATATACAATCCTATACCCACAGTTAATCCAGAGGAAGGAAAAAAAACCTGAAAAGAATGAACCAATTTGCTCCAGCAGGGGAGAAAATTCCTTCCTGATCCCCTAAGAGGCAATCAGATATTCCCTGGATCAACTTTATCTATAAATGTTAGTATCCAGTTATATTATGTACATTTAAGAAAGAATCCAGGCCTTTTTTAAAGCAATCACTGAGCTGGAATGAACCGTCTCTTGAGGGAGTTCTTACTGTGAAGAAACCTTTCCGTATTTGGAGATCAAATCTCTTTTCCTCCATATGTAAAAAGTGCCCCCTTGTCCTCTGTGATGACCTTAAATCGGTTGTATACCCCGCTTGGTAATTTTCACATACAGGTAAGCCTATATTAATACTTGCCTGAAGGTAAAATTAATATCTCTTAAACCTGCACAGTTTAGGAGATATTCAAAGAATAAACAAAGAATCCTCCTGCTCGTCTCCCAGAACTCTCACCTCCTTATCGTAATAATGAGCATAAAGTATCTCATATGGGTCAGCCTCTTGTTATATTATCTCCCATTCTCTCCTCTTTCTCATCCAGATCTGTATGCGAATCGGGTTCCAGCCGATGTAACTCTCCTGGCTATGAGGTATATCTATCTCTCCATTTCACAATACTTACTTGTTTTGACATCTTCTTCTATGGACTAACTCTAAGGCCTCGTACACACGACCGGGGAACTCGTCTGAAAAGACACATTGTTTTCCTCGACGAGTTCCTTGTTAGGCTTGTTGAGAAACTTGACAAGCTGTCTTTGCGTACACACAGTCAAGACCAAATCTCCTCATTTTCAAAGCGGTGACTTCAACACAAACGACAACAGGGGAAGTTCGATTCCACTGGCACAACCCTTGGGGCTGCTTTTGCTAATCTCATGTTACTGCGTGTTAGGTAAAAGTTTGGTAAGAGACATTTGCACTTTTCAGTCTGTTACAGCGTGACGAATGTGCTATTTCCATTACAAACGTTACTTTTACCGAAGGTATGCGGGTTTCTAAGCATACACACCAACGTGTTTCTCGTCGAAAACCAGCCCGACGAGGAACACGACGAGGAAATTGAGACTCCCGTCGAGGAAAAAGAGAACTTGCTCTCTTTTTTCCTCGTCAAGTTCCTCGACAGTTTTCTCGATGAAAAGCATACACACGACCGGTTTCCTCTGCAAAAAAGCTCTCCCACCAAGTTTCTTGATGGATTCTGTCGAGGATACCGGTCGTGTGTACGTGGCCTAAGGTTACCATCATTGGAACACCTGGTCTTTAGGAGTCATCCTTGTTACAGATGCACATTTAGGTGGACTTTATTTGCACTTGAGTGATTGTATTACACATGCACTTTGATGAACTATTGCTCATCCTCATATTTATTTATTTATTTTTGGTTTTGTGCGACATTTGCATCACTTATATATACTTTTTAGTGCATATTCCTATTTAAGTCTCCAGTTTCACACTATTTTCATTTAATGCTTGTATACTCATATCTTGCTTGTTATCATTATTATTATTTTCATTGAGCGCGTTATCACTTCCTTTATCATAATTTTTACTATTTGTGGACAGCGAACACTTTATAGATATTGCTGCTCTGTTATCTTCACCTAGTATACCATTCACTATCTACTCACAGTACTGCGAGAGATCACCACACATTCCTATCAGTTTGGTTGCCCTTCTCTGCACTTTCTCCAGTTCTCCCATAACCTTTTTGTAAACTATGGTATGGCTATAGTAAGATGCAATAAGAAACTTACCTAAAGACAAGTGTCAATAGAGAAACAGCAAGTAAATGCACTCACATGATCTTATCCCTCGGAAGAATTTTTGGCAGAGAAAGCCTTTGGTTTGGAAAAATAAGAGCATGCTCTAGCTCCTCTACTGCCAAGATAAATCACTGTTTAATCTATGCGGTCTATTTTGTGTCACTGGCTTGTTTCATGCCATGAAAGTAGAGGGATAAGGTGCTCTATGATCACTGTGAGGCCGCCAAGAAATCAACCACATTGTGATAAAATGTTACAGTCACGTGAATCAATTAAATAAGATTTTTTTAGGCTGTCATTTTTTTTATACTTATTTTATATTTTCTAGGTTTAAAGTTAATGTGACACTCTAGGCAGACATTAGGTCAAGCAGGCACCAAACCAGAATTTACTTAAAGGGCAACTCCACTTTCAGTGAATTTTTTATATACCATATTAGGATTGCTACACAAGTCTTTCTATTGATTAGTGTTAACAAAATGTATCTGTTTTGTTCATTCTGCAGCTAGATATGATTTTCTAACTGTCAGAGCATTCAAACTTCTATGTATATGATTACTTCGGAGGCAACAAGGTTATGTGTAAATGACAAGTACAATTGAACAAATGTACAGTTTACTATCTCAAACAATTTGCATCTCACCACAGATACCAACCTTATCCCTTATTTCCAGTATGTGAGATAAAGGGAAACAGTTTGGAGTGTTGTGTGACAGCAATGACCATCATTCCATGGGGGGCCTAGGCAATGCTCTTACATCCATGAAAAATAAATAAACTGATAATTGAGGGTGGTCCCACAACTCTAATATTATTCCATAGGGACCTGATTTTCTGAACTTGTATTGAATACCTTTTGTAATGTGTAAGTAGAATAAAATGCCTTTGAAATTTCAATAATTATAGAATCACAAACTAAACATCAATTAGTAATAATTTTTCAGTATATATATATGTAAATATATAACTATATATATATATAAATATACACACACATAATCTATATATATCTATATATAAAGTGAGTACACCCCTCACATTTTTGTAGATATTTTATTCTATCTTTTCATGTGACAACACTGAAGAAATTACACTTTAGTACAATGTAAAGTAGTGAGTGTACAGCTTGTATGACAGTGTCAATTTGTTGTCCCCTTCAAAAAAACTCAACACACAGCCAATGTCTAAACCGCTGGCAAAAAAAAGTGAGTACACCCCTAAGTGCAAATGTCCAAATTGGGCCCAATTTGCCACCCCCCCCCCCAGTGTCATGTGACCCGTTAGTGTTACAGGGTCTCGGGTGTGAATGGGGAGCAAGTGTGTTAAATTTGGTACTATCACTCTCACGCTCTCATAGTGGTCACTGGAAGTTCAACATGGCACCTCATGGCAAAGAACTCTTTGAGGATCTAAAAAAAATAATTTTTGCTATACATAAAAATGGCCTAGGCTATAGGAACAATTGCCAAGACCCTGAAACGGAGCTGCAGCACGGCGGCCAAGACCATACAACGGTTTAACAGGACAGGTTCCACTCAGAACTCATCCACCAGCTCCGTGATGTTGTCATGGAGGAGTGGAAGAGGACTTCAGTGGCAATTTGTAAAGCTCTGGTGAACTCAATGCCCAAGAGGGTTAAAGCAGTGCTGGAAAATAATGGTGGCCACAAAAAAATATTGAAACTTTGGCCTAATTTGGACATTTTCACTTAGGGGTGTACTCAATTTTGTTGCCAGCGGTTCAGACATTGATGGCTATTTGTTAAGTTATTTTGAGGGGACAGCAAATGTACACTGTTATACAAGCTGTATACTCACTACTTAACACTGAAGAAATTACACTTTGAAGTTACATGAAAATATATTTTTTCAAATATGTGAGGGGTGTACTCACTTTTGTGAGTTACTGTATATATATATATATATATATACATATATACATACATACATACATATACACATATATACACACACACATTGTATATTGTATTCTCCACCTATTCATTTTGGTTCCAGTAATTAACTCTTAGTTTCACTTGTAAAGGGTTAAAATGTTTATTGCATCTCTTAAAATATCTTTATGAAAAACAGGAGAGTGAGATTAGAAATCGCACTTTATGAGTTCTACATGTAAGAATGATTTCCTGTGCAGAACTTTTGCTGGTATACATTTTTGAAAAGAGGTCAAAATATTGTTTGAATCCCATAAAACATTAGTTCTGTGGTATTAAGGTATGCACTGCATTACACAATGTCATAAACCCCAAACGACGCAGCTCTACAGGAAAATACTTACAGATTTTTAATATCTACCGCTCCACGGAACGCCTTTCTTGGGATGGCCTGGATCTGGTTTTCACTGAGGTCTCTAGAAAGAGAAATAAAAAGAAAATGTGAATTTGCTGCATGGATATGGGGATAATTTTACAGGGGATTCAAATATAAATGCTTGACAGTGCCTGGTCTATTTAGGTGAGGTTGATGTACAGGCTGGAATTAAGTTGCTTATGTCCTTTGCTAAGATTTATGTAACAAGCAATGACGCTTTGCCAAAATCATTTGCAAAGATAAGCAATTCCAGTTATAGCGTTTCAGTAAGACTGTTCAAACCTATTGTCAAGGATTTCAGACAATGAAAACTGAATATTCTTTGTCTTTTTTTTTTCTAAATAAGTTACAACTGGGCTGCTTTACTGAAGGAGTTAAAGCAGAACTGTGTCCACTTCTTAAAATATATGTGCTGCAGGACATAATTATAGGTGTCCTGCAGCATCCCACATGTCTTCGTTGATCCCACCAGTAAAGTCCACCTAATGTAGCTTCCTGTGATGAGGTGGCAACGCTGATGCACTGCTCCTGAATTCAGAGCAGAGTTGCCACCTTCATGTAGGCTGTGCTTGCTTGCACTACAGTGGGAAGAAGATGTTGCAGGGGGCATTGTTTATCACATTGTCATTTCTAATTGACAAACCTGTAGCCTAGTCCCACCCATTTCTGTCTGCATTGGCAGCACTGTCTCTGTTGCTGAACCTTCCTATTGTGAGCTGAAGTGCCTGCGAAGGGGGAACGATATAGGCACAAATGAAGGAGGATTTGGCTCAGTCATGGAAGGCAACAGAAGTTTTTGTTCGCCTTACGAGGTTTGTGCTTCATCATAACTGGATTTAAAACTTGATAAGACCGTCATACCTTTAGTTGTATTTTAAAGAATAAGTTTACATTTTAGAAAATGTTACACCTGTATGGAAGGTTTAACATGTAAAATGTTAGAGCCCACCCCACCCCTTAATGACACCCTTCCCACTCAAAGTGACAGAAGTGAGGGGTTCTTCTCCCCATAGCTGTTATCACATTTGGAAAACAGCGCAGGTGCTGCTGGGCTCTGCTCACACAGCCATGTCATTCTTTAAATGGAATCCGCAAATAAAGAAACTACAAGTCTTGTCTGCCATCATGTGTGCAATATTTTGCAGGCAATGCAATGAAATAGATTTTTTTTACCTATAAAAATATGCACATTTAATATTTTTTTAATTGAAGGTGAACTTAGCCTTTAAGACTCATCATTCAAAAATGTGTGTGAATGTTTACGTGAAAATTATCATTTTCACATATTAAGAATTATTAAAATTATTATGATGCAGACATTTGGGAATTCAAAGTGAACAGGAATTGTGCCTAATTAATATTCACACAATTTTTGAGTGAAGATACCTACTTCAGTAAATCAGGCATATAGAATTGGTCTCAAACAGTTTCCAACTTAATGGAAATGTGGGTGAACAGTTACCATCACCTCTGAAGCTCACTACTGCACACCTTTTTTTGACAGTGAAAATCAGCTGCATATATACAGAATACGGACAAATACGAGTCAACAATGTAGGAAACATATTATAGTAATAACAAAGTTTTAGTTAGAACCTCTTTATTGTAGCAGTATTAAATATATAATATACTATTTTTTAAAGTTGCTTTACCCTTTATGGGCCAGAAACATCTTTACAATTGCACTGAATGGGTTTTTTGGTGCCAAAACCGATACCGAAAATGAAAAATACAAGATCCCAAAAAACTAAACCAATATCAAGACGGCACAGATACCAAAAGTGACTGTTTTAAAAAAATATGTATACAGAAGCTGGTCAGAGACTGGGGACATGGTACAGGAGAGGGTCAGAGACTGGGGACATGGTACAGGAGATGTGTCTGCAGTCTCTGACCCTTACAGGAGATGGTCAGAGACTGGGTACATGGTACAGGAGATGGTCAGAGACTGTGGACATGGTACAGGAGATGGTCAGAGACTGGAGACATGGTACAGGAGATGGTCAGAGACTGGGGACATGGTACAAGAGATAATCAGAGACTGGGGACATGATACAAGAGATGGTCAGAGACTGGAGACATGGTACAGGAGATGGTCAGAGACTGGGGACATGGTACAAGAGATAATCAGAGACTGGGGACATGATACAAGAGATGGTCAGAGACTGGGGACATGGTACAGGAGATGGTCAGAGACTGGGAACATGATACAGGAGATTGTCAGAGACTGAAGACACATTAGAAGAGATGGCCAGAGACTAGGGACATAGTACAGGAGATGGTCAGAGACTGGGGACATGGTCAGAGACTGGGGACATGATACAGCAGATTGTCAGAGACTGCAGACACATTACAGGAGATGGTCAGAGACTGGGGACATGGTACAGGAGATAGTCAGAGACTGGGGACATGGTACAGGAGATGATCAGAGACTGACATGATACAAGAGATCAATGCAGACTCACCGGTGCCCGTCAGATGCAGCCAGCCCATGTTCCCATTATTTACACATTGAATACCCAAATTATGTGCAAATGCAATAAGTAAAAAGGAATTTGCTTTTCACATGACTGGTCAAAATTAGGTGAATATTAACAGTTTGGTTTGTGCGGATTTTCAACTCCTTTAGCAAATTTTTATCTTTGGGACAAATGGGGTGACATTGTCCATCACATATTTTATTTTCTACATATTTTAAAAGCAAAAAAGTAAAAGATTAAAAATGTAAAAATGTTCTGCTTTCTTTCAAAGTGTATTCTGTGCTACAAAATGCTGTTGTTCCTACAACACTTGGTGAAATCTCAAAGGCCTTAACATTTAAATTGTTATTTTATTTTTTATAAACACTACAAAAACACAAAATCACAAATGTTTACAAAAAACAATAAAAAGACAAGAGTGAAGAGAAAGGATGAGATTAATGAGGGGCTAATTATGGCTAATTAAGAAAGAATCTTTACAAAAACCTTTAACTTAATTTCACATTACGTGTTTCCTACAGTCCTTGATGTTATCAGATCGCATAGGGCGGCTGTGATTTGCACTAATGAGGCCGAAGAAGCTTTCTACAGTATTACACTGAATAACCGCAGTGTCCAGCTGCCATGGTAATAATTCCAGCAGGATCTGCTACGATTGACTTCTGCTTGTCAGGAGTTTGACTAAAAAAGTGTATCTTAACCCAAGTTTAAAAACATAATATATTGCAGCGTATCAGTCCTTAGATGTGGTGGCTGCAATATTTTTTACAGGCGTTTTTTTCTTAATTTTTTGTAATAATTCTGCCAGTAACATACTTTCTATCTTAGGGTGACAACCCTTCACTTAGTATACTGTAGGGAGAAGGAGAAGCATTGTCACCGTAGGGCAGGAAGTGTTTTAGGACTACAGAACACTGTTCCCTCTCCTGGTCACCATAACGCAGGGAGGGGTGTTGTGTAGTGGTACTGGTAACAATGCAGTGCAGGCAGAGGAAGCTCACAAGATTCCAGGCAGGATCAACAGGTATTATTTAGCACTTATAGATACAGATATAACAAAATGCTTCCAATGGTATATTTAAAGTAGAGTTATAGGCAAAACTTTTTTTTTTTCAATTTGGATAGAGTAAGGGAGGGTTTAAACCTCTGTCAGGTTTTTTTTCACCATCTGTGTCCCATTGCAGAGATTTTCCTTCACTTCCTGTCTCATAGCCAAACAAAAAAAGAAAGAAAATAACTGCAAATTAGGGTAATTCCTTGGGGCCCCCAGGTCACCAGAAATAGTGTCCCCATTGGAAGATTTCCCCTCTATTACTTTTCTGGGGACAAAGATAATAATAATGGTAAACATGACAAAAAAAAGGGGGGGGGGATTTCATTAACCGGGGAGCAGACAGGAATAAAAATTGACAAGCATTCTAACCCTCTGAACTTTTTTGTCTTAAATTTTAGCCTTAAGTTATATTTTAACAGACCAAAAGGAAGCAAGTAAGAGAAGTTAATTGCTATTGTGTGTATACACTTTAAACAATGTTGCCAACAGTGGATAACTGTGTTAACACACTTAGCCTAGGTTCATGTGCATCCGGAAGGATTTACTGATGCCCTACAGGACATTATATATATATATAACATGTTTTCCTTCCTTGTTAGTACCACTTACTTTGCCAGCTTTTTGTTGCCCTGTTCCAACTTTTTTTAGATGTGTTGCTGCAATCAATTTAAAATCACCCTTTATTTCTTAAAAATTTTAAATTTTCTCAGTTTAAACAGTTGATATGTTTTCTATTTTCTATTGTGAATTAATTCTGCGTTTGAGACTTTCAAATCATTGCATTTTGTTCTTATGTAGATTTTACACAGCTCCCAACTTTTTTGGAATTGGGTTTGTATTTATGTTTATATATACTATATATATATATATATATATATATATATATATATATATATATATATATATATATATATATATATATATATACACACACATATATATATAATTGTGTGTGTAAGTAGCAAATTTTTCAATGGTAAATAGTACTAATTTCGAGTTATTATTGATTTATTTATTTACATATTGTAAAAAAAATTAATTTGCTTAGTTTGTTACCAAAGAACATGGGAAAATAGTAATAAAAAAAACACAGCAGCTGGGGATCTTTTTTAAGAAGCACTGCAGACATGATATAATGCGATTTCTGATGCATTACAAAGCTGACGTTCATTCACTGTGCTATGTCAGGACATAAGTAACTAAGTTATTGTCTATCTCTGATTGCCTGGAATGTCCCAGGATTTCTTTTAAATTTGTGTCAATACTTTGCCCCAGAAATGGTCACGTTTTCAGTTTTGCCTAAGTGCATGATAAAATCTTTTCTTTTGCTGAATTAGATTCAGCTCTTATCACATTTCCATTTTCAGTGGGCTTTTTAAATGATATTTATAGTATAGTCCTGTATTTTAAATTAAATAAAAAAAATATTTTATAAAGCAGTTCGGCAGGAGGTAATAAAACGGAGAATGCATTGTTCTGCACTCGTCGGCAAACATTATTACCGGGTTTACCAACAAAATGTCCCTGGAAATTATGGAAAAATGCTGCCAACTATGAAGAACCCAAACAAGAAAAATACAAACGATCAGAAATCACGGCATAATTAGTAGATGGATGCTAGTTTACTCTGCCTATTTACCGTAGGAAGCATGTCTAATAGAAAACAGCAAACTTTCTATTTCACGTGTACATTGAGTCATTTAGCAAATGCACTCTGACTGTGCTGGGCTGACAGTCAATCCCATAACTGAAGGAAATAATGACCTTCAGCCGTCCAAATGTCAATTTGATTTATAGGCTCCTTTAAAAAATAAATCCATGAGGGCCAAAAGCCTGTAGTATACACTTAGTACAGCCTGATGAATTTACGACCAAATCACAACACAATGCAAATGCTAATCAGAAACACAGGAACATAGGACTGTGAGCGGTCTCCATTCCTGATAGCCAGCCTGGGTGAACATATGTTAATTGTTACATGTCACGCTGGTGAGCAGATGTATAAAACATTAAAGTTATGTACTGTATTACACAATGTAGACATTTCCAGTGAGCTTCCTGTTCAGAGATACATCTGCCAGTGGAGGATGAAAAATGAAAGAATGCATCTGATTGGTTGTTTTGGGCACCACAAAAAATGGTCTCAATAAACATCGAAAGCAGTCCTACGTCAGCTTATGTGATACTGCAGAGACAGGAGCCAATGGAACCAGTGATAAATAGAGCCCATGACAACTTGTGATAATGGGGCAGATTAAAGGGACACATTGGGGTGGATTTACTAATGACAAATAGACTGCAGTCTGCAGGGCATTTGCTCCCCGGGCTTAGTAAATAAGGGGTAGCTCTGCTAAATTCCACCATCTAACCATGTGCAAGCAAAAATGCGGTTATTTTTATTTTCCTTGCATGGGATTGGATATTCTTTGCAAAGCTTTATTTAATTTCTAAGCTCTGGAACCACTGTACTTGCATAGTAAACCATCTAATTATACAGCACTTGAAATGATATACCCTCATATGCAATACTAAAACAGTGCTCACAAAATTATAAAGTGCAAATTCCAACCTTTGTGAAGTGCAATGTCACATCACATAAACTATTTATCTTAAAAACTTAAAAACTATCCTTCAATATTGCAAAATGCCCCATGATGCAAACAAAAAAGTGCTCTGTGCTCCAATATATCCACTGTCTCAGTGCCAATGTGTAAAACAAATCACTCCACTTCTTATGCTGTAAACTTTATATCACGCCATCTGTGCCACCTAATAAAGTGCTTTCCACCTGCAGTGCACACTTCCCCAACTTCGAGAGAACTCACCAGATACTCTGACCCCTTTTATATACAAGTGGGAGCAGTATATTTGCAAGTATGACAATGTAGATGACGGTTTAAGTTCCTGCTGTATCTTCTAAATAATGGAAAAAAAAAATGTAGGCATCTTTTATTTGATTCTCCAACCTAACTCAGCGGCTTTACAGACTCTATACTCTGTGCCTGGACTGTGCAGATGCATATTCCTTTGTCCACACCCAAAATATGCATAATATTACATCTTAGCATTAAACTACCCTCTTCAAGAAGACTGAACGCCTAACTCCTGGCAGTGAGCAATATCTGCCTTGAGAATGTGTATGAGGGGTTTAACCACTTAAGACCCGGACCTTTAGGCAGGTAAGGACCTGGTCATTTTTTGCGATTCGGCACTGCGTCGCTTTAACTGATAATTGTGCGGTCCTGTGACGTGGCTCCCAAAAAAAATTGGCGTCCTTTTTTTCCTACAAATAGAGCTTTCTTTTGGTGGTATTTTAGCACCTCTGTGTTTTTTATTTTTTGCTCTATAAACAAAAATAGAGTGACAATTTTGAAAAAAATGCAATATTTTTTACTTTTTGCTATAATAAATATCCCCCAAAAACATATAAAAAAAATGTTTTTTCCTCAGTTTAGCCGATATGTATTCTTCTACCTATTTTTGGTAAAAAAAATTGCAATAAGCGTTTATCGTTTGGTTTGCGCAAAATTTATAAATAGGGGATAGTTTTATTGCATTTTTATAAAAAAATAATTTTTACTACTAATGGCGGCGATTAGTGATTTTTTTCGTGACTGCGACATTATGGCGGACACTTCGGACAATTTATACACATTTTTGGGACCATTGTCATTTTCACAGCAAAAAGTGCATTAAAATGCATTGTTTACTGTGAAAATGACAATTGCAGTTTGGGAGTTAACCACAAAGGGGCGCTGAAGGGGTAAAGTGTGACCTCATATGTGTTTCTAACTGTAGGGGGTGTGGATGTAGGTGTGACTTCATTGATTGTGATTCCCTATTTTAGGGAACACACGATCGATGACGGCGCCACAGTGAAGAACAGGGAAGCCGTGTTTACACACAGCTCTCCCCATTCTTCAGCTCCGGGGAGCGATCGCGGGACTCCAGCTGCGATCGGGTCCGCGAGTCCCGGTCACGGAGCTTTGGACCGGATTGTGGACGCGACGTACCTGTACATGCTTGTGCCCAGCCGTGCCATTCTGCCGACGTATATGTGCAGGAGGCGGTCCTTAAGTGGTTAATATCCCCAAAACAGCGCAAAAATTGAAAAAGGTAAACATGAACAATGTGGATAATAGCAAATGATAATAATAATGGGAATATAAGCCTTTACTGCACTGAAATCCCAAGCAGTGTTGTCAGCCCTGTCTGTGCTCTTCCCTGCTGGACCCCTTCTGTTATTAAGATGGAGAGACGGGAGTGATTGTAGTTCAATAAGGAGACAATGGCAGGCCTTAAAACACTATCTGAGATCTCAGTGCAGCAGTGCAGTAGAGGTATTGGAGTTGATTTACTAAAGACAGATATACTGTGCACTGTGAAAAGTGCAGTTGTTCCAGAGATTAGTGGATTCACTAAAGGAAAATAGACTGTGCACTTTGCAAAGGAATTTGCTCCAGAGCTTAGTAAATGAGCAGAAGCTCTGTTGACTTCCATCATCCAATCATGTGCAGGCAAAAATGCATTTTTTTTTATTGGGTATTCTTTGCAAAGTGGAGCTTTACCTCATTTACTAAGCTCTGGGGCAACTGCACTTTTGCAAATTATGTTGTCAGTGAAAAAAAGTACACCGTATTTCTGGTAGGTTCAATAGGTATTTGTATATTCATTTTTATTATTATTTTTGTTTTTTGTTTGCTCTCACATACACTCATACCTTGTTCCATTGAGAAAAACTGTGGAGTCACTGAGCTGTTTTAAGTGTCTTGTACCCCCTTCTTGTGTGTGCATGTTACTATGAAGTTTTGCTGTGCAAAAGTGTCAGTTGGAATAATGCAGAGATACCGAATGAAAAATAAAAATACTAGCCGGGAGAATGCAGCACTAAACAAGTAGACCAGTCCTATTACTATGCCTCTTCAGCATTTTCTATCAATTCACAGAATAAGTCCCAATCACAGCTAATTCTCTCATATCCTTCACAGGAACATTACAAGACACCCGGGACCTTTTGTTCAGGACAAGAACACAGTTTCCTATACAATAAAACCTTCAACAACAAATTACCAATCACACAACTCATCTCCCCTTGTTCTTCACAGCATTTTGCCTAATAATAAAGCTAACCTTGGCTTTTCTGATAAATTTTGAAATTACAAGGCAACAGTATGAAGCCTTATGGCAATGCTGGCACTTGTAGCTTCTCAGCAGTTAAAGGGGTTGTAAAGGTTTGTTTTTTATTTTCTAAATAGGTTACTTTAAGCTAGTGCATTGTTGGTTCACTTACCTTTTCCTTCCATTTCCCTTCTAAATGTTTTTTTTCTTTGTTTTCCTTGTCTACATTTCACACTTCCTCATTGAGGTGTTCAGTAAGCTGTTCTAAATGACTTTCCACCGCTCGGATGATGGTGGAAAGCTTACTGAGGAGATAAAGGAAGTGAGAAATTTAAACAAAGAAAAGAAAACATTTAGAAGGGAAATGGAAGGAAAAGGTAAGTGAACCAACAATGCACTAGCTTAACCCTCCTAGCGGTATTCCCGAGTCTGACTCGGGGTTACATTTTTGTGCTGCGATTGGTAACCCAGAGTCAGACTCAGTATCGCCTCGCAGCATCCATAGGCATGGTTTACTTACCTTGTCCCTGGATCCAGTGATGCCTTTCCGCTGTGTGAGTGAGCGGGTCCTTGCTCGATTCACACAGTGTCCCCGTGTGCCGCCGATCTCCGTTCCCTGCGACGTTACGACGCACGGGGGGCGAAGAATGGCGCCAAATTCAAAAAAGTAAACAAACACATTAGAAAAATACACACCCCCTTGTCCCTAGTGGTCTGCCCAGTGTCCTACATGTTCTTTTACAAAATAAAAACTGTTCTTTCTGCCTGCAAACTGGAGATTGTCCATAGCAACCAAAAGTGTCCCTTTATGTCAAAAATGGTTTTAGATCAGCTAGAAAACAGCGATAATAAATTATAATCACTTGCAGAATTGAGCGATAGCGATTTGTAGGGAAATTCGTCATAAAAAAATAAAAGTAATGACAGCGACAATTCTGCAACTGAGCAAATTTCAGTGATTTTGAATTGATTACACTATTGAATAATTTTTATTATAATTATATTATTATTTGTTATAATTATTTATAGTTATTTATTATATTATAATTTATGATTTCGTTTTTTTAAAAAAATCATACCCGGGATGTCTACTAGACTCTTGTTTAGTCAGATTTAAGTGAGTCATTCCTAAGAATTACAGGCCTACAGTATAAAACGCCTTTCCTTGCAAATAATGGTGCCGCTTTCAGCACCTAAAATCTGAAATAATCATACCGCCAGGGTGGTTAAAGGAACTTATTTAGAAGATAAACGACAAATCTTTACAACCCCTTTAAAATGTCCTATGTATGGGTCCCACAAACTACTATTTACTATATCCTGAATTATACATGTGAAAAAAATTCAAAAAATAAAACAGCTTTAAGAAATTTAATTTAATTGCGGCTGAAAGAAGTAAAGCCTGTTTATTTTCCAAATTAATTTTCACTTAGTAATTGTGGTGAAAAATCACTATGCAAAAAGTACCAGATCTTGTGCAAAAAAAATAAAAAAAATAAAAAAATAAAACAAGATTCTTGATTGAACATGATTGGCTGATTTAATTTAGCACAACTTCAACTCATTCACTAAGCTAAAAGCAAAACCCCTTGCAAAGTGAAAGTTCACTTTCCAACACAGGCAGGCTTTACTCCTTTAGTAAATCAGCCACATTGTGATAGCTTGTCAGCAGCTCTGCTAATAATTCTATATTTTATCTACACGGTAATAAATATAATTACAATAAAAGCTACAAGCTGGCCAGCAGATGCTTGTAACCATTTTTTATATATTAGATTCCCCCTCTCTAAAGCGTTAGGTCTCTGTGCAGCATGTGTATGTTCTCTACTTAGGAAATAGAGAGAGAAACAGAGAAAGAACAAGGGCTTGTATTATCAAAATATAAAGAGGTCTAAAAGTCTGACCAATGCACTCTAAGGCCGCGTACACACGATCAGACCGGTCCGATGAAACTGGTCTGCAGACCAGTTTCATCGGACCAATTCGATGGTGTGTACGGCCTATCGGACCGTTGTCCGTCGGACCAAAGTTTTAAAATTTGCTTTAAAATCTGTCCGATGGACACCTGTCCACTGGACAGATTCGATGGTTAGTACGCAAAAGCATCGGACCAAAAACCCGCGCATGCTGAGAATCAAGTCGACGCATGCTTGGAAGCATTGAACTTGGTTTTTTTAGCACGTCGGTGTGTTCTACGTCACCGCGTTCTGGTCTGATCGGATTTTTGGTCCGATGGTGT
The DNA here is from genome assembly GCA_029574335.1 of Rana kukunoris. Lineage (NCBI taxonomy): Eukaryota > Metazoa > Chordata > Amphibia > Anura > Ranidae > Rana > Rana kukunoris. The sequence goes on from CM056049.1 coordinate 658,199,781, forward strand.
GTACACACATCAGACCACTTCAGCCTGGTCCGATGAAAACAGTCCGTCGGACCAGTCTCATCAGACCGGTCTGATCGTGTGTACGTGGCCTAAGGATGGGGAAAGTACATGCTTTGTAATATGTTGTCCTGCATTGCATGGGATTCACTAGCTCCGAGTTGTCCATGTACATTGTCCTGCCAGTGTCTAGAAAGTCATAATGGTGCGTAATGAAAACCTGTGGCTTTGAGTAACTAGGCAGACTTGATTCACCTGATGGCTTGTATACAATTTTTAATACCTTTTTATACATTTTGCCAAGGCAACCCCCAAGAAACCTCAAGGCACCTTGGTTGAAAAAGGCTGGTCTAGAGAAGCCTAAACAGTATAGTGCTCTCAACAATCTAACCACTTTCAATGTGAAAATCTTATTTGAAAAAAAAATGTGGTGGGATTTACTAAAACTGGAAAATTCAAAATCTGGTGCAGCAATGCGCAGAAACCAATCAGCTCCCAGATTTTATTGTCAAAGCTTAATTGAACAAGCGGAAGTTAGAAGCCGATTGGCTACCATGCACAGCGGCATTAGATGAGTGCTCCAATTTTAGTAAATCTCCCCCTGTATGATCAGCTTGAAATCATTTGCAAACCAAACGAATGCCGCTCTTTGGGCTCATTTCTATTCTGTAGAAGGGAGGAAGTCTCCTCCAGGACAATTGTAACAGGACATTGTTATCTTCTGTTTCTCTCTATCCTTTAGTCCTTTTTAGGAGTAATCCAATTTCTTGTGGACATTAGTATAGCTTTAGATTGCTGTAACCATTTAATTCTACAAAGCAATTGTGACCACTAGACAGAGATCAGTGGAATTGCATGGATGTCTTATAACCCTTTCACTGCTGAAGTGGGACTATCTACAAAAAACTCATTGACTGGAATATGTTATCTATGAACTGGGACACTCAGTATAATGTAAATATAAATTTTTATTTGTATATATATTTTATAATATATATACACACATTCTACATATAAATATATATATATATATTATTTTTTATATTTTATATATTTTTTATATTTAGAAATTTCAAAAATGATATATATTTTATATTATACATAATATTATATACTGTATTAGATTTTATTTTTATCCTTATGTGCCATCCTAGAATTTCCTAATTTATTTTTTCTGTTGTAGTTAATTGCTGGTTTGGGATGATGGCACTCTATGGACTTCATGTCACCCTTCCCAACCTCCTCTCCTTTTTTGAAATATATATATATATATATATATATATATATATATATATATATATATATATACATACATACATACATACATACATACATACATATATATATATATATATAGAAGCCGATTGGCTACCATGCACAGCGGCACTAGATGAGTGCTCCAATTTTAGTAAATCTCCCCCAGTATGATCAGCTTGAAATCATTATATATATTATATATATATATATATATATATATATATATATATATATATATATATATATAATATTTAAAACAACTTATATTTACAACTTATATTTACAAATTTCAAAAATAATATATGTTTTATTAATTTATATATTTTATAATATACATAATATTATATTTTATTTTTATCCTTGGGTGCCATCCTAGAACATTATTATTTATTTTTTCTGTTGTAGTTAATGGTTTGGGATGATGGCACTCTAGGGACTTAGCCTCATGTCACCCTTCCCAATCTCCTCCTTTTTTTAAATATAAATATTATATATATATATATATATATATATATATATATATATATATATATATATATATATATATATATATATATATATATATATATATATATATATATAGGCATACCCCGCTTTTAAGTACACAATTGTGTTTATTTACTAAAGCTGGAAAGCGCAAAATAAGGCTCACTTCTGAACAGAAACCAATGAGCTTCCAGGTTTTATTACCAGGCTTAATTGAACAAGCTGGAGTTAGAAGCTCATTGGTTTCTATGCAGAAATGAGCCTGATATTGAGATTTCCAGCATTAGTAAATAAACTTTATTGTGTACTTAAAAGCGGGGTATGCCTGTATATATATTTTATATATTTACAAATTTCAAAAATTATATATTTCTTATTAATTTATATATTTTATAGTATAAATAATATTATATTTAATTTTTATCCTTGGATGCCATCCTACAACATCCTTATTTATTTTTTTCTGTTGTAGTTAATGGCTGGTTTGGGAAGATGGCACCCTACCCGTCTCCTCTCCTTTTTTTAAACTAATGCAAACCTAAAATATCCTTCAAGAATGATCAATATGCTGGTAAAACATATATATATAATCTAACATAAGGATGCAGACATGCGCCAGTGTGCTGACAGATTGGCTGTAGAAAAGTAACAGAGCTAATCACACACTTACCTAAGGGAAAAAATAATAACTTGTTTGCTTAGAGCAACACCTAAACTTTTTCCCTTTCTCTAGCTTTTAAATAGAAGGACTAGTGTTCATCAATGAGACAGTTACAAGATTCTCATTTTTCTGCTGAGAGGCATTGACACTATTACGTGAAATTATTATTCTGCAGCATATGGAAACGAATAGAAGTCAAGGCATACATTACAGTGTGTTGTAGAATAGAAGAAGGAGCATATGTTGTGAGATGTTCTGCTCCTCTGCACTGTACAGACATAACAGAGAGATAATGTCTTGCAGCTCATCTCAGAAGGCCCGTCAGACAATAAAGGCCACTAGCTATTATTCTAAGCTATTGCTTCGAGTCATTACAATAATGTCCTTGCGGTACAGCCATCTTATTTATAGATTCATTTATGACTTTCCTTTAAATGCTGCTTCAGCATTCTAAAAAAGAATGAGAGCTTAATTATGTAAAAGAATAAAAAAAAAGAAAGCTAGCCAATTCCTCATTGTATTCTAGTTTGTGTTTCAAAGGGATGTACCATCTACCATGCAGGAGCAATAAATCTTTGCGAGATGGCAACCTGCTTGCAAATTTAATTACCAGTAATTTTATTCCCCCCTCTACGGTTTAACCTTCCTAAAAGTCTGCCAGTACAATCATAAATTTCTAGTTCCATCCACTTGTATCAAAGTCCAGACTAATGGTTAATGACTTATGTGTCCCCATATCGTTTAAGGGAGGGGGGGGGGGGGCAAAATTGCTGAAACACTGCTGGGAAGAGATATAGAAAGCTGATGTAGTTTTCTTTTCCAAAAGACTTGATCTCCTCTCATAAGATGGCATGATAAAATAATGCTCTGTGATAGAAAACGGAGTCATTTCCTACATGTGATAATGCAGAAAAGACAAGGGTCAAACTATGATTTCATCCAGCTTGTAAAAAAAAAAAGCAGAAGGATGCAGTAAAAGATTAAAAAAGGTGTTTGTAAAAAAAATATTGATGCAATAAAACCTTAAAAGAACGAAAAGCAAAGCCATTATAGCCAATAAAATGTCTTGGATACATGAAAGAGCAAAAACGCGAAAAGACTTATAAATTTGCTAAAATGCAAAAATACAGGAAGATAACCCCATACCGTGAAAATTTGGTGACGTCTCTTTCTTATGCCAGTGCCTGGCTATTGTGCCCATCCAATGTCTTTGATACTTTTTGTGGCAAATGTTTAGAGCAGGTAGATCAGGACTTTTTACTTCACTCTGGCCTCCTAACCTGCACACTTGTTTTGGATTAGACTATGCACTGTGGGGACGCCCAGTGCAGGAAAATGCATTTCTTCTAAATTCATCTATTCCTGATAACACAGCAACACATATGTGCACCAAACCCATTGCAACTTAATAGGTTAATAAAGGTTTTTTATTATTATTTAAATATTAAACATTTTATACTCATCTGCTCTGTGCAATGGTATTACACAGAGCAGCCCCAAACCTCTTCTTCTGAGGTCCTCCTCTGTCTATTTTGGCTCCTCCTCTTTTTTTGTGTGCCCACATAGCAAGCCGCTTGCTGTGGGGGGCATACAGGAGTTTCCAAGCTGTTTGTCTAAGGCCTCCTACACACGACCGTTTTCCTCGACAGAATCCATCAAGAAACTTGCTGGCAGAGCTTTTTTGCAGAGGAAAACGGTCATGTGTATGTTTTTCGTCGAGAAAACTGATGAGGAACTCAACGAAAAAAAAATAGAGAACAAGTTCCCATTTTTTATTGTCGGGAGTCTATCGTCGTGTTCCTCGTCGAGCTGGTTTACGACGAGAAACACATTTGTGTGTGTTCTTAGAAACCCGCGCATGCTCAGAATAATGTATGAGACGGGAGTGCACCTTCGGTAAAAGTAGCGTTAGTAATGGAGATAGCACATTTGTCACGCTTTAAAAGACTGAAAGCGCAAATCATCTCTTACCAAACTTTTACTTAACACGCAGTAACATGATATTAGCAAAAGCAGACCCAAGGGTTGTGCCAGTGGAATCGAACTTCCCCTTTATAGTGCCATCGTACGTGTTAAACGTCACCGCGTTTGAGAACAACCAGATTTGGTCTTGACAGTGTGTATGCTAATAAAGCTTGACAAGATTCTCGACTATTGACACTAGAGAGCTATGGAACTGCAGTTTTCATAAGAATGTGAGCAATGACAACTTACAAGCACTATATGATCAAAAGGTGGAGGACTCCAGACTAGTGTTGAGCAGAATATGCCATATTCGATTTCGCGATATATCTCGAATATATAGTCGAATATTCGAGATATATTCGCTAAATACGAATATTCGTGATATTTTTTTGGAAATGAAATGATTGCGAATTTTCGCTATCGCGAATGCGAATGCGAATGCGAATTGCGAATGCGAATATTCGTGAAATGCGGAATGGAGCACTCTGATTGGCTCAGAATATTCGTGATATATTACAATATAAAATAATTGCGAATATTCGAGAAATGCGGAATGGAGCACTCTGATTGGCTCAGAATATTCGTGATATATTACAATACACAATAATTGCGAATATTCGGCAAATGCGGAGGAGCACTATGATTGGCTCAGAATATTCGTGATATATTACAATACACAATAATTGCGAATATTCGAGAAATGCGGAAGGAGCACTCTGATTGGCTCAGAACATTCGTGATATATTACAATACAAAATAATTGCGAATATTCGAGAAATGCGGAATGGAGCACTCTGATTGGCTCAGAATATTCGTGATATATTACAATACACAATAATTGCGAATATTCGGCAAATGCGGAAGGAGCACTCTGATTGGCTCAGAATATTCGAGATATATTACAATACACAATAATTGCGAATATTCGAGAAATGCGGAATGGAGCACTCTGATTGGCTCAGAACATTCGTGATATATTACAATACAAAATAATTGTGAATATTCGAGAAATGCGGAAGGAGCACTCTGATTGGCTCAGAATATTCGTGATATATTACAATATAAAATAATTGCGAATATTCGAGAAATGCGGAAGGAGCACTCTGATTGGCTCAGAATATTCGTGATATATTACAATATAAAATAATTGCGAAATTTCGAGAAATGCGGAATGGAGCACTCTGATTGGCTCAGAATATTCGTGATATATTACAATACAAAATAATCGCGCGATATCGCTATTGCCGAATAATCGCATTGCGATTTTTCGGCAATATAAAATGAGCGCTGCAGCTACTCGGCCCAAGGTCTCTAATCATACCAGCAATGCTTTTAGACGTCGATGGGGATCTCTAGGATGTGATCTGTTCTAAAAAAAAATTAAAAAAATACGAATATTCGAAATAGCGAATATTCGCCGCGATATTCGCGTTATTCGCGAATACTCGAATATGCAATATTCGTAGCGAATATTCGCAATGCGAATATTCGTGAGCAACACTACTCCAGACTATCACACCTATAAGAGCTTGTTGGACATTCCATTCCAAAACCATGGGCATTATTATACTATTGGCCCTGACCTTGAACCTATAACCGCCTTCACACCTAAGGCAAATTTGTGAGTTTAGGTACTAATGTTGGACAAGGAGACCTTGGTTTCAATTAGCATTCCAATACAGTCAAACCGTGGATTGCGAATAACGCGGTTAACAAGCGTTTCACAATTCGAGCATTGTATTTAAAAAAATCCTGACTCGGTTTGCGAGTGTTGTCTTGCAAAACAAGCAGAATTCAAGCCAAAGCAGTGTGCAATAAGGCATTTGGCCTGAGGTGGGGGGGCACCAGAGCTGAGCAGAACGGCGAAAATGTTTCTCGGAAATACTCAGTTCCCGAGCCTTTCTGAGGTTTTCCGAGTTCAGCGGAGATGTCCCCAGCCCTTTCCGGTTGTTTTCGAGGCTCTCTGGTGCCCCCCCACATCTGGCCACATGTGGTATTGCATGCCATTGAAACCAATGCGGAACAAATTATTTTTGTTTCCATTGACTTCAGTGGGGAAACTCGGTTTAATATGAGAGAACTTTGGATTACTTGCATTCTCCTGGAACGGATTATGCTCGTAATCCAAGGTTCCACTGCAATCCCAAAGGTTGAGGTCAGGGCTTTGTGCACGCCAGTCAAGTTTCTAGACCAAGCTCATCATACGGTATCTTTATGGAGCTGGCTTTGTGCACAGGAGCACATTTTATGATGGAACAGAAAAAGACCTTCACCAAACTGTTTCCACAAAGTTGGAAGTGCACATTTTTGTAAAATGTCTTTGTATGCTGTATCATTAATAGTACCTTTCATTGGAAACACCTGAAATCAATCACCTGGTGAGATGTCCACATAGTTTTGGCCATATAGTGTATTTCTCTCGGTAAATGTTTTATTTAACTGGCTTGTCCTTGGGCAACCTTGGATTTTATATCAGATAGCTAGGATTGCAGATGCCAGCTGACCATATCCTGCATGGACATTAGAAATAGAAGACCGCTGCCAACACATATCGATTTTGGCTTTCATACACTAAGTTCTACTATCCCCAGCATATGGGCATTTTCAACTGTTCAAAATGTGCATATCTGTGAATCACACATTACGACAGATGGGCAATCCTGTGGCAGGTTAGGCCATGTGCAATAGGGATGAAGATGTGTCGGATGGACCAAAGGTCATTTATAAGGCCAGCTGTTGTCACACTACAATCTGTAAGAACAGAGAACATTCCATGCCGATGTATTGTGTATATACTGCAGGTCCCTGCATAGCATTGATTATGGAGTTAAATCAAGGATTGATATTATTGAACCAGCTTGCCAATTTTAAATGCACATACGGCACTTTGCATAATTAATCTTCAACTTTAATTTAACTTTAAATTAGCTTAACTGTTATTTTTAGTCTTTTTCATTAAAGTTCTTTTACATTGAAGATTACAGAGATTCCTCCACAGAATTATTATGTACATAATTGTGTTCTTTTCTGTGATCAAAACTAATTGAATCAGACTTCACAAAAATCCTTTGTTTCATTATTTGACATGTACGAGTAACGTGAAACCCACAATGTCACAGACAAAAGAATAAATTACATTTCGGCATGTCCTGATTAAATAGTATTTGATTCCCTTGGATCCCTTCTTTTTCCCTTGTTGCAGTTGTTTGTGTACCTTGGACTTTTTACATTAAAAAACAAATACTGCTCTAGGTATTGAAAAAGTAGAAAGTATAGTGATGATTTTTAACCCGAAATTTGCACCTTGTACTCATATATGCCCATGTAACATTGCCCAACCCAATTTGTAAATAAAAAAATAAAAAATAAAATAAAAGTGCCAGTTGCTAAACCCTACGATCAGAAAGCCGTATAGGACTTCACCAATATAATAGCACCCAGGAACCTTTATCAGACATAAAATTCTTAGATAACCATGAAAAGTATGCAGTTTCAGAATGTTGTGGGTTCCTAACCTGACAAAGGTATTTAAAGTATATTATTATTAAAATAGTAAAAAGTGATCTTATGGTCATCTTGACATTTTATGCCTTTGTCTGGCTTTCTTTATCAGACATACCACAACATTTTGATACACACATAGTATAGCACATATTTATCCAAATCAAGCACGGTCTGGAAGGTAGGATTTCAATTTAAGACTCCTGCCACCCAGTGGTCATATAAAATGTTGCATTTATCTACACATTGCTTAGATATTTATTGACGCTTTACAAACTGTGTCAATATATATATAATTGTACGCTATATTTAAAGAAAGGGGTTTGTGCACTGTCAACAAAATTGTGGGCTGCAATATAGTGAACCCACAAAAAAAAAAAAATGATATATATATATATATACACACACACACACATATACAAGTTCAAGGGGTGCGGTGCACTGAACGGACTCTGCACACACTGTGCTAGCAATCTAGTCCTTCCCAGGGACCATAATATAAAAAATGAAAAAGGATTGCTGCACAAGAAAAATTTATGAACCGTTCATACCTGGTATGTGACATAACTATCATTCTTCAAATAAATTTTCTTGCGCAGCAATCCTTTTTTATTTTTCATTTTATATATACAGTATATATTATACGTTGCCACACGCCTATACAAATAAGCACAACATACACCTTCTTTGAATGTACATGATTAAAAAGAAACACTAACCGATGAAACTATTTCAAATAGAAAGCAAATATTCTTAACTGTAAAGATAAATATGATTTATTAAGGTTATATAAATATCCACTATCCTAAGTGAGTTTGATGCAGTCAACATCTAAGATATACCTTTGCAAGTGAAAATAACACAAGAAACATGTTGCGGAATAAAAAAACATAGGCCCAGATTCATAAAGCAATTACGCCTGTCTAACTGGTGTTAGACAGGAGTAATTTCAAATTTTGCGCGCCGTATCACTAGTTTGAATCCTCAAACCATGATACGGCGGCTTCGGGCTTCGATCCGAGAGGCTTACGTCTTCGTAAACCTTCGGATCTACGCTGCGATATTTTTGCGGCCGCTGGGAGGAGTTTGCGTCGTTTTCATGCGTCAGGATATGCAAATGTGTTTTTACGGCGATCCACGAAGATACGAGCGGTCTTCGCAATCGCTTACGTCTGTTTTTTTTTACGTACTGTTAGACCAGCTTTTTGCTGGTCTAACGGTGCGTAGCCCATGTTAAGTATGGCCGTCGTTCCCGCGTCGAATTTCATTTTTTTTTTTTTGCGTAACTCGTTCGGGAATAGAAATGTCCGTAAACGACGCTACTCAAACAACGAATGACGTAACGACGTGATTTCGCGCAATGCACGGCGGGAAATTTGCGAACGGAGCATGCGCAGTTCGCTCGCCGCGGGAACGCGCCTATTTTAAATCCTTCACGCCCCCTACTCGTCTAGATGGATTGCGACGGGAGAAATACACTACGCCGCCGTCGTTTACTGGACAAAATCTACCTGGATTCCACGTAGAGCCAGGTAAAAAACGGCGGCGTAGTGTATTTCTGATACTCTACGATAGTCTAATTCTATCTGAATCTGGGCCATAGCCTTTTATCTCGTATATTCATTTGCATCGGCCCCTCTCAGGTGGATACTTATGTTCACCCCCCCCCAAATGTTTTATTTATATATCTATATATCATGTAAAAAATTACTAAATAATATTTTAATGTTAGATAAAAAGTGTTATAATCAATTTCCATTTAGTTAAAAAATAATTGCTTTCACTTTTCACTTTTTTTTCAAATCCTCTGTTGCACTTTAGTGCTACCAGTCTCCTGTAGCCTAGTCCTGTCTACTTACATGCACTCCATACTGTGGGGTTTAGGGTTAAGTTCAGTCTTAACCACTTTCATACCACTTAAAAAAAAAAAAAGAAAAGTCTGGAAGGTGGATATGTATTTCTGGAGTGTCATTTATAAATGCCACTTCCAAGAACACACTCAGGTGGCCAGTGCACACATGAATTACTGTGATTTGAGCTGTCATTGGACAGCTCAGATCACAGTCACGATGTACAGAGTGGCTAAATATCCAATAGTAGGAACAAATATGAGCCACTGACCACCAAGAATGATGTGTTTTTTTAAGGTCTTTGTGGGATCATTTTTTTTTTAAAGGTAAACAAATTAAAAAGTAAACCCAAATAATGCATTTTTTTCTTTATGCAGTTAAAGGGATTGTAAAGGTTCATGTTTTTTTCACCTTAATGCATCCTAAGCATTAAGGTGCAAAAACTTAAAAATTACTGGCCCCCAGCCCCCCGGTTTACTAAAGTCCTGCATCGCGAACACGCTCTTCCTTTGCCTGGGCTACTCGGCTCTTCATTGGATAGATTGATAGCAGAGCAGCCATTGGCTTGTGCTGATGTCAATCAAATCCAATGATGCGGGCACCGAGGCCGAGTACTGTACTCGGTGGCTATAGACGCCAAATACAGGATTTGGGAGCATGTCTGTAAGGTAACCCCCTTGGGAAAGCGCTTCCCAGAGGGGGTTATCTGCAGCGGGGAGGAGCCGAGAGAACCGCTTAGGAGCCTCAGAAAATACCGTCCAGGGCCACTCTGTGCAAAACGAGCTGCACAGTGGAAGTAAGTATGACATGTTTGTTATTAAAAAAAAATAAAAAAATTAACCTTTACAACCACTTTAAGGCTCCATTCACACATGTGTGACTTCTAGTGCAACTGTGGACATCAAAGTCACATGACAAGTCATAAGCCCCATGCACACTATCAGTTTTCCTGCAGGTTTTTCTCTTCAGGTTTACCAAAACCATGTAGTGCAAGGGCCTGCCTGATTGCATACAAATTAAAACTCTTAAGGTTTGACCTCATATTAGATGGTTTTGGTAAACCTGAAGAGAAAAACCTGCAGGAAAACTGATAGTGTTTATGGGGCTATACACTATGTTTTCCAATGATAACCATTCATATATTTGCAACCCAAAGTTGCAGCGACTTCCAAGTAGTTCATGTACTACTTTGTCCGACTTTCATGCAACTTGAGGCCCATAGACATCAATGTTACCCCTCAAAAGTTGCATGAAAGTCGTACCTGAATGTTAAACAATGCAACAGTTGTCCATTATCACTGGCCAAAGCGAAGGTTGTATCAAAGTTGCACCCATCTAAAGTTGTGTCAAGGTTGCTGCAACTTTGGAGTCATACAAGTGTGAATGGTGCCTAAAAACAAAACAAACATTATTAAATACCACCAAAAGAAAACCCATTTGTTTCAAATATTCAGTTGGGTACAGTGTTGCGTCACCAAGTATCTGTCACTCATAATGAGAATCACCGCAAACTGAAAGATGTTCTGGTAAAGAAGTGGGAGATACAGGTTGGTACTCAAGTGATTAACCAATTAAGAAAAAAAGACAAGCTGTAGAGTTACCGGTAAGAACAAATCAAAAATTCTACAGTGTAAAGCCCTGTACACACAGGCCAGAATCTCGTCAGGGAAATTTTTTTTGTTTTTCAACAGATTCAAGAATCTCTTGCCGCCCGAGTGTGCAGACTCTCCTTTCAAAAGAACCACAGTTCTCTTGAAAGGCAAGAACGAAGTGACGTCATCGCGTACGACGAGCATACGCTCGTCACATTCGATGGTGTCGTTGTCATCTTGCTGCACCCTACCTATGCCTAGGAAGCTAACGCGCATGCGTCAAAGTCATTTCGAGCATGGGCGGGTTTCCACAGCGACAGGTAAGTATACACACTTGGGTTTCTCGGCAGGAAAACTGCAGAGAATCTCACGACGAGAACATGTTCTCTATTTTTCCCGTCTAGATTCTGGGCAGTTTTCTTGTCGAGAAACCTGAAAGCTTTGTACACACGCTCGGTAAGAAAGCTCTGCCAGCAGTTTTCTTGCTGGTTCTTGCCGAGTAAACCGAGCTTGTGTACGAGGCTTCAGACTAATCAAAAAGTATCTAAAATTGGATGCTATGGACTACTGCAAGTCACCACCCTTTGGACTGTGCTGGTAAGTAAAGCTCTCATATTTCTCAAACTTTGATATTTTATTCTAAGATCTAAACAACCCAACTGGTTCCATTTAGGAACATGGGGTGCATGTGAAGGAACTGTATATAGATCAGATTTTACATAACAAGCACTTGAGTACACGCTAAACAAATTATGCTTCACGACAGGACTGTAATAATTCATATTATTTTTCTACAACACTGTTTACCATATATAATATGAAAGTATTTGAAATGTCTATTTATTTGATGTTGTAATGGTACATAAAATGTGTATACATAATTTGGGACTGACTGTATTTATTTTTGAGATTGTAATTTGCTTTTTTCCCCAGGAATGTTAAAGGCAATCATCATAAAAGGTCCATATTTTGTATCAAGAGTCAAAATCAAAGAGCAGGTCTGCACCCAGTGTAATATATGTAGTACATTAAAGTAAAGCAACATCAATCATTCCCCATCTGAATAAGATTATGTTGCTTGTTAGCATAAAAAAAAAAACTCTCAAACCTCAGTCTCGTCATGGAAGTCAATTCATTGACCACAAAATCAATTCTGTCTTGCTCTCTCACTCTCCAAAAGTGCACTTAAATCAATTTGTTACAAGTGCACCGCATAAAATTAGATGCAAACAAAATATGCTTTGTTCTGATGTTGTTATAACAAAACCTGGAACTTTGAGCTGTTTTTTCCTGCAATAAGAAAAAGTGTTTGCGTTACGCAGCCAACCCCACCCATCATTCCGCTGGTGTATTAATTCCGAATTAGCAAAACTCCCATTCCATCTGCTTGTTGTCAAAGCATTCAACAAAATAAACAAATGGTTTCATTTGTCAACCATCTAAGACAGCAATGCAGCAGAGACGCCCGTTTTCCAGATGCACATCTAAGAGGCACCTGTAGATGCGTAAGGAACTTTATGGAAAGCAGGACAGATGACCTTCTTTTATTTCCACCAAACTTGAAGATTTTAAGCCTCGTAAACACGATCGGATTTTCTGCGGACAAAGCGTAGGACTTTTGTCCGAAGGGCGTTGGCCGGGAACTTGTATTGCATACAAACGGCAAATAATTGACGGCTAACAAACACAAAACTATGTGGTTTTTCAGCTCTTTAGCGCCACCCTTTGGGAACTTCTGCTAATGTTGTGTTATGGTTAACATTGCTTCTGAGCATGCATGTTTGTTCTTTGGAGTTTTGTTCAAAGGACTTGTGTACACACGATAAGAAAAATCCGACAACACACATTTGTTGGCGGACAATTTTAGACATGATATCCCACATTTGTTGGTGGAAAATACTAAAACAATTGTCTGATGGAGCATGCAAACAGTATACATGTCATCACACAATTCCCTGTTGGATAATCCGATCGTATGTATGAGGCTTTAGTATCAATTTAAGGAGTTTCGCTAAGCCACAGCAGCCGTAAATTTAGGCTCGGTCATCTGTATCATTCATTTCCTCCTCTTTAATATGTATGTAGCATCTACAATGTTAGTCTAGAGCAGGGGTCTCCAGACTTTCTAAACAAAGGTCCAGTTAACTGTCCTCCAGACTTTAGGGGGGCCAGACTGTGGCCATTGGGAGTAGAAATTGTCCTGTTTCAATAAAACTTAACAATGCATCTTTGGTATTGGGGGGAATAGTGCCCCCTCATTGGTGTCAGTGGGAGAAATAGTGCCGAATTGTTGGTGTTAGTGAGAAAAACAGTGACCCATCATTGGCGTCAATGGGAGGAATAGTGACCCGTCATTGGCGTCAATGGGAGGAATAGTGACTCGTCATTGGCGTCAATAGGAGGAATAGTGACCCGTCATTGGTATCAATGGGAGGAATAGTGACCCGTCATTGGCGTCAATGGGAGGAATAGTGACCTGTCATTGGCGTCAATGGGAGGAATAGTGACCCGTCATTGGTGTCAATGGGAGAAATAGTGACCCGTCATTGGCATCAATGGGAGGAATAGTGACCCGTCATTGGCGTCAATAGGAGGAATAGTGACAAATTATTGGCGTCAATGGGAGAAACAGTGCCTCATTTCTGGTGTCAGTGGGAGGAATAATGTCTTATCAGTGGAAGGAAAAGTGCCCCAAGGGCCAGATGAAGGCAATCAACAGGCCCCCGGGCCACAGTTTGGAGACCACTGGTCTAGAGGAAGACCTATGTGTCACTTAGAATATTTGGAGATGCTAAATGCTTCATTGGAAAAGTGGTAGAAAACAATCAATCAAAATGTCACTTTATTATTATGGACAATGATTACCTTTTGCTTTATGTTCCTATGATTTTTTTTGTTTTTAGGTATTTGCCTCTGGGAAATGACCTTTCAACTACCTAGGTACTGAAAAGTTCCTCAGTTTGCCTAAACTTCATTTGGGAAGATCTGAGAGGTCTCACTCACGATCATAATCTCGGGGAAATCTTTATTCACGCCGAATATTCCTTTGTAATGCCAGATGGTACCTTCATTCTCAATATTGAATATCAGCAGCAGTTCTCATTACATTTTCTTGAGTTGCTCTGTTATATGAGGCAACATCTGTAGGGAAGGTCCTTCAAATTGATTTAAAACCTGCAACTTAAGCATTTCAAGTCCTCCTTCTGCAAAAAGCTATATATCTTTATTGGACGAGTGACACATGGTCTGCACATGGACTCAAGATAACATAATCTACCCGGGAGAGGATGAGCAAAGTGAGTAGATGAATGGGGATGCGTCCAGATCATTCATGGTTGTCTACACTCAGATCTCTATGAATAACCCATAAATCTGAAGTTTGTATGGCCCGTGACCAGTGCCACTAGTACTTCATAGTTGCAGCTTGTGCTTTACTGTAAAAACCCTTGTAGTCTATGTGATGAAAACATGAAGACCCTAGCACAAGAAAAGCCTAGCATGTCTACATATGCAAAAATGTATACATTCATTTCCAGGGCCATCTGTCGCTGAGCTAGAAAAAGTCCATTGTTAGAGGTGGATTGCACATTGTATTACTTGGTTATTATATTTAACTATATTTTGAATTTAAAGCAGACATATCTTTCATGTTAAGTATATACCGTGTTTCCCAGAAAATAAGACCTACCCCGAAAATAAGACCTAGCATTATTTTCCACGAGGGCTGCAATATAAGCCCAACCCTGAAAAAAAGCCCTAGTTTATATTGCTTGTAAAATCCTATAATCCACTCTATTACAGTAGTATATAAAATATACAATGTATGTGTTTCTGTAATATAATTGCGGGGAAGGGAGCTCCGGAGGGTCACAGAAGCACAGAGCGGCACTATAATGAAGGTATTTGGCACAATTATATTACAGAAACACACATTGTATATTATATACTACTGTAATAGAGTGGATTATAGGATTTTGCAAGCATTTAAACTCGGTTCACACTGGGGATTCCTGTCACGCAGGGAGAGAGGAGGAGAAAAGAACGCACATTACATGGTAAGAGGTAGACCTACCCCGAAAATAAGCCCTACCGTGGTTTTGTTGGCAAAATCAATATAAGACCCGGGCTTATTTTCGGGGAAACACGGTACATACTACATTTGTGTAAATGTAATGCTTACATGTATGCATTAACTCTCCCTGACAATAACCTGTATACTCTTTTATCCTCACAATCTTTGTTAGTCATGTTTTAAGCTCACAATCTTATTTCTGTTGTTGGCTTAGAAAGCATATCTTAGGCATTAGCCTTTTTTCCCAGTTGGTCAGGTGTGCAGATCTCACACAGCCCTACTGCTGCCTCTCCAACTTTGACCACACAATGTAAACATTTTACACACTCAGACAATTCAATATCTCTGCTGTCTCTCATCCGCTGATATACTAGTATAATGGTTTATCACAGATCCTTGCTGCTACCTCTCAATCCATGACTAGCCAATGTAAAAATGAAAATCCAACAAGTTCACTCAACAACCCAAGCCCTCTTTTTCTGCTTATCCCATTAACTACTACAACCTTACACTATATCTCTAAATCTGTGATTGGTCAACGTAAAAATTCAGCATACAGTGGTACCTTGGATTACGAGCATAATTTGTTCCAGAAGAATGCTTCTATTCAAATCACTTGTATATCAATGCTTCTAATTCAAATCACTTGTATATCAAAGCGAGTTACCCCATAGAAGTCAATGGAAACTCAGATAATTTGTTCCCCAGTGACTTCTATTGTATGCAGTACCGCATGTGGCCAGAGGTGGGGGCGCTGAAGACACTCGGAAACCACTCAGATACATTTGGAAACACTTAGAGACTGAGGCCCAGATTCAGAGAGAATTGGATTCTCGTAGCGTATCAGAAATACACTACGCCGCCGTTTTTTACCTGGCTCTACGTGGAATCCAGGTAGATTTTGTCCAGTAAACGACGGCGGCGTAGTGTATTTCTCCCGTCGCAATCCATCTACACGAGTAGGGGGCGTGAAGGATTTAAAATAGGCGCGTTCCCGCGGCGATCGAACTGCGCATGCTCCGTTCGCAAATTTCCCGCCGTGCATTGCGCGAAATCACGTCGTTATGTCATTCGTTGTTTGAGTAGCGTCGTTTACGGACATTTCTATTCCCGAACGAGTTACGCAAAAAATAAAAATAAATTAAATTCGACGCGGCAACGACGGCCATACTTAACATGGGCTACGCACCTTTAGACCAGCAAAAAGCTGGTCTAACAGTACGTAAAAAAAAACAGACGTAAGCGATTGCGAAGACCGCTCGTATCTTCGTGGATCGCCGTAAAAACACATTTGCATATCCCGACGCATCAAAACGACGCAAAAATATCGCAGCGTAGATCCGAAGGCTTACGAAGACGTAAGCCTCTCGGATCGAAGCCCGAAGCCGCCGTATCATGGTTTGAGGATTCAAACTAGTGATACGGCGCGCGAAATTTGAAATTACTCCTGTCTAACACCAGTTAGACAGGCGTAATTGCTCTGTGAATCTGGGCCTGAGTGTTTCTGAGTGGCTCTGAGTGCACCTAAGAGGCTCTAATTGTCATCGGCGCCCCAGCACCTCTGGCCAAATGTGGTACTGCACACCATAGAGGCTTGAATTCTGCTAGTTTTGCAAGACAATGCTCGCAAACCAAGTAAGGATTTAAAAAATAATAGTTTGTATTGCGAAACATTCGTTAACTGCATTACTTGCAATCTGAGGTATTACTATATTGCCAAAACCCAATATCTCTGTTAATTCTCAACTCTGCACCCCAAGCCCACCCTTTTTTTGAAGCCTATTAGAGCCTCTGCCTTAAAAAAAAAATCACTCCCCCACTGGAATCCGTGCATCTAGATTAGGGAGCCGGATGGCAAGAATAAATGTCTGCTCTTTATACCTGAAGACCGGCTCCTAACAGGTTTTTAAGTTCATAGATCCCTGGTAGATGTACACTTCTATCACGGTTGACGGAAAGGACTACAGAAAATACCAGACCACATCTCAGAGGACCTACCGCCATGTTCCATTCACAATATTTTACCATGCACTGCCACGTCCCCTCAAGGATATCAAGATGTTCTGAGTGGGTGACAGACATATGATGGAATTTTCTGGAACACTCACAAGGACAAGCGGCTTTGCAGAGAAGAATGTAATGCTTGATCTTAACAAAAATGAATTGCTGTTCTGGCAAGACCATTGAAAATTAAATTACTGGAACCCCCCCCCCCCCATTATAATTGTATGACTGAGTAAAAGTAAAAGTCAATTAAAAGTGACAGGTGTGCAGCTTTCTGGGTGACTTTAAATCAAATCAATAACCTCCTGCACAAAAGATTTACACCATGAATTCTTAGAATTATTTCCATTATAGAGAACTAAAAACAAATCTTTTTTTTTTCTCTTTGAAAATCCTCTTTTACATTTTGATCGGATTACAAACGACTTAAATGAGAAAACTCAACCTAAAAAATGTCTTAATTTAAGACCACTACAACATGGGCGCCCATCCATCATTATTTGTGTACTCTAGGCATGCAGAAAATGGAACTAGATATTTTGTTTGCTAAATCCATATGCAGCGTGGTCATAATTAAATGGACACTGATCAGAGAGATGTAGATCTAGATCCTACAAAAAAATCACAGTGGAGTAAGTGGGCAGCTTTATTAATTGAGGCAGAGTTCACACCATTGCACCATTGCGTGTTGCCCGCATCCAGTTCGGAACAGCAGGAGAATTTGACCTACGCTCTATGGAGCCGGTTCATACTGTATATCTTCACTGCAAATTTGCATAGGAGCCCTGTGCATCTTTGGGTCTGTTTCAGGTCTAAATTCACCCAAAAATTCTGGCTAAAATCGGACCTGAAAAGGTGAACGGGAACGCACAGGACCCCTGCTGGAAGCCACATCGATATTAGGTGTGAACCCAGCCTAAAGAAAGTTACTTGTGTAGAAACAAATCAGAAAATGGGTGATAAAAGTGGTCCTGTATTCAAATGTTATCTTAAAATTGATGTCACAATGTAGAGAATAAGATTTCCTATCATCTGTGCCCAGTCTTGCCACACAGAGTTAATCTAGCTCTGAGCAATCCTCTTTTTATTGTTCAGTAAAAATATAAAAAGACTTGCAGAGAAAAACCAAAGTCCTTTCTGCCCCCTTGCTTCGAGTGACAGGTTTTTTACATATCTTGTGCACTAGCTTGGAGACATGCACATCCATAAAAAGTTCACAATTCACATCCCCCTCCCCTCCCCTCCCCTCCCCTGATGTTTCTCATCATATGGGGTGTGATCCACAGTTCAGTGTGATAAGGAAATGTATGCTGCAGTGAACAGCCATTAGAATATACATAGACAAGTGATTAGGGGAGATGTATTTAGTCAGAGCTGGGCAGAGTAAAAACTTGAGTGCTCTTCTTATTATTGTTATAGTGCAGTGTGTGTCTAAGGTCACCTGATCACAGATGCAATATTAATTTATATTACCAGGATGTGGGGGAGGGGTGGATTTCCCACTTTTTATCTCCAACTGAAGTAACTAAAAGCTTATACAGTTGAACCTCGGATTACGAGCATAATCCATTCCAGGAGTATGCTCGTAATCCAAAGTACTTGCATATCAAAGCGAGTTTTCCCATTGAAGTCAATGGAAACGAAAAAAAATTGTTCCGAATTTACTTCAATGGGATGCAATACCGAATGTGGTCAGAGAGCGCCGAAAACAGCCGCAAAGGCCCGAGAACACTTTGGCTTGTTTCCTGCGCCCCCGTACCTCAGGCCAAATGAGATACTGCAGGACAATGTTTGGCTTTTCTCGGCTCCTGCGCCCTAGTACCTCAGGCCAAATGAGGTACTGCAGGCCTGTTTTCATCTCTGCTCAGCTTCTGCGCCCACATACCTCAGATCAAATGAGGTACTGCAGGCCTATTTAGCTTGAATTTTGCTCATCTTGCGAGTCAACACTTGCAAACCGAGTCAGAATAAAAAAATTAAAAAAAGTTGCTCGCAAAACAAACCCCTCTCAAACCAAGTTACTCTTAAACCGAGGTACCACTGTACAAGAGCAGTGTCAAGCAAAGGAGATGTAGAGCTGGGTAGGGGGCATTAAAGTGAACCATAGCGGGTGAAAGCAATGAGCATACAGCATTATGAGATATTGTTAGAAATTCTTGTTTTTTTAATAACGTTAAATACATGATAAAAGTGACAAAACTCGATTTTCTGTTTCTCCACAACCAATGTCTGATGGTAAAAACACCCACAGAGAAGAAAAAAAATTGTTTTGGCTGCACATGATTCAAATAAGCTTCTTCATGCAACACCCCATCGATAAACGTATCCTCAGCTCTGATTGCATGCATGCTCAAGTGTCCTCTTCTAGTAAGCTGGCGGGCAGTTCATTAAATAAGCCCCTGCTGCTTGTTCTCTGTAAGATGATGGAATTTTAACTAGCACGGTACTCAGGTCAGGTCAGAAGGAACACTTTGATCTGGCTGGTGGTATGTGTAACGCTCTGATGCTGAAATGCAGTTAGGAATGGCAAGGTATTTCCTGCTTTAGTTGGAGAGAAGGGATCAACTCCCCAATTCCATTGTCAAGCATAGGTACATAATAACCATTCACTAGGAAAAATGTACCTCAAGCTCTAGAGTGGTGCACCCCAGGTCTGTCCTTAAATACCTTCCGCATGCACATTGTGACTTCTCTGAGTACAGTATAGGGGGTAATTAATAACCAAAGCTAATTGACACTAGCAATTCTGTTCTATCCATTTAACATTTCCTTCAGCATTCCTTCAGCCTTTCCTGGCATGCTGGCAACTATATGAAAATGGTTGTAAAAAACAGTAAAAGAGTAAAACGTGTAAGTAGGTTTTTTTTTTTTTTTTTTATTATGTACCTTACAGGAGCTTAGAAGGTAGGATCACACATTTTTGGCCTATAGATTTATAATGGGTTCTCCTGAATTTTTTTTGTAACATGGATTTTGCAGTTTTTTTTCAAACTTTAATTGAAGTCAACGAGGCCTCATTGTGCTTCAATATTAGCACATCTTTTTTGAGCTTCGGGCGTTGGCACTTAAATGCTCCAATGTGACTATTTAATATCATGGGATTTTTAAGTAGAGCATTTTGGAGCTTTGAGCTTCGACCTACAAAACGCTCAGCATATGAGAGTTGTGTATGCCCACTGGCTGTGTACATACCATGTATTTACTCACATATGTGCACTGTTATACCCCCAGCACAGCATGCACTATGGACAAGAAAGACAAATCACATTTTTATAGGCATGTTAACCACTTCAGCCCCGCAAGGCTTACCCCCCTTCATGACCAGGTCATTTTTTTGTGATACGGCACTGAGTTACTTTAAATAACACTTGCACGGTCGTGTGGCGCTGTACCCAAATATAATTGATGTAATTTTTTTTCCTACAAATAGTGCTTTCTTTTAGTGGTATTCCATCACCTCTGCGGTTTTTATTTTTTTGCGCTAGAAACAAAAAAAGACTGTCAATTTTGAAAAAAAATAATAATATATTTTTTACTTTTTGCTATAATACATTTAAAAAAAAAGTGTAAAAAAAATCAAATTTCTTCATCAATTTAGGCCAATATGTATTCTGCTGCATATTTTTGTTAAAAAAAATCCCAATAAGCGTATGTACCGTATTTATCTGGCTATAACGCGCCCCGGCGTATAGAGCGCACCCCCAACCTAGAAGGAAAATTCCTGTAGAAAAAAAAAATACTTACAGTTTGGATGCCCCTCGTCGGTGTCTTGCCATCGGCGGCCTTGTCTGGTCCGGCGTCCTTCTGCGGCCATCGTGGTGTCCTTCCCGCTCGATCCCTGCTTCCCACGCTGTGTTTGAACCACTCCGCTGACATATACCGAGCGCAGTACACTCGGGTATAGTCGGGTAGGCTCGGATCCTCTCGCGTAAAGGACGTACAGGACGCACAAGACGTGACCGCGAGTGGAGCCGAGCCTGCCCGACTATAACCGAGTGTACTGCGCTCGGTATATGTCAGCGCAGTGGTTCAAACACAGCGCGGGAAGCGGGTATCGGCGTATATCGCACACCCAAGATTTTGCCCTGATTTTCAGGGCAAAAAAGTGCACGGTATACGCCGATAAATATGGTATATTGACTGGTTTGCGTAAAAGTTATAGCGTCTACATATATATATATTTGTTGATCAGCGATTTTTAGAGGATTGTGACATTGGGATGGACAAATCTGGCACTAATTGACACTTTTTGGGGACCAGGGACACTAATGCAGGGATTAGTGCTAACACAAGATTTCCATCTTCCCTTCTCCCAGAAGGTCTGCCTTGTTTACATTACATAGGTAGACTGCCATTCTGCTTCACCTGAGAATGATCGGCATGTCCCGGCGGTCATCACGTCCACGGGACAAGCTGAGGTTGCTTTTATAAAGGCAAATAGACTGTGCACTTTTCAAGTGTAGATGCACTCTGCAAAGGAATTTTCTCCAGAGCTTAGTAACTGAGGGGAAACTCTGCTGACTTCCATCATCCAATCTTGAGCAAGACAAAATGGTGTTTTATTCCATTTTCCTTGCATACAATTGGGTATTCTTTGCAAAGTGCAGCTTTATCTTATTTACTAAGCTCTGAAGCAAATTCCCTTTCAGAGTGCAACTGTACTTGCAAAGTGCACAGTTTATTTGCCTTTAGTTAATCAACTCAACGGTCTGTGTCTAGGGTTGATCAGAGGTTCTAGTCGCATGTAACCAATCAAATAAATAGTTGCATGCTAACAGAGGTGGTGCGGCAATTGATTTGTATAGAGTACATGCAGTGTTTAGAACCACTACTACTACAGATTCTCGCTGGTGGCCATCCCTGGCTGCCCATGTGAATGTAGTTTGAGGGTTTCTAAACCAGGTTTTAATGGAACCCTAGGATTCCTCCTGGGGTTGCTAGGGGTTCCTTGCATGATGAGCAATTTTTGCCCTTGAGATAAGTTCTCATTGACACCCATGGGCATCTGCAGGAGGGGGCAAAGGGGGGCCAAGTGCCCCTCCCCGGAATCGTCAAGTTGCAGAAGCCAGCAGGGTTCTCTGCTTCAGCCGCCACACTTCATACTTTTTTCTGAGTTCGCTGGCTGCTCCCTGTGTCTCTGAGACTCTGACATCTATCATCTGACATCCCCCCTAAACCCGAGCCCGATCATCCAATGCGATGCTCGCCTCAGCCATTCCACTCCAGTCATTGACTGCCAGCCCGCTTGTGTTGTGTAGAAATGGCCGGCATGGCACTGGCCCTGCTCACTCAAATGGCCGAGTCAGAGTCAGCGATACGCTGCCACCCGCCAGTGCTACCCTGGGCCTAGGGGATCATCACAGACAGGAAATACTGAGGCATACACAGTAAAGAACCACAGGTAACAGCAAGACTCAGGAGGAGCATTTTTATTTATAATAATATATTGCTTTGCTTGGAAAGTGGGACAACTGAGCTGAGCTAGAATAGCAATTTGCTGGAAAGATATGTGTGTGTACAGTTTAAAGGGGTTGTAAAGGAAAAACATTTTTTTCATAATAAGCATCCTTTACCTGCAGACATTCCTCTTTTCACTTCCTAATTGTTCGCTTTTGCTCAGAAGTTGCTCTATTTCTTCTCTGTTCTGTTCACTTCCTGCTTGTCTGATTTTACTGACCACCGTGAAGGGAGGCTTTACTGCGGTGGTCAGTGACGTGCTCGCCCCCTCCTGGGAACTACATCTGTGCGGCAGGAAGCTCACTACGTGTTAGAGACTTCATGGAGGTGTGAATTACTGGGCGTGCGGCAATGCATACTGGGAAATGTAGTTCTTGCATGAACGAGCACCGCAAACCAGGAAGTGAATGAGAGAACAGAAACTAGAACGCCGGAGGTCATATAGATGAAGGAATTTAATAGGTATTTACTTGTTAACAGAATCATTACACTATTCTGTCTGTCTACCTTGCAGACATTAATTTTAGCCAAAACATTTTTTTCCTTTACAACTCCTTTAGAGATAATTCATCTTCACTTATAACTTTGTATTGGATTGGAAGCATGGGCGTCCGCTAGGTTTCTTAGTGGCTGCATACCATGCCCATATAGCCTAAAGAAGGTACATCTCTTGACATTGCAAAACATCTGTTGTGGCCATATTTTGATCCTGAATGCGTGATGAAAACAGCCTATACAGTGACTGTATGAAGTATAACTTCCAATACAAAGTGAAGATGAATTATATCTTATATAACACACATATATCTTTCCATTGGAAAGATTTTCATAAGATTGTCGAAAAGGGGCCTTAAAATGATGCCCCCCCTCGGAAAGATGTTGACACCATTGATCTTTTTAGCTTTCTGTAAGGGGGTAATTCTTACCAATGTGCACAAGTGTAAAGAGCAATCTTCTTACTAAATATAACACTAATGTATCATGGGTTGTAGAAATAGTCATTTTTAGCAGGGTTCCTGAAGCCCAGAAAGTTATTTTAAGGGAATCTCTGTGTTGAAAAGGTTGAGAAAGGCTGCTATAATGTGACTCATTTGGCCACTGAATGGACTTGAAGTTTTTTGTTCTTTTTCCCCTTACGTGCTCAAGTCTGAAGAGTTAGCCTGAGCCTGGTATTCATAATAATGACAGACTAACCCCTCACTTTAATTTTCCAAATGGCTCTGTTAAACTTTGACCCTCTTTAACACTTTTGCTTTTCACCTTTACCAAGGAAGATTTTAATTAAGGCAAAGACAATACAATACATGGTCAAAGGGAGCCACATGAAGAGCAGGAAATGAATAAATGTTAGTCTATATCTCTTAAAGTCTTTTAAGATCAGTTTTTTTTTCCTTCGCTCCCTTCATCAAAGACCTCTGACAAGTTTGGCTTTGTGGCGTGTCTCTCATGTCTTGAAGGGGAGCCTGGGATTGCAGCCTCCTGCTGCCTGGTGCACTTCTATAGCTCTTGTCATTCTCCTCACATTTGGGGGGAAAGCCAGAGGAAGGAGCCAGGCTCAGTTAAAATGCCTGAAGTCACATTAAATGTTAAAGAGCGTGAAATTTATCTGACTTCCAGAAAAAAGAGGTGCCCTGCCCCACCATTCTTGCTTTTGCTCAGCTAGCTGCTCTGGGGAATCCCTATTCTTTGCGGCCAAAACAAATATTTGCTTTAATTGTCAGGATCATTATACAGTTTCCTTATTCTCCCTCTTCTCTCTTCTCCTGGATTGTATACGCTTGTTGTTTACACCCACAGAGCCCTTATTGTTTCTCAGCAGACACCACTTTAATCAATTGGACACCTTGTTTAGCAGAGAAGTCATTTCACCCTTCCTACATGGATGAAATAAATTTACTCGATCCCTTAACATTAGGAAATGGAAATCTACTTACCGAACTTGGCTGAAAATATGCCCTGACCGGCAAGAAAGAACTACAAGTCCACGCAAGCCAAGCTAATGACATGGTAAATGTAAAGTTGGCAATAGCTGGGAAACAGGAAATGTTATAAAATGTTTATTAAAGGATAGGGCTCCATTCTCAAAGCGTTCGAGTATGAGGTAAGGTTTTTGCCATTCACTAAAAAATCCTACCGAAATACAGCATGAGTTATTTTATAAAGTCATGCAGTATTTTAGTAGTGAAAACATGTGGCAATTTAACACCTGGCAGATAGCTGGCTTATTTATTAACATTAATAAATAGGCATTGTTATGGAGCAAATAGCCGTCAGCATCCTTAACAACCACTAGACAACATGGTTGTCAAGGAGTGGGTGGCTGCCGTATTCCCAACAACCGTTAAATCATCTGTCAGCCGGGGTTCCCAGCTGACAGCTGAAAGTAAAAAAAAAAACAATTGCTGGCAATTAGAAAATGTTAAAAAAAATAAAATAAAAGAGTATGGGGTCCCCCCACAATCAATACCAAACCCTTATCCGAGCATGTCAGAAAAGAGAGGAGATGAGCGAGCCCCCACACCCCTCTCCTAAACCATGCTAGGCCGCATTGGTGGGCTTTGGAGTACTATATACCCCACACTCATTCACATAGGGGGAGGCCGGGATCAGGGGGCCCTTGTAAAGGGGGCTTCTAGATTCCGATAAGCCCCTTGCTTATCAGAATAACTTCTGTATAACCCTATGTGTTAGTAAAAAAAAAATCCCCCCTAGGGTTGTGTTCTACAATTTTTTTCATAAGAGGAGGAGGTAGAAATGTGTGAGCTAGCAATTTATGGGATAAAAACAAGAGTTTTGTTATAGGGATACACTAAGTAGTTCTAGAGGGTAGTATTCTTCATTGATGATAGCCAGGAGACAAATCTTGGGGTCAAAGTTAAAAGAGAAGTGCGAGATTCTAAAAAATAAACATTTATTCTTACCTTTGTAGATGCAGCATTGATCTGATGCTGCATCTGTCCCCTGCCACCTCGACACCGAAAACTGAGCAATCAAAGACCGCCAATTGCTCAGTTCTTTGTCTCTAGTAAGCAGTGAGCTGGTGACATTCACCAGCCCTCTGCTCAGCCTGTCCAGCGTTCACTGGAGTGCCGGGCTGTGGAAGGGACAGGAGAAGCTGGCTCAGTCTCTCAGCAGTGTGCTGAGAGGCGGAGCCAGCTGGCAGTCAGGTATCTGGGCAGATCCCGGAATTGTTGTCAGGATCCCTGAAGAATCAGGATGGCTCTGTGACGTCAGCGGGCTCTAGTCTTCTGTGAATCTGGGTCACAGGCGTGCAGAACTAAGTGCACATCGGTGACCCACTGGAGAAGTATGGCCAAAAGTAAATACTATAAGTCAGACTAATACCCAGAGTAATAGAACAATAGAATAAATTAATAAAACCACATTAATACAAGGCCTTTTAGCTCCCGAGGTGAAATGACAAAGGGTGTCCCCAATAAGCTGTGAACTACTTTAGCAGCATATGCTGCAGGTCCTGCCCTTTTTGTACCCCCTTCTGCTGAAGTGCCCGAAGGCGGCTGCCTCTTCTGCCTACCCCTCAGTCTGCCTCTGTTAGTACCTGAAAAACAAGAAGATGCTGCATGTAGAATTAGTGATTCCAGCAGAGGGAGGGTGTTGATTCTATAGGCAAATGTTGTGTGTGTACTGGATCCAGTGATAGAAATATGGCCTTGGCTTCAGCTGCTCTGACCTGCTCACATCCCATTACCACCTGCTTTCTGCCTTCGAAAGAGCAGAATTTAATCTCTACCATGGAAAGGAGTTATGAGCATGTGTTTTGTAAAGTGTGAGGATTTCATGAAGAATCATATATGATTCATGAGTGTCATATATATGAATAATATACCAAAATATAGCCTATGCTGTATATAAAGGTGGATGTATTTGTGCTTCAATCATATCTGTGTGTGCTTGGACAATACAGACCATTCAGACACACAAACCCCATGAGAGAGCAGAAAGCCATTACTGGATTGAGTCATAATGACATCAATTTGTTGAGTGTCGATGACATCACTGATACTCCATCATATAAGGTACTGGTTCATTCTGATTGGACAGGCAAGCCTGGATATTATATTTAAAAGAGTGGTCAGAACTGTTCATGTAGAAACATCTGTGCTTCGGGATTTGCCTTCATTATTAATTAATGTACTCTAATGTAATTACCTGCCGTGCATCTTTTCTTGCTTCCTTATTCGAAAACAGCCAGATCATTATATACATTATAATGCTGCAATTTGCCTGTCATTCTACTTGTGGCCACCTAGAGGCACTCTAAGGCTTTCTAATCACACTCATTTATTGTCATAAGATTAACCGAGAGATACTGCCTTCAATATGAAATTAAAAGTCAACAAGGATCCCAAATGACACAATTTAATAACTACAGGGAAAAAAGGCAGAACAATGTTGCATGTAATATGATTTTTAATAGGTCAGTGTTTTTAATTATTCATATAATTAATTACAGTTAATGCAGGTAAATTCCGGTGAAGATTAAATACAGAATAATTGCTTGCAGCAGATTTAGAGTTGACACGTTTAAGCCTTGCTAAAATGACTGGCAGTGCTCCCCATATGTAATTTCCCTTAATCTAGTGATCCCTCCCTTCATCAATTTTAATGTGAAGAATCTGACTTGTAATGATGGACAGAAATACACAGGAAAGAGGGTGGAACAAACATACTTTTGGACTAGTTATGCATTCCGCATAATAAATGTATTTTAAAATACTACTAAAGCCTAAAAACTATAGTTTTATTACCTTCACAGACTTCTGCGATAAAAGATTTGAGAGACACACGAGAAGATTTACTAAAACTGGTGCACACAGAATCTGGTGCCGTTGTGCTAGGAACCAATCAGCTTCCATTTTTTTTTGTCAAAGCTTAAAGGGGTTGTAAAACTTCCTATGCATTAAAGTGAAAAAAAAAACACCTTGCACTCTCAGACCCCCCAGCCCCCCCGTTTTACTTACCTAAACCACAAAACTCCTGGGCTCATTCCCGAAATGGTTTCCCCTGCTTGAGGTGGCTCTATAGCTTTATAGCCATCGACTGTATCACGGTAACGCGCCCGCAAGCTAACCCCCTGGGAAAAGAGCTTCCCATGAAGGGGGTTAGCGCTTGCAGGGAGGAGCCGAGACAGCCGCCGAGGGATCCCAGAAGACTTGGATGGGGGCCACTCTGTGCAAAACGAACTACACACTGGGGGTAAGTATAACATGTTTGTTTTTTTAGTTTTTTTAATCCAAAGCCATACAACCCCATAATAATTTCTACATGAAACTCTGCTTTAATTGAACAAGTTGAAGCCAGAATCTGATTGGTTATTATGCACAGCTGCAATAGATTCTGTGTGCACCAGTTTTAGTAAATCTCTCCCACTGTGAGCCAATCAGACTCTACTGTACTGTACAATGCTTCCACTCCCACATGTTTGCAGGCATGGTAGGACTAGGAAGGAAGGTGTGTTGGCAGCCTATAGAGGGAAGGGGGCTAAGAAGTACCAGAATGGTGATGCTCTATCATAATCCAATGAACTGACAATTGACACAGAAAGCTACAGCTGTAAAAAGTGGCCACCCTGGAGTGTTATGTGAATGGCAAGACTGGCTGAACGGAATTACAAATGCTTTAGCTGGAAAAACTGTTGAATTTTTCGTATTTTGTCTGACTCTAAAGTGCAATGGCAGCCAAAACTTTTTACACTTGAGCGTTTTTCAGCTCAAAACTTGATGCTCAGAAACGCTCAACAAGCTAAAGTTCCATTTACTGTATTTATTGGCCTATAACACTCACTTTTTTACCCTGAAAATAGAGAGTAAACTGTGCCTGCGTGTTATACGCAGGGGACTGTGGAAAGTTTTTTTCCTGAAGCTACCCTCTTAAAGTTAGGGTGCGTGTTATACGCCGATAAATACGGTATTTAAATGACCCCTGTTTAAGCATTTTTATCATCATAGACTTCAATGTAAAATGCCTGAATGCCTAAAAAAAAAATTTTTTTTTTGCAAATCTGCAAAAAAAAGGCTCGAAATTACCTGAAAAAAATGCTTGAAAAAATGCCCGAACCCTTAGGCCCCATACACACGAGCAGACAGATTTGTTCAAATCGGTCGGACAGACCGATTTGAACAAATCTGTCTGCTGGGGACGTATTGGTTTGATCGTGTACACACGATCAAACCAAAATCCCCGCCGGCAGACGGCGCACTGACGTTGCGGTGACGTTGACGCCGCCACGTCACCGCACCAGGAAGTAAAACACTTCCGCGCATGCGTCGAAACCATTCGACGCGTGTGCGAGAAGACATGTCTGCTGGTTAGCGTACTAACCAGCAGACATGTCAGGCGGACGGGTTCCCAGCTGACAGATTTAAAAGCATGCCTTCAAATCTGTCGGCTGGCCAAATCCGTCGGCTCGCCCGTACACACAATCGAATCTGTCTGCTGGGATGGTCCGGCAGACCGTTTCCAGCAGACAGATTTGTTCGTGTGTACACGGCCTTAGACAGAGTGGAAAGAGATAAGAAAATTGGTCAGGTTTTTGTTTCTGTCCCAGTTACAGAGTCTCTCCCCTTGTATTTGTCCTGGTGGCCGTTATGCCAAAAGTGAATATGAAGAAAAAGAATCCAAATATTTAGTTATCAGCAAAAGACAAATATAGAGGGGAAACAGTGTAAAACCTTGCTCACATGGAGTGTATGAATCCGTGTGATGTCAAGGGATGCACAGATGTTCCGTGCATCCCCATTGCTTGCAGTCCCATTGCTGTCAATTGGTATACAGTGGCTGCACGGACACCACTGGTGCCAGTAGTGTATTTAGGTTTTGTGCTGCCCTAGGCCTGACTAAATGACCCACCCATTCCTGTCAAGGCCACACCCCTTGCTGTTTAAGACCCGCCCAAAAAATTTCCAGTGGAAACACTAGTATTGGGGGGGGGGGGGGCAATGGATTCCCTTAATTTACATAGATTTCCTCTCACTTCCTGTTTGGCTATGGGGCAGAAAGTAAAGGGAAATCTGCGCAATGGGACAGGGATGGTAAAAAATAAACTAATAGGGGCTATAACCCTCCCTTACTCTATCCAAAATAAAAATAAAAAGTTCTAAAAAGTTCTAAAAAGTTCTACTTTAAATTTCGGAGAGAACTAAGAAGATATAATCATGCCAATGGTGCAGCAGAAACATATAGCACAGTGAGGAAGGTTTGTGGTCCAGGTTTGTGGTACAGGATGATAGGAGAGTCAAAATTCGAAGCAGCGTCCCCCCCCCCACACACACACACAGTTGCGGAATGCCGGTCACCCGCATCCTGGAAGCAGTGCGGCCGCTTTATGGGGGCACTAGACTAATTTGCCTAACAGTGTAGCGCAATCCGGTGGGGACTTGTTTTGTGCTGCCCCCCTTCAAAGTGCTGCCCTAGGCTTGGGTCTTGTTGGCCTAGGCCAGGATACAGCATTGGCTGGTGCTCAATATCCTATCTGTGTGGGTGCGGGTACATAGCACAGATTCATAAAAAGTTTATTTCCCTCACCTTGAAGACAATGTACTGTTGTTGCTACAAAACAGGCAGTGTAGATGAACCCTCACCTACTCAATCCAAAATAAAAATAAAAAGTGTTGGGACTTTACTTCTAACTTAAAGCGGAGTTCCACCCAAAAATGGAACTTCCGCTTAATCCACTCCACACCCCCTTACATGCCACATTTGGCATGTAATTTTTTTGGGGGGGGGAGTGGGGGCTTCAGGAGGAGTGAGACTTCCTGTCCCACTTCCTGCTTCCGCTGAGGGGCTGGTTAGGCGATTAAGCTTAATCGCCTACAGCAGCCCCTCCCTGTAAGCGATCGCCTGGGACACTGACAGGTCCCATGCGATCGCCTGTCCAATCAGTACCGGTCGCGCATGCGCAGTGGGTGCCCGGCCGTGAAGCCGAAGGCTGTTACGGCCGGGTGCCCACAGTTAGAATGAAGACGCCGGCCGGGGAGGGGGGGAGAGGAGCGGACCCCCGGCCGGCGCGTCGCTGGAACGTGGAGCAGGTAAGTGAATGTTTATTAAAAGCCAGCAGCTACTTTTTGTAGCTGCTGACTTTTAATAAAAATAAATTTTGGCTGGAACTCCCCTTTAAGTGCCTTCAGTAAATCATACTAAAGTGAACCTGTTAGCTACTTTAGAAGTCCTAGAGCAAGTGCCACAAGCCATCTAATTGGAACCTCAGTGGGTACTACAGTAGACTGCGTCATACCAGTGCACCCTGTCCTAACTACCACATAATATTCAAGACAGTCAAAAAGTTTCTTGTCAAATCAACAAAACAGCAGGGCTTCCAAGCTTGACATCCCAACCATCCATGAAAATCTTTAAATGGCAAAATTTGTATTTCTGGTCAGGGTGTACCTGTTTGGAATTAGATACCTTGGCATGTTGATCAGACCAGTCTGCCGCCAGCTCTGATAACAGATACATGGGTCACTGCCTCTACAACCAGCTTGATCTGAATTTACCTCCATTCTCACATCTTATCGGGGCAAAGATCTATGCTGCAGCCACAAATGGCTGGAAATCACGACCACTGTAATACAAGCTCATGTTAAATGTTCACAGGCTTAAGCTGCAATGTTCTTGTCACCAGTCCCTGGTAGGGTAGGACAGATTTATAGGAACATGTGATACCTTTTAATGTATCCGCCGCATATTTCTACTCAGAGGGGGAATGAAAGCGGCACGCTACACAGACGCCTGTCAGGTTTTATAGCCCTAATATAGCAATTAATGCTGGAAATCAGCAATTTAATGTACCACTTTCAGACTCTTTTATGCACACCCTCCAGTTTATAACAGATGCAGTGAGCTCCTAGGGGCTAACATGGCCCTGGTCTGCTACCCCCTTCCACCATTAATTGGCGATTTTGCCAACTTTATTCTTCCTATGATTACAGAGGCTCATCTGATACTCAGCAAATGGAAACAACATTATGGCTTCCTTCTTCTTAAAGTAGAACTATGGCTTCCCATTAACCACTTAAGGACCGGAAGGATTTGCCCCCTTAAAGACCAGGCCATTTTTTGCGATATGGCATTTTGTCATTTTAACTGACAATTGCGCGGTCGTGCGACGTTGCACCCAAACAAAACTGATGTCCCTTTTCCCCACAAATAGAGCTTTCTTTAGGTGGTATTTGATCACCTCTGTGTTAATTTTATTTATTTTTGTGCTATAAACAAAAAAAGAAAATTTTGAAAAAAAAAATTTTTTTTTCCCTTTTTGCTATAATAAATACCCCCCCCCCCCCCTCCATAATGTTTGTTTAAAAAGCTGATTTCTTCATAAGTTAAAGCCGATATGTATTCTTCTACAGATTTTTGGTAAAAAAAAACGCAATAAGTGAATAGTCAATGGTTTGTGCAACAGTTATAACGTCTACAAAATAGGGGATTGATTTACGGCATTTTTATTATTCATTTTTTTTTACTAGTAAGGTCTATGATCAGCGATTTCTAGTGGGACTGCGACATTGCAGTGGATCGGACATCTTTGACATTTATACAGCGATCAGTGCTAAAAATAGTCCAATTAGCAGGGGATCTGTGAACAGTTCCTCTCTTGAACATCCTCTCTGCTGATAGCCGAATGGTACAGATAGTTTTGCCCTCCCAGGCTTAACAGACCAATGTTAGTTCTAACGACAGCTGGATGTAAACGGATGCACAGCCGTTTACATTCAAGTATCTCAGATGCACATCCGTTTACATTTTACATCCAAGTACCTCAGATCTATCATATTTGTGTACCGTAAAGGATGCAGACCTGTTTCTTTTTTTTCAGGTCTAGATGGACTTGGAGGTCCACCTGCACAAAGAATAACAGAGCTTCCGTCAGATCCCTCTGAAAAACAGATTGGTCTATCAGTCTGACCATGTGAAAGGTGCCTAAACTATGCCTCGAGCAATCCAAATCAGATAAATACACTTGGGTTAAGTTCTAGTTTAAAGGGGTTATAAAGGTTTGTTTTTTTATTTTCTAAATAGGTTGCTTTAAGCTAGTGTATTGTTGGTTATCTTTTCCTTCAATTTCCCTGCTAAATGTTTTTTTTCTTTGTTTTCTTTATCTGAATTTCTCACTTCCTGTTCCCCCTGAGTAAACTGAGAAACAGGAAGTGAGAAATTCAAAGAAAAAAACATTTAGGCCTCGAACAAACGACCGCTTTCCTCGACAGAATCCACCAAGAAACTTGGCGGCAGAGCTTTTTTGCCGAGAAAAAAGGTTGTGTGTATGTTTTTCATCGAGAAAACTGACGTGGAACCCAACGAGAAAAAAAGAGAACAAGTTCTTTTTTTCCTCGTCGGGAGTCTCAATTTCCTTGTTGTGTTTCTCGTCGGGCTGGTTTTGGACGAGAAACACGTTCGTGTGTATGCTTAGAAACCCACGCAGTCTCAGAATAAAGTATGAGACGGGAGCACACTTTTGGTAAAAGTTGCGTTCGTAATGGAGATAGCACATTTGTCACACTGTAACAGACTGAAAAGCACGAATCGTCTCTTACCAAACTTTTACTTGACACGCGGTAACATGAGATTAGCAAACGCAGCCCCAAGGGTGTCGCCAGTGGAATCGAACTTCCCCTTTATAGTGCCGTCGTACGTGTTGAAAGTCACCGCGTTTGAGAACGATGAGATTTTGTCTTGACAGTGTGTATGCAAGGAAAGCTTGACAAGATTCTCATCAAGCCTGACAAGAAACTCGTTGAGGAAAACAATGTTTCATTTATGACGAGTTCCTCAGTTGTGTGTAAGAGGCCTTAGAAGGGAAATCGAAGGAAAAGGTAAGTGAACTAACAATGTACTAGTTTAAAGGAACCTATTTAAAAAATAAAAAACAAACCTTTACAACCCCTTTAAGCTACTTGATTTCATATTCCTGGTGATTAAAGGGGTGTTCCAGCCAAATGTAATGTTTATTAAAAGTCAGCAGCTACAAAAAGTGTAGCTGCTGGCTTTTAATAAACATTCACTTACCTTCTCCACGTTCCAGCGACGCGCCAACTGGGGCTCCGCTTCTCTCCCCCCCTCCCCGACCGGCGTCTTCATTCCGACTGTGGGCACCCAGCCGTGACAGCCTTCACGGCCGGGCACCCACTGCGCATGCGCGAGCCGCACTGCGCATGCACGTGCGGCGCGGCCCGCCGCTGATTGGACAGGCGATCGTCTAGGACCTGTCAGTGTCCTAGGCGATCGCCTACAGGGAGGGGCTGCTGTAGGCGATTAAGCTTAATCGCCTAACCAGCCCCTCGGCGGAAGGAGGAAGTGGGACAGGAAGTCTCACTCCTCCTGAAGCCCCCACTCCCCCCCCAAAAAATTACATGCCAAATGTGGGTTGTAAGGGGGTGTGGAGTGGATTAAGCGGAAGTTCCATTTTTGGGTGGAACTCCGCTTTAACAAACAGTGATATATTTTCATAGACCTAAACATTTGTTTCTTCTAACGCATGTAGGTCTATATTATTTCCCATGCTCCCCCTGAGCTTTTACATTGCCCCAGATACATTTAAAGGTTGATGTGGCATTTCATAGTATTTTATATTTAACATTTTATGGAAGTGAACAGAAGTGCAGAATGAGGAATGTATCTATATTCATTGATGCCTATAATATCAAACCACTGAAAGTCCAGCGTTCTCCCACCAAACAACAAATATCAACCAAGGTTCATTTAACAAGCATACCGCTGAGCCACTGCTCTCCCCTGTGGCCAGCTCAACTTGTTAAATGTCTCTGAGAAGCTTGAAACATCGTAACGCTTTGACTTTTGAAGGAACCTTACCCTGCAGCTGTTATTAACTAGACCTGGACTTGTGGACCTCCTCTGACTTATACCTCATGTTGGGAAATAGGTAAATTGGGAACATATGCTTCATACATTTTTTTCCAAGCAATGCTGCTAGCAGGAAACTGCAATAGTTAAGCAGACTACAGCTACTAGATTGTCATGGCACATAATGGAAAATACATCATGAAATTTGGCCTTCCTATGTCCATGCAGAGGATTATAGTAACTGTGTAAGTCAAATTGTACTGAAATGCACCTGAGGCGTCCTCTACTGGTAGTTCAAGTAAGTCAGTCACAAAAGAAATTAGAGGGCTACAACTGTTGAACTTTTTCTAAAAATGCTAGCTGACTGGCTGTTATGCTAACTTATTAGGTTTATAATTTTTTGGACGCAAATCAAGAAAGTCAGAGTAAAGGCAGGGGTCCTTACATCACCTGATTTCCCTACTAGCGGACTCCAACTTTATCGCAATTACATCCTTTCACAGCAAAATATCAAAAGAACATGCACAGTGTGCAATACTATTAAAGGGGTTGTAAAGGTACACTTTTTTTCCCCCTAAATAGCTTCCTTTACCTTAGTGCAGTCCTCCTTTACTTAATCATCCTTCAATTTTGCTTTTAAATGTCCTTATTTCTTCCGAGAAATTTTCACTTTCTGTTCTTCTGTCTGTAACTCCACACAGTAATGCAAGGCTTTCTCCCTGGTGTGGAGTGTCATGCTCGCCCCCTCCCTTGAACTACAGGAGAGTCAGGACACTCTCTACTTTGCAGATAGAGAAAGAAGCTGTGTTTTAGTGGGCGTCCTGACTCTCCAGTAGTCCAAGGAAGAGGGCGAGCACGACACTCCACACCAGGGAGAAAGTCTCCATTACTGTGTGGAGTTACAGACAGAAGAACAGGAAGTGAGAATTTCTCTGAAGAAATAAGGATATTTAAAAGCAAAATGGAAGGATGAGGTAAGTGAAGGAGGACTGCACTAAGGTAAAGGAAGCTATTTAGGAAACAAAAATTGTACCTTTACAACCCCTTTAAGCGTAATCTTGGGTACAAAGAGCCCCAAAACACATGAGCCTCCACATCCAGTTCTCCAAGGCCCTCACAGAAGACTCCAGCCCAGTGGCGTAGCATGGGGGGGCAAGGGGAACCACCGCCCCGGGCGCAAAATTTAATGGGGCGCTGTCATGAGTGTGCATAGGAGGGAGCACCAACAACAGATGGGACAAAGGGAAAATATACAAGATGTCACCACTCCAGACTTTACCAGTCATTATCAAGCATGCTCTCCTCTTCCCTACAGCCACTGCTGTCTCACACAGTGGATCATGTGACCTGACTGGAGCTAGCTGAAAATAGGCAAGTCCATGGGTCAAGGGGGCGCAAATTACCTGCCTCGCCCCAGGTGCTGACATCCCACTCTACGCCACTGCACCAGCCTCAATCTGACCAAACTTAGAAATGCTATACTCAAATTTGACCAGCTCCCCTCAAAAAACTTTCTGAAGTTTTGGGTGGGGTGGGGTGGGGCTAGAACCTTTATCAAAGTCGTATTTCTGTTTGTGTCCCCACTGGGGACATTCAACCTCTCTAACTGTTCTGTTAATTATTTTCACTGAATAAGAAAATTATGAGAAGTACAACATTTTAAAGTTGTACCCAGAACAGGAATAGAGGGGACATTTTCAATTTTCTGAGGACAACTCTCACTCTGTAGAGATTTACTCTCACTTCCTGTTCGTCTCTATGACAGGAAGTGAAGGAAAATCTCCCCAAAAAGTCACAGATAACAAAAAATAAATTAATAGATTATTAGATTTTTAACCTGTTGCTACTATAGCCAAAACTGAAACAAAAAAGTGTTGGCTACACAGACATTTTATAAGGCATAGGCATCTATGGCAGTATTGAGCCCTGATCCAGTCTTTCTATAGTTGTGTAGAACATGGGAAAAGGTTACAGTTTGTCAGTTTTCTATTACTATTTGTGTCTCTAAAAGGAAAGAAGAACCCTTACTTCACTGATGAGACAGAAAGTGAGAGGTAACCTAAACCCAAAAACAAAACTTTAACATATTATTGAAGCTTACCAGCCCTTAGATGCAGCAGTTACATTGTTTTCTTTTTTCAGGCTTTCTTTTCATTTTGTTTGGTCTGGTGATCCTGCAAATAATACACTTCTCGTCCCTTCATGTCTACACTAATTTCTCCATTGTATCTATGGGGGGGGGGGGGGGCTGTCACACATAGGTTGAACTTCTAATAATCCCTTTATTACATGGGACTAGTGGTTTACACAAGACATTTAAGGTTCCTTGTACTTCCAGTTCAATGCGCAGGAAGTGACAAAGACACTGCTTTTCTGGCAAAAGCAAAAAATGCTGAAAATGTTCTAAC
The DNA here is from genome assembly GCA_029574335.1 of Rana kukunoris. Lineage (NCBI taxonomy): Eukaryota > Metazoa > Chordata > Amphibia > Anura > Ranidae > Rana > Rana kukunoris. The sequence continues at coordinate 658,236,851 of CM056049.1, forward strand.
CCTGAATAATGAAAACAAATGCAGCCACTATATATAAGTTCTGGATCATAAGACAGTTGTAATATCATAAAAAAGTAGGGCTGTGCAAATTAACTTTTAATTAATCGATTAATCTTAAATTTTTTTGATCGATCAAAATCTTTTTGATCGATTAAAATTCTTTTGATAGGTACTCACCTCTCCGCCAACTTCTGGGCCTTCAGGGATTTCCGTTGGAGATCCGGTAGCGTCACGGACACCGGCGGGGCTTGCCGTGTCCATCTGAAGGGCTCCTTTTCTGTGCCTTCATATCTGCATGCCGGGGGGACCTTATTATCTACCACACGCAAGGGCTGTTACACTTCCCTCTATCACTTCCCTCTATCAACCTGGGATTCTACAGCCATCCACTGGGAGTTGTGATACTTCCCTTCATGGGACATCTACATGCCGATGGACTGATGTTAACCCCTCCTCATCTGGATTCAGCAGTGGTATCGTTGTACACATTTTTATACCAGTATCATACTTAGCTACATGTTTTTATGACTGCTTTTGTTACCGTTTGGTATTACTCCCATTTTTACAGTTTATGAAGCTACATCGATTTTATCTCCAGTGCAATATTTATTTGGTTACCTACTTGAAGACTATAAAAGTTGTAATGCTATTCCCATCGACCGCTGACTTTGTGTGTTTTGTATTCTGCTATCCATTTTCCCAGTTGTTGGTAGCTGCACTGGGAATCGGCCTTCATGAACCGATCGTGTCAGAATGCGGTGACGTAAAACACAACGACGTGATGAAAAAAAAACGAAGTTGAATGCTTCCAAGCATGTATCGACTTGATTCTGAGCATGCGTGGATTTTTAACCAATGCTCGTGCGTACTTACGATCGGTTTTGACCTATCGGTTAGCTGTGCATCAGTTCGATTCTAAAGCAAGCCATCTGTTTTTGGACCGAAGGATAATGGACCGATGGGGCTTACACACGATCGGTTTGGACCGATGAAAACAAACTTCAGTCCGTTTTCATCGGTTTGAGCCGATCGTGTGTACGCGGCTTAAAGGTTTTATTTCGGTCTGTGCACCTACTGGGGACTACTCACTACCTGCCCGATGACATTGTGTTTTCAGACCAGGTAGACAGTAAAACAAAAATAAAAAGTTTAAACCTTTCTCAAGCCCAAAAAAGGTGTTTTAACTGAATTTGGGCTACAAACAAACAATAAGATTCTTCAAATTAGGATACAACTGGCATACCTGGCATACCGGGCGGAACCAGGAAGGGGGCAACAGGGCAATTTCCCCCCTCAAAATATCACTGACTGCAGTGCAGTCCTGATTCCCGAGTCTCCCCTCCTCTCAGTATAATCACCATCAGTGACACAGAGAGAGAGACTATGGCCGTGTACACACGATCAGTCCATCCGAAGGACCGTTTTAATCGGTTAACCAATGAAGCTAACTGATGGTCTGATGTGCCTACACACGATCGGTTAAAAAAACGATTGTGTCAGAACGCGGTGACGTAAGACACAACGACGTGCTGAAAAAACAAAGTTCAATGCTTCCAAGCATGCGTTGACTTGATTCTGAGCATGCGTGGCTTTTTAACCGATGCTTTTGCATACTAACGATCGGTTTTGACCTATCGGTTAGGCGTCCATCGGTTAAATTTTAAAGCAAGTTCTCTTTTTCTTGACCGAAGGATAACTGACAGATGGGGCCCACACACGATCGGTTTGGTCTCTGTCTGTGTTCGCCTGGCGTCTAGCAACAAGTGATGTCAGGGAGTCACGTCAGAGCTGCCCCCAGCTGATGAAGAGATCGAGAGAGAGGCACGCCCCTGACTCGAGTCCCTGAGTGAGAATGTTGGCTCCACCCCCTCGGCTCCTCCTTCCTCCCGCCATCTTCTCTTCAGTCCACACTACAGGCCTTCGCCCCTGAGTGAGTGTTGGCTCCACCCGCCTCCTCCCTCCATCTTCTTCACACTGCACACTTCACAGTGCAGAGTGGCGTGAACCCAGACTAGTGAAATTACCGGATCCTGCTAATCTCATTGCTCCTGTGACCTGCATGGGAGCCCCTTTCCCCACCAGAGGTCCAGTCAGAGCACCAAAATATAATACATGAACAACTGTCATTATGTATGAAAAAAAGCCCTGAAAACTTGTTCAATGTTAACCCCTTCAGCTCAGTTTTACCCCCCCCCCTTCATGACCAGACCATTTTTTGCAATACTGCGCTGCGTTACTTTAACTGACTGATAATTGCATTGTCGTGTGACGCTGTACCCAAATAAAATTTTCCCCACAAATAGAGAATTATTTTGGTGGTATTTGATCATCTCTGCGATTTTTTATTTTTGCGCTATAAACAAGTTCGGAAAGCGACACCTTATTTTCTGGCAGTGCCCCCTCATGAGACTAGACTCTGCATCTGCCCCTGACCTGGCAAAGGTTTGAACCTCTGTCAATATTTTCTTACTGCCTATGCCCCCCCAATCTGGTACATTCCTTTAATTTCCTGTCCTGGTCCTCGTGAGGGGTGTCAAACAAAACAGGAAGTGAGGGCATTTTAATTCTATCTAAAACAAAACATAAAAAAATAAAAATGTGTCTGGAGTTGGGCTTTAAGCTGTTTTCCTGTCCAGCTGGCTAAAAAACTCTACAGCAGTTGAACAATGATGAACGGCTTCAATCACGAGTCCCTTTGGGCTGATTGTCTAGAAGTAGGTTTAACACTATCTGGTTTCAACCATTCAATGTATGCAAATGATTGCTGTGTGTTTGGATGACTTCTTAATCAATTTACACATGCAGGGTTTGCAACCTAAAAAATAACGAATGCCTTCTCCCCACGATAATCCAAGAACAAACAGCAATTTAAGCTGGGGCTGTTTAAATAACATCAGAAAAAATAAACTTTACTCCAGAGTTTTAGCGGAGGGATTAGAGGAACACAGCATTTCCTGACCTAAGCATTAATCAGACATAATAGCTCAGCAGGAACCTCTAAGCGCTCCTGGGTCCTCCTAGCCTAACAGGTAGACACCACGCAGGATGTCTGCTGTGTAATCACATGGTGTGCTGTAAACCGAAGGGATGATTTGAGAACTAAAGTACTTTTTAATATCACCTGTGCAAACATGGGGACTAAACAGAGAAACCCAATTCAGGCAGATTATGTTTCCTTTCTCAATAAGCAATTACTTTTCAGCACCAGCACGTTTTGTAGCAGGGCCTAACGAAGACAGAGAGACCAACTGACTGACAGTTCAATTGACAGATAAAGATTTTTTACTGTGCTTGTTTTTTACAATACTGCCCAAACATTTAAATACTAAAGTGTTTTTTATGTTTAACTCTGGCTCATTTGTTTACACTTCCCTCTGGGTGATCTATGCAGATTCCAAATACTTTGGCCCGGATCCACAAAGGCTTTACGCCGGCGTATCTCCAGATACGCCACCGTAATTTCAAATGTGCGCCGTCGCATCTTTACGCCGATCCACAAAGCAAGATACGTTTCCCAGAAAAACATGGCTTCAGCCGTCCGACGTAACTTGTCTACGCTGGCGTATCGTGGGCGCATAGTTACGCTGGACGCATTCGGCGCTCCAATTAAAAATATGCAAATGAGAAAGAAACGCTGATTCACGAACGTAGATGCGTCCGTCTCTGTAAGCTACGCCGTTTACATAAGGCGTACGTCCGGCGTAAAGTTACCCCTGCTATATGAGGCGCAGCCCATGTTAAAGTATGGACATCAGAACAGCCGTCGAATTTTACATTGTTTACGTAAGGCGTACATGAATGTGCCTGGGCGTAAGTTACGCTCATGTCGTATGCAGTGTTCGACGTATCTTAGGAATTCTAGCCGGCGTAATTTGGAGCATGCGCACAGGGATACGTTCACGGATGGCGCATGTGCCGTTCGTTCGGCCATGCATCTACATGGGGTCACGCTTCATTAGCATACAACACGCCCCCTACCTGCTCACTTGCCTCTCTAAGTTGCAGCGGCGTAGCGTAAAAAAGATATGCTACGCCGCTCTAAAGATATGCCGCCATATGTGAATCCGGGCCAGAGTTGCAGAGTCCTACCTTTTTCTGCTCTGAAGAAATACCTTCCTTTTCACGGTGTCCTTTGCAGACAAATTCTTTTTTTTTATTTTTTCCCTCCTCCGAATTCTGAATGGGATGGCCTGGGTCATTATAATCACCTGTTGAACTCTCAGTGTTCTAATGGGAAAAAGCTGCAATATCGGCATCCCTTTAGAAGTATTTAACCCTTAGTAAGTATCTCAGAAAAAATGTCATTCCTTTTGCAGTCTGCAATCCCTACAGTACTTCTATCTTTAGTTCAGATGTCTGGGAAAATCAGTGAGCCAATCACAGGAAGCAGGGAATTACATATCTGGGGGCATTCCAGTGTATAGAATGCCTCTGAGCTGCTATATTTTATTGATATGTTAACAAAAAATTACAGCTGCTGCAGATTTAAAAGGAAGGGTATTTTTTTTATATAACATTAAATTACAACATTGTTTGTTTAGCGATTATACCACACTATATTCGTTTTCGTATTTGCTATATTTTTTTTTATACAATTGCAGAGTTATCCTTAATGCATAACTCAAGTCAGAACTTTTTTCATCCTTTGGGATAAAACAGGAGAGGTTAAGAACTTTTATTGCAGTCAAGGGACTCATTGGGGAGTAGTGATGAGCGGAATACACCATATTCGATTTCGCGATATTTCGCGAATATTTCGAAGAATATTCGCGAATATTCGTTAATATCGAATATTCGTGATATTTTATAAAAAAAAAAAATGTGAAATTTCGCTATTTTTTTTGGATAAAATATCACGAATATTCGATATTTACGAATATTCGCTATGTTTTATAAAAAAAAAAATTGCGAAATTTCGCTAATGTGAAATTTCGCTAGTGCGAATGCAAAATTGATTGCGAAATTGATTGGGAAAATTAAAAAAATACGAATATTCGAAATAGCGAATATTCGCCGCAATATTCGAGTTATTCGCGAATACTCGAATATGCAATATTCGTAGCGAATATTCGCAATGCGAATATTCGTGAGCAATACTATTGGGGAGATCTCCTGTTACTTCCTGTTCTGACATCAGACTTGGACAGGAAGTGATGGAGAGTCTCCAACAGGGACACAGACAGCAAAAAATGCTGGTGGGTGCTGCGGACTTAACTAACTCTACAAAAAAAGTGTATTTACTGCGGTCTGTATTGGTCTTGGAGATACTTTATTACCTCCTCTCCAGGCCTCATACACACGACTGAGAATCTCGTCGTAAAAGAAACGTTGTTTTCCTCGACGAGGTTCTTGTCAGGCTTTCCTTGCATACAAACTAACAAGACAAAATCTCATCGTTCTCAAACGCGGTGATGTACAACACGTACGACGGCACTATAAAGGGGAAGTTCGATTCTACTGGCACAAACCTTGGGGCTGCTTTTGCTAATCTCGTGTTACCGCGTGTTAAGTAAAAGTTTGGTGAGAGACGATTCGCGCTTTTCAGTCTGGTACAGTGTGACGAATGTGCTATCTCCATTACAAACGCTACTTTTACCGAAGATGCGCTCCCGTCTCATACTTTATTCTGAGCATGCGTGGGTTTCTAAGCATACACACAACGACGAGAAACACAACGAGACGAGAAAAAAGAGAGCATGTTCTCTTTTTTTCTCGTTTTTTCTCGTCAAGATCCACGACAGTTTTTTTCGACGAAAAACGGACACAAGACCGTTTTTCTCGACAAAAATGCTCTGCCAGCATTTTTCTTGATGGATTTTGCAGAGGAAAACGGTCACGTGTACGAGGCCTGAGACTTCACTGGAACAAGAAGTGAGCAAAGATCTCCCCATTGGGAACACAGAGAGTGTTAAGACTAAAAAATTAAGTTTTGACTGGACATACACTTTAACTGAATGTACTGATTTATATTATGCCCCGCAAGACCAAAAAAAGGTCTGGTGCATCATGTAGAAGGTAATCTTATGAGTGTATTATCGCGTAGAGGCATATAAAGTACAAAATCTGGTGTAGCTGTGCATGGTAGCCAATCAGCTTCTAACTTCAACTTGTTCGATTAAAGAAGAAGTACAGCCAAATCATTTTTTGCCATACTTCCCCTATGGATCACAGGAGTGCAATTTGTTCTGCACTCCTGTGACACGTTTTCAGTGACAGCAGGTGGAAGTCCACTGTCAAGTGACACCGCTGAGCCAGTTCAGGCTCTGAAAAGATTCCCGAACATATGGTGGGGAATGGGGATACACTCAGCAGCCTGGACTGGCACCTGGCTCAGCCTCGTAGAGCAGTGTTTTTCAACTCCAGTCCTCAAGGCACATCAACAGGTCATGTTTTCAGGCTTTCGATTATTTTGCACAGATGATTTGATCAGTTTCACTGCCTTAGTAATCACCACAGCCATTTCATCTGAGGGAAATCCTGAAAACTTGACCTGTTTGTGTCCCTTGAGGACTGGAGTTGAAAAACACTGTCGTAGAGATCCGTTGAGAGCCTGAGCCAACCCCTCCTGGCCGCTCCACAGCCCAGCGTTACAGTGATCACTCTACTCTGAGTGGAGGGGGAGAACTGAAGGATCATTGATGTTTGATTGCTCAGTTCTCACTGTAGACCTGGTGGGGGACAGATGCAGCATCGGATCAATGCTGCATCCACCTAGGTGAGTATAATTTTGTTTTGTTTGTTTTCATATTTCTCTTCTAAGCTTTGACAAAAAAAAACGTGGAAGCTATTGGTTTCTATGCAGAGCTGAACCAGATTTTGCACTCTCCAGTTTTAGTAAATCAACCCCATTGCCTAGCAATCTGACAGAGCATCAAAGTTTCTCAAGTCCAACCTCTGCTATGCAGCATAGTTTATGGATGTACTGAAATGGACTCAGGGATATTAGTATTTGACATTCAGGAGGGAAATCTGAACGCATTCAGCTTTACCCAGCCCCGGAAGTCCAGTACAGCCTTTTATTCAATAGAAGAACTTTAAGCATGTCAGAAAATATACTTCCCTGGCTGAGCTATGGGGGACTTAGCAAAAATTGGGACCCCCACCTACGGTAATTATACATCGCACTGGGGGATCAGAATGTAAAGACATTATGTGCTTAATAATAAGTATAGTTATTTTTTATTTCGCTTATTGGATCCTTTTATGTGATTTTAGCAACTAATGCTTGGTAATCTTTATGAATTTAAAAACGTAAGTAATTTTTCATGTAAAGACCAGGCCACCCACTCCTCACACCAGCCAATGATGAAAGGAATGTTGAAACCAAAGTGAGTTGGCAGCTCTGGCCTGGCATGGACTCCAGCAGGATAAATATTTTCCCTAATACAAAATATTTCTAATTTTTGTTATAGGGCGTCTCTGCGAGCCTCTGAGGTCTTCAGAAAGGCTGGCCCCTTCAGTTTTGCATTTAGTTTAATGAGGAACTTGGGGATGAACAAAATGAAGAAAAAGCAAGCAGCAACCTAGTTTTATTTTAATGTAGATTAGGATTTTAGTGACTAAAGCATATGGCTGCACAGGTTTAGAACCTTTATGAAATAGTTTTTATCGCTCTTGTGCCACGTACACACGATCGGACATTCCGACAACAAAAATCATTCATTTTACACCCATATTCAGGTTGCAATATGAAAAATGTTCACATTCCCCAACCCCTCATCCTCTCTACTTACCTGAATTGCAGGGTGCTTCTCTCTGCAGCCTTCTATTTGCATTTAAATTCTGTGGATAGAGCCACGCACGTCCACATCATCCATTCACAGAGCCCATCACGAAATAGGGACTTGCAAGACCTCAATAAAGCACAAATTAACCGATGTCCCTCCACTTGTAGTCCAGTAATTACTTCCTCCAGCCTCATAACAGAAGGATCCATACAACTGTATGGACCTGGGGGTGTTATGTAAGCAGTGCAGAAGCATGCGCATTGTACCCATGGTCACAGTTTTTATCAATGTGAGTGCATTTATAACATTTTGAAAAAGGCAAACTATGCCTTTAAGCCAACATCCAACTATTTGGCAGTAAAAAAGTATCTCTGCATATAAACCTGACAGCACACAGTCTCCAATAGTTTATTCCTGTTTTTAGTCTTTGCAAAAATAATTATGTGAAAAAAATAGTGTAGCCAATACTCAAGGGCTTCATCATTCATACATGTCTGGGGCAGCATGATGTCTAAATACAGCCCAATGCAATAAACTACTAGCCCCGCACTTCCATATCTGAGAGCTGTTTAATGGATTTTTTTCATGCTGACTCAAAGGCCTTGTAAAAATAAAATACACAGAACACATAAAGTGTAACAGAACAGCAAGCCTCGAACTGGCCGGCTGACTGAACACCTAGAAAAACACAACAATGTACACCTTCCAGGTGCAAATAGCTGCCAAGTCATTTTAATGGTGAGAGAATGACCTGTCATAACCAATGAGGGCCTTTCACTGCGACATGTGCCTGCACGCCGCTGACTGTGCTGATGCCAACATGAAGATTTCCACTTGTGTGACTTCAAGGAGGCCAAAAGAAAAAGTGTCAGTGCTGAGGAACAATGTCAGGAGGAAGTGTAAGACATAAGCAGGCAACTTTGTTCCAGGAGGACAGGTGTGTCTCCCGCGGTGTTAAACTGTAAACATTTAACAAGTCTTGTAGCCTGGCTGTCGGAATGCACACCTCTAAGCAATGCAGTGCAATCAGGCAGCTGAGAACAACTCTGTCCTGTAAAACATACACTTCCTACCACTGTTCACATATCTCACATGGATCATTTTAATCTTCCATGTCAAAGATTATAAAAAAATACATAAAAGAAATAATTAGGTTTATTTCTGCCACCTGGTGGCTCAAAATCGCCTGCCACACTCACACTGCCACTCGCCGCGTCCCTTTATTGTCTCCGGTTTGAGAATCCATATTGATTTATATTAGGAGCAAGTGGAGAAAAAATATATACTCAAGATGCACTTAGACCTCTAGCACAAAACATAATGTAGACATGACATGAATTTGGTCAGTATAAGAAATACTGAAGGTATTTCGCAAGAAGAAATCTTCTCGGGATGATACATTGTATTTCTTTGTATGATGCAATGATGCATTATACTTTATTTCGCAAGCAGGCATGCCTATGTATTTGATCACTGTAAATAGTATACCACATTCACATATTTCCATGTAAATGGAATGTACTAATGTTTTTGAACAAACATGTTCCCACAAATGTACTCAAAACTTTTTTGCTTTGTAAATATTTTTTGGCTAGGGTAGGGAGTGTAAAAACTTCTATATATTTATTTTATTTATTTATTTGCTGTTTTTGACCCATTGAGAAATTCTGCCTTTATTTTTATTGTGCAGACACAACAGGAAGTGAGAGTAAAGCCACAACACCATCAGATTTTCCACAGACAAAGCCTTGGATTTTTGTCTGAAGGGCGTTGGCCAAAAACTTGTCTTGCATACTAACGACACACAAATGTCGGCCAAATAACATGAACGTAGTTACATACTACGTGAAATTTCAGCTCTATTCCAAGCATGCGTGTTTGTACTTTGTCCAACGGACTTGTGTACGCATGCTCGGAAAATCCAACAACAGATGTTGTCCATTGAAAATGTTAAAGCCTGCCATCCAACATTTGTCCGTGGAAAATCCGACAACAATTGGCCGATGGAGCGTACAATTTTCGGCCAACTGCCTGTCATCATACAATTCCCGTCGGAAAATCAGATTGTGTCTCTACAAATTGAGGGGAAATACCCACTGTTAAAAGAAGAGGTGTTCCATTGGAAATTCCCCAACTCATGTTCTTATGGCAGCTGTAAAATTCTGGTTTTCCCATTATTTCTGTGACAAAGGCTATCGGGAAAAATAGAGAAGGTGAATCTCCTCAGCAGGAAGTGCAATATTACAATTATTAAATTCAGAAGTAAAACATCACATACCCAAACCGTCATGTGTTTATGTAGAGAAAATTAATCATAGTCGTTTCCTATGCCATAAAACAAATATGGAAAAACAAGGATGTTGGCAACCAAATGCAGATTAGTCCTGGATATTGTGTTCCTGATAGCTACGTATGATTGTGAAAGTTGGACCATGAAAAAAGCAAACAGGAGGAAAACCAACATGTTTGAGATGTGGTACTGGAGAAGGCTCCTGTATGTGCCAGGAACAGCAAAGCAAATATATGAGAATATACTGGAACACATAAGAAGACCTTGTTTCCCAAGTAGTAAAATGTAAAATCTAAAGCTGCCCAAACATGGATCGAAATTTAGCTGGTTCAGTGGGGACAGGCCGAGATTCGATCCATGTATGGGCAGGCTGATTGTATCCAAGTCGCTCTATCAATCAACTTGGGTACAATAAGCCTGTCAGATTTATTCTTCCTGAGCCCCCTGCCGGCAAAACACAATAGTGCTGCGGGATACATTTCACCATCGACAATGACTGTGTTGATTGTGGAATCGAGTGATTTTCCTTTACTTCGACTCATGGTGGAAGGACAGAAAATTGATTCATATATGGGCTGCTTAAGACTTTCCCATTTCAAACAAGTCTAGCAATCCAATTCGCTGGAGAAGGCAATTATGTTTGGATGAGTTTGTGGCAAGAGGAGGGTATGACAGTTAGATACCATAAAAGTCAAAACCAGTCAGAACATGAAACGACCAAGAGAAGCAGTACAAGATGGGAAAATGTGTAGCGACCTGGCCCAAAGAATCACCTAAAGTCAAACACGACTAGGCGAATAACATCATCATCATTCTCCATGCCAGTAAATGGGTTGTTTAACCCTTTATGAATATTTAAATCTGATTCTCTAGTGAAAACTTTCTATTGGAGGGTAAACAGGTAAATATAGAAAGAACAACATACATGCAACACATACCTAGCAAAACACATTATTTTGTTATTATGAGGCAGTATCCAACAGGATTAAAGGAAAAGACTCATTTTGATTGGCTGCTATGAGTTGCCGGAGTTTGCGGTGGTGTATAGATGACATATTCACTTTATGTGACCTCTAAGAAATAAAACATGTTTTTATTATGCCTATTAACAAAATAAATCTTAATGGGCAGCTCTGCAGAGTACAGCAAGCACCTTGATAACGAATAATGAAATCCCCTACTGCATCGGAATTAATTAATAGATTTACTTATGACAGGCAGCTCCATGATCCGTAAAATTGAATCATAATAAAGCTGTACTCAATGTAGGTTGATCTATAGTATGCAGCCATGGCACGGTGATGCAGTTAATATAATGACACAGTGACATTGTGCTGAAGCTGTCAATAGTCCCGGGATGGATTGACACGTCCTGAGTGAGAGAATGTTTTCAGCAGTAAATCTGTTCGCAGGAGTTTGATTCTTTGTAAAGGTCTCAAAATGACACAAGCAAAGTGACTGCCTTAAGTGCTTGTCTCAAGCTTCACAGACAAGAATAAGCATAAGTGACTTCATACCGGGACAGTTTAATTGACACGTAACTGACGGAACATTTCTTGCATGACAAATAGACTGTCCACATGAAAATGATAAATGAAAACCACTTTATTAAAGTTGAAATGTTTTTTGATAAAGGTGGAAGGATTAGAACTTCTTCAGGAACTTTATAAATCAGTCATGTATTTCTGAACTTTTTTTGTGTAAAAACCTGGAGCCTATGTCTCCTGAATCTTCTAGCCTTAAAGTAACTGTAGACCTCAGCAAGATGACATTTAAGGGTTGATTTACTAAAACTGGAGAGCACAAAATCTGGTGCAGTTCTGCATAGAGGCCAATCAGCTACCGGGTTTTTATTTGTCAAAGCTTAATTGATCAAGCTTGAAGTTAGAAGCTGGTTAGCTGCCATGCAGAGCTGCACCAGACTTTGCACTCTCCAGTTTTAGTAAATCAATTATTTTTTTTAAAGTGCTGTCTATCATTAACATCTGTTATATATATATATATATATATATATATATATATTACTGTTTTTACAATTTTTTTCACCCCAGTGCTGCTGATCTGCTTCAGCCTTTAACCACTTCCTGTGGACATGATAGTGACAACAGTGGACCATTCCTTCACAATGTGTGTCAGTACCACTAAATGAGGCCATAATCAAGGGAGCTTGTCAAAGTTGTCAGTGCAAAAGTACAATTGGGAGACAGTTGTCACCTAACAACTGAAGTGCCTAAACAGAGGCCTTCGGGACAACATTTTTTTTAATGGAAGCAGAATATTTAAAGTTTGAACATTACTTATAAAATTTAAAGAAGCAGGCTAAAGCTTACAGGGAACCAGTTCCTAGCAATTAGTAAGGCAGTGTTGTTTTAGGTGGGAAAGCAAAGGGAGATGTTTTTTTTTTCAGTTTGTTTCTACAATTGTAGCATTGGGCATGAGGAATACTTGTGTATTATTTAGGAATGAGTTAAGACATCATTTTGGGGTGCTTAATGGATTTGGTAGTAAATTACATGGCTACCATTTTTCTCTTAAGTAGCCTTTCCAGGTGGGTTGGTCCCTGACAGTGCCATATATCTATAATGAAGATCTCGCTCTCCACAAAAGGAAAGGGGTATAGTGTATGAAAACTGGGGCTAAGCAGATTTTTTTTTTTTTTTTAGTAAGAGTAGTAGTAAGTAAGAGCACTAGAACAGGAAAATGGGTGTATTATTATTATTTAAGGTACTTATATAGCACCATCAATTTACACAGAGCCTTACATATGTATTTTACATTCACATCAGTCCTTACCCTCAAGGAGCTTACAATCTAAGGTCCCCAACTCACATTCATACATATACTAGAGCCAATTTAGACATAAGCCAATTAACCTACCATAGCATCCATTCAGGGTAGACAATGGGTAGCTGGCATTTGGAACAGTTGTATGGGTTCATGGTACAACAACCTTCCCCTTTCCTAACCCATTTATTAAGGCTTTAATTGTCACTAACATTATAAGTTATGTATTGTTGTTGAATAGTTATTTGAATGGTATTGGTTAATGTTATTTTTACTGAGCATGTTCTGTTTGATTGGAATAAATTGTACCTGGCTGTGGCCATTCATTCTAATATTTTATATAAAGAGTTTGTGTCTTTAAAACATTTTTGGGGAGTGGGGGTTTACTTGGTCTTGTCAAGGGTTAGAACCTCCATTTTTGTGTTTCTGTCCCACACGCCCTCATTCTTGATGCTGGTGCCCCAAGGATAAAACATCACCCCAAAGAAACCACTTCCTATCCAAATATACCCAGACCTAAAAAAAGAGTCTTGGTTGGTGTTAGTCTTAGCCATTTTACAATATGTCTGTGTCAGTTGGCCAGTGGAAGCTCATAGTTTGCTGGCTTAGATCTGTTTAGTGGTTGATATGGAAGAAGTTAAATTCACATGATGTAATGAGATGTCAATTTTTTCAAATGTTTTAATTAGGTCATGGTATGTAGACAGCTTAGTTCTAGTTGCTTACATGTGTCCAGATCGGGGCAATGTTTATACTGTAAACTGAATCGTTTTGTTTAACCCTCTGTTCACATTCAGATTTCAGCTGACAAAATGACCCCAAGATTTTGTCCAAGGGGAAAGTGTAACGCTTATGTGAAAGAATTACCTATACAAAGGTTATGTGTGTTGAACACAAAACATATGATCCACATATTAATAACCATATAATATATACTATAATGGTTCTAGAACAGGCAAGGATAACCTAATCCGGGAGATTCAATCGCCAATGCGTACAAAACAGTATCAAACTGACACTCCATGTGAAAAGTGATGTCTAGAATGAGCAAGGGAATGTATAGTCAAAACAGTGAATCAAACATAGTTATACATATGCTATGAGCATGTGTGACATAAAATATCAAAAAATTTGAAAAACCCAAAACTACAAATTGAATGGAATTAGCCTTAAACAGCCAGAGCTAATAGAAGGTAAGTCCTTAAATATGCTGAAGTCCAAGGCTGGTAAATAACAAACAGTTCTTCAGATCGATGACGAAATAGAGGAGGTCTAGTCCACAGTGTAGACAGTGCTTGTATGAAGTCTCAATAGGTATGGTGTGATAACAAGATGTCACCCGGGAGTTTTTTGATATTTTATGTCACACATGCTCATAGCATATGTATAACTGTGTTTGTTTCACTGTTTTGACTATACATTCCCTTGCTCATTCTAGACATCACTTTTCACATGGTGTGTCACTTTGATACTGTTTTGTACGCATTGGAGCTTGGATCTCCCGGATTGGGTAAACCTTGCCCGTTCTAGAACCATTATAGTATATGGTTATTTATATATGGATCATATGTTTTGTGTTCACCACACGTAACCTTTGTATAGGTAATTCTTTCACATAAGCGCTACGTTTTATTTTCTTTGCTTGTTTTCAATTTTTGTCAAATTGTGGTGTTTAGCAGCTTTTTTAAAGTTTTTTTCACTTGGCTCAATTTTCTGTACATTTTTCTTTTACACCTCAAAAAATGACAGACTTCTGCAGGGGAGAAAAGTAATTATGAGAACAAGTAAACATGGTTTTGTTAGGGCTTGTGTGAAAAGCCGAATCAACTAACAGATTTATCATTATACTGCAGTACTACCAAATAAAAGTGAAAAATATTTTAGCTTTCATCCAAACTTTAACATGAAATGTAAAAAAAAACATAATTTTTTTTTTTAGATTTGCAGCTTTTAATTAAATACCTAGTGGTCCTCCTATGAAGGTTCTTGCTCCTGCCCTTCCTGTTAAGGGTGACAACTCTTTCCCTCTCCCAATTATGCTCCTGCTTTGTTACCCTGTCACACAGGCTTTCGGGAGACTACACATGGCGGTTGCAACACACAATATTCAGGCATGGTTCACGGTTGTCACCAAGTTCAAACCAGCTCTGAGAAATGCCATGCAGTAATCACTGGAGTGCATGTAGGCAGAAGCTGGATGCAAAGAGACTGCAGAGCACTCATTTGCAACTTGTGATCTGCATATTGCTTGCAACATTTGGATCAGAAAATATAAATGGATGTACTACAGTAAGCCATTTGGCTCTATACACCTTTCAATTGAGGCATCGGGCGGGGGGGGTGCTTAGCCTGAAACATGCTAAGCTCCTCCTTTTAACTCCCTGGTGAATTTCACTTAATAGCGTTTCATACTTTAAAAAATGTATTACATTTAAAAAAAATAAACAAGAGCTATAAATTTTATCTGCAGAACATTGAATGAAAAGCCTATGAAAGATGAGATGTAACGTTTTAAAACCGGTGCTCCGCTATAATTCAAAATGGCGTATAAAATTAATTTATCTGCAAACCATTTTTTGACCCGGTCATGGAAATGAATGAGAAACCTCCACACTTTTGCCAAAAAATGATTAATAACCAACGGAACGGACAAGCTTTCCCACACAGACTTGCTTTGCAGAATAGACCTTCCTTTGGCAATAAACATGATGCATTACATAAGCACATGTGATATGCCGAAAGGTTTATACAACTGCACATGTCGGCACTAATCATATATGGACATTAGGAATGTCCTATTTTAATTACACAATGACTGATCCCATCTCAACAGCTGAATGAAAACAGAATTTCCTTTGTTAGCGACCACCATCTTAGACTTTCATAACATAAGATGGTGGAACAATAGAAATTACTGTGAATGGGGGCATGCAAAATACATTTAAAGCAATACTTTATCAATTGCTGTCTGCTACATTGTATGGTTGGAGGTTAGCTATAATTAACCAAAGTATTTAGCTATCAAACAGAGCTCCTATAAAGCCTTGCAGATCTGACTGTGGACCCCTCGCTGCACCTCAGAACAGTTACTGCGCTTTATACCAATATTTCTTTTCTATGATTAATATAATGAGCCCTGAGATTTGGAGAAGTGCCCAAGCCCGCTAGCATTTTGATACACAAGGACCATTAAACTTAAAAAACAGGTTGATGCACTATGAAAGGCATATGGAAACGTTTATAACCCCCCCCCCCCACCTCCAATTTCCTTGGATGCATTGGAACTTACCAAGCAAAAGCAGTAGCGTAGATAAAGCCTTCTGTGTGCCAAAGTAAAATGTTAGCTGGGCACCTTTCAAGGTTTTAACACTTTAAATGAAAATCCTGAAAACGTATTTAAAGTCTTTCACAAAGCCAAAAATCTCTAGAAAGCTTAATTCCTGACCCTCTTCATACTTACTTTCATTGTTCATCCCTTGAAGCTTTGGGCCTCAAGGCCCCTTCCCAACTATACAGTGTGAATGCACGGCAAGCTCACTGCACACGCTTGTGCATTGTGGTGGCATTCATTTTTAATGGAATGCCAGAAGCACTAATGCAAAGCACCTGCATTGAAGAAAACTGCAAGATAGCGCACTACTGTGTGTTGTGGTTCATTTTTTTAGCTGTTCCATTGCAATGGCTCCTTTAACCACTTTAGCCCCGGACCATATTGCTGTCCAAAGACCAGAGCACTTTTTGTGATTCGGCACTGCGTCGTTTTAACTGACAATTGCGCGGTCGTGCGACGTGGCTCCCAAACAAAATTGGCGTCCTTTTTTTCCCACAAATAGAGCTTTCTTTTGGTGGTATTTGATCATCTCTTCGGTTTTTATTTTTTGCCCTATAAACAAAAATAGAGCGACTATTTTGAAAAAAATGCAATGTTTTTTAAATTTTGCTATAATAAAAATCCCAAAAAAGATATAAAAAATTTTTTTTTCCTCAGTTTATGCCGATACGTATTCTTCTACATATTTTTCGTTAAAAAAAAATCGCAATTAGCGTTTATTAATTGGTTTGCGCAAAATTTATAGCGTTTACAAAAAAGGGGGTCGTTTTATGGCATTTTTATTATTATTATTTTTTACTAGTAATGGCGGCGATCAGCATTTTTTTTTTCGGTACTGCGATATTATGGTGGCCACATCGGACACTTTTGACACATTTTTGGGACCATTGGCATTTTTATAGCGATCAATGCTATAAAAATGCATTGTATTACTATAAAAATGCCATTGGCAGTGAAGGGGTTAACACTAGGGGGCAGGGAAGGGGTTAAGTGTGGTCCTGGTGTGTTCTAACTGTATGGGGGGGGGGGTGGCCTCACTAGGGGAAATCACTGATCTTCTGTCCATGCATTGTATGGACAGAAGATCAGCGTTTCCCCCGCTGACAGAAACGAGAGGTATGTGTTTACACACAAAGCTCCCGTTCCCCGCTCTGTAACGAGCGATCGCGGGTGCCCGGCGGCGATCGTACCCGCCGGGCACGCGCGCTGGCGGTGCGCGCGCCCTATTAGCTGCTACAGGGAGGACGTAGAGCTACGTGCTCCCGCGTAGCAGTGCCACCATCCCGCAGTAAAATGACGGCGGACGGTCGGCAATTAGTTAAATCAGACAGCTGCTTAAGCACAACATGCATTAATGTGACATACCAAAATAAAAAGATGTAAAGGGGACCTAAGTACTGTGTTAGTGACAGAGCTTTTACAGACTTAAAGCGGAGTTCCACCCAAAAGTGCAACTTCCGCTTTAAGCACTCCCCGTCCCCTAACATGCCACATTTGGCATGTCATTTTTGGGGGGGGGGTGTAACATTTTTTTTGTGGGACTTCCTGTCCCACTTCCTGCTTCCTATCTTCAGCCGCCTAGGCAACTCCTCCTCTTAACCTAGGCAGCACCTCCCTGCCAGCAATCTTCTGGGACACAACTCAGGTCCCAGAAGATCGGCTGGCTAATAGGAGAGCGCAGCACAGGGCGTGCCCATGCATGAAGCCGTAAGCTGTCACAGCCGGGTGCCCACAGTTAGCATGACGGTGCGAGAGGAGCGAGAGGAGCGAGCCTCCGAGCAGCCGCATCGCTGGACCATGGGGCAGGTAAGTGTCGGTTTATTAAAAGTCAGCAGCTATGCTTTTTGTAGCTGCTGACTTTTAATAAACTAAAAACGGGTTGATCTCTGCTTTGAAGTGTTTATTGCCCACACACATTATATTCCTGATATATGTCTGCTCTACAATTTACTTGTATTGCTTTCTTTGTGTGAAATCCCTGGTGTTCCTGCCAGTCCCTCTGCTTTCCTATTAAAAACTGACCACACTAAGTAGGAGAGTGCACAGTGGTCAGTTCTCTAGCTATGCTGGAAACTCAATGTACTCTCCTCCATTGATCAGACTTTTCCTGACACACCCCGCTGTACAGCCATCCACTGGAAAGCTCAGCGTATGCAGCTGAGAACAGAGGGAGTGGGATAAGGTATAAAAAGAGAAACAAGGTATTTATAATGTTTTTTTATATCAATACAAAAATGTTTTGCCTTTGATTTCTATTTTAAACAGAATTGGTTGTTTTACAAGGTGCTTGTTTACAGTGGCCCGGATTCACAAAGCACTTACGCCGACGTATCTCCAGATACGCCGCGTAAGTACAAATATGCGCCGTCGTATCTGTGCGCCAAACCCACAAACTTAGATATGCCTAAAAACAGACTTCATCCCACCGACATAACTTGCCTACGCCGGTGTAGAGTGGGCGCATATTTACGCTAGACGCATGTGGCGCTCCCATTGATTTTCTATTCAAATATGCAAATGAGGGAGAAACGCCGATTCACGGACCTACTTGTGCCCGGCGCATGATTTACGCGTTTTTTCCCCTGCTCCTCAATGACAGGACTACTTTGAAGTCGCACAGATATGAATGGTACTCATTGGAAATCATGGGGTACGACTTGTCATGGGGTTTTGCAGTCGCAGGACAAGTCGCACAAGTGTGAAAGGGGCAAAAACAACCACCAAAAAACGAAATTTAAACAGCGGAATTCATCGTAAAAACACATCAAACCACCCCTACACAATGCACATCAGTGGGCGCATTTTATACATGGGCAAAGTGACACCGTCATCATAGGGTAACCGTTTCATCAATCACTAGATTCTATCATACTGTATAATATTATGTCAATAATTACTATTTATGGTCTTATACCCCACAACAACCAAACAGATTCTCCTTTTTAAGGCTGAAAAATTAACAGTTGGAAGACATAGGTTACTTTAAAAAAAAAAAAGACAAAGCTTGATACTGATAACTATATTTCCTTAATTAAGATGTATTAGGGGACTGGTGTGGAAAATTAAGTCTTCAACTTAAGCACAATTAATTTGGTAAAGATAAAATGATGCTTTCAAATAAATGAAAGAATTTTCCACACAAGACATGAATTTTCATCTGGTAAAGCCGGTACCACACTTGAGGAGAGCACGGCTCAGTCCAGACTGCCAGCCTTCATGGTCTACTGAGCACGTGGAAATCAATCCAAGGTGCCGCTCTGTTGCAGGCCTGTGTTTTGCTTTTGTGCAAATGTTGCACCTGCACATTATCTTTGAGGAGCCCTGTAGATCAAGTGTTTCTGTGACTGCAACTAGTCATCTGTGTCTGTCTCACAGCACCCTCTTTCACAGCACTCTTCCCTTTTCCAGTTAATTAAGAAACCATCCAAAAAAGAAAAAAAAAATCATCCAACGATAAGCACATAATGCTAACATTAGGGAGCCTCTTCACTATTTAGGCTGCTAAACAAGCTGGTGGAATAACCAAGTGCATTGCCAGCAAACTAGCTATGTGCTTCCATTACTTTTAATAAGATCAGTGGTGAGTCGTAACCTGTGACCACCAATCACATTTCTCTATTTTATCTACACTTACAAAAGCTGATTCTTGATTGGAATGTAAAGTATACTTATGTAAAATGGATATTTATGTAAAATGTACTAATTTCTTATAGAAGAATGTCATTCTGCAATCTTGAGCAAACAGAAAAAAAAAAAAGTGAAAAATTTCCTTTTCAGATTCTTAGCCTGTAAACACATGGGATTCCTCATTTTATTTGTAGTAAATCTTACTGTATTTTAATAGGATTTAGTGTAACCAGCAACACACAAAAAGGAGAGATTGTAATTATATTTTCTACACAGTGATTGATAACCTGGCCATAATTTTGGGAGGGGAGGTGGCGGCAAACAAACCTGCCCCCCTCACTCACACCCTGGTCATCATTACCCTGCCAGGGTTTAGAGGCCTTACCGTGAGGAGGAAGATGATACAGAGAAAGATAACATGGAGGGCTGCTGCTCCTCGCACCAGGAGGATCCGGGAGGAGTCGTGGCTTCTCCTCCTGGGCGACCAGGAAGTGGGTCCCTGGGACCCGATTGGACAGAAGTCAAACAACTGAGTGGACTCAGGACACAATGCTCTGCACCCCGAGACCATCCTTATTGTGCTGTCTGAGTGCTGCCTGCCTACTAAAACCACTTACTCTGATTTTACCGGACCTTAAATGTCTCACTCTGCTAGCTAGCAGTAAGTCAGATAGAAACAACTGTATACGATGGCTACATGACATACAGTATCATCTAGCTCTTGGATCTTAGTTATTTTAATAATGGAGACTCGGCATCATATGTGGTGTCAGTTATATTTGTGACTAGTGGAAAGAGTGGCAGTCAGTATGTCACCCTTGCAGACATTTAAAAAGAGCATTGATGTCCTGAAAATGTTGCATTGACCCAAAAACTATGCAGGCACATCAAATGGAAGGTTAATCACCATTAAAAGAGAGTTCAATCAATCAGCTCAAGGAACTCCTAGCAACCTCTAAAAGAACCCCAATTCAAAATGGCTGATATAGGGTTTTTGTTATTTTCAAATTAGATTAATGCAGAATATAGCACAGTCAGTTTTTAATACTACTAAAAATGAAGCAGAACCTGTATATGTAACACGCAAGCATGGCTGCCCCATGTACATTTATAGTTACAAAAAAACTGAAAAAAGCTTTGTAAAATCATCAAGTCAGTATTTAGCCCACTTATTTACTTATTTATTATAAGAGCCTCCGTTTCTAGTCGATGCCTCTTATGGTGAAACGCGTCGGGTGAACCGCATTCTGTAACGTCACCATGTACTAGCGTGCAGGCAAAAGCCTGCAGCTGTGTGTTTTTGTTTGCCTTTTTCACATGCAAGTGCAATGGATACCTTCTATCAACCATTATGCTGAGAAGAATGGAATGGTCTGCAAACATTGAGGACATTTAAAAGATTTACAGAGTGGAGCAATCTGCTTACCAGGAAGGAGCACGGTCACGGGAGCCGAGGAGTGAAATATCCCTACTGGCTGAGCTTGTGTGAGCGAGTAAGATCTCTATGATTTGAGATCCAGCCTTTCTGGTAAGAGGCGTATATTGTGGGAAAGAGTGCCTTGTTAAGCACTGTGCCTTGTGAATCACTTTTTACTTTCAAGAGCACTTCCTATTGGACCTTTTCATTAAACCTTTTTTACCTTTTTATTTTTTTCAAATTTTTTGGACTTATGGTTGATTAGTTTTGAGATTTATATATTTTGTGTCATATACGTTTTTTTAAGTTGCGCACTTATCTAATTTTTTACACTTATTTTATTTATCTTTGTCCCTTTAGGAAAAAGAAAAATTGAGAACACAAAAGCTACAAAAAATTATCTTATCTCTTATTATGTTTAAATAATAATGACAATAATGAATATTCATTAACAAAAATGGCAACAAGATGGCAATATTGCTCAATAATCACATAGACTGGCTAAAGCACTTTCCTCCTTTTTCCTCTGGTCTCCTTTTGTAAGAAGCCATTGTTGGTTGATTATGACTCGGGATGCCACTTACTGATTGAGCAGTGCTTATGTCAGCTGCTAGAGTTCCAGCCTAGCCGTTACCGCCTCTACTAATCACACACCACAGGATTATCCTTCTGTAGCCAGCTAGAAGACAACAGCCCAGTTAAGTCTATTTGACACAGTCCTGTGTCTATTGTCTAGTGTGTAGTTCTAGGTTAAGAGCAGAGAGCATTCATTCATTGAAGTGTGTGAATGTAGAGTGTGTCAGTCTGATGCCTTAATAAAGTGTTCATGTTGTTTTTACAAATGCAGATGGATGACAATAAGTTTGCCTTGCCAGGGCAGAGTTTCTTTGACTGGTAGGTAAGTAGGTTTAAGCTATAGTGGTCTCCCGCACACAATGAGGGCACCCATTTTACTTATGTCATTTCCAGGCTACTATTGGATGTATAAGTCAAGTCCACAAAGTGGTGACTGCCAGATTCATAGACACTCGTGTAGAAACAGGGCTGGAGTGGGACTCATTTTCAGCCCTGGAGTTTCATGCCTTAGACCAGCCCACTTTAGTTCCCGAACAGTGGCAGTTCGTCCATAGAGGGCGCTGGAGTGCCGCCCCCTCTGGCTCTCACCGCCACTGATCTAATAATATAGATTCATGCACTGCACGAATCTATGTTATTATCGCCGCTGTTATTCAGATGGTCGACGCTTATGTCCGGCCATCTGAATAACGGCAGCTGGTTGGCTGTACGGAAGTGTCTTTCAGAGCCAGCGGCTCTGATAGGCTTTCCCAGTACAGCCCTCGGTTCCCGGAAGCTTAGGCTGTATGCTCCTTGGATAAGACTGACAGGCGTCTCAGCCAATCAGGTTGGCCGGTTCTGGCTACCGGTAACCTGATTGGCTGAGACGCCTGTCAGTCATCGAGGGCGGGAGAAGACATCGTGGGACGTGGATGCCTCACTCCAGTAAAGGTAAGTGCCGGGCGGGGGAAGAGCACTTTACAGGGCACAGCGGCAACATCAATGGGCACAGACAGTGGCAACAATTAAAGGGCACAGTGGGGGCAATAGGCACAGTGGGGATAATTGGCACAGTGGCGACCATTAAAGCGCACAGTGGTGACAATTGATTGCACAGTGGCTGCGTTTAATGGCATGGCACAGTGGCTGCGTTTAATGGCATGGCACAGTGGCTGCATTTAATGGCATGGCACAGTGGCTGCGTTTGATGGCATGGCACAGTGGCTGCGTTTGATGGCATGGCACAGTGGCTGCGTTTGATGGCACAGTATACTCCCAACTACCTACCTACTTGCTAAAAGTGTGAAAGAACCCCAACTCACTCCTCACTCTTTCCATCTCTCTGTCAACATCCCTCCCCCATCACTCCACTGTCTTTCCATTATAAACAAATAAAAATACTCCAATGCGCTTCCACACCAAATTTGCTCACTACTTACAGAAAAATATGAACACCTTAAGACCATCAAGCGCAATAATCAAATATGGAATTATCATACATTTTATAAAAACACACACTATACAACACCAGCACTTTATCTACAAAACCAGCCTGATCTGTGATATTGCTGCTGCCTCCCCTCTCCTGGCATGCTGGGATTTGTAGTGCCACAGCCTGACACATGAGGTGGTCATACAGGAGTGGAGGCTATGCCTGGTGAGCAGATAATGGGTAGGGACAGGGAGATCTGAGAAAACATGCTGCATTTAGAAGCAGAGCAGTTCACAGCCACACACAAAAACGACAGAAGCCTGCTACACAGAGCCCATCCTTCTCTCCCCTCTCTCTCTCCCCCTCTTCCTGCCCACCAAGATAAGCCACAGACAGGACTGACTGCATGTTGTTCAGCTAGCTTACCTTAGGCTAGGCTGAACTCCGTCCTCCACTGCAGGCTGCATGGCTCCACTCCTCCCCCTCTCAGCGTCTCCTGTGAGGAACTTGAATAAGGCGCGCTGAGAGACAGGGGGAGGGTACAAGAAACTTCACTCAGACTTCACAGACTGTCGGTCTCTGTCAGCTCCAGCCGGGAACAGCACATGCGCAGTATGTACTGACGGATTGTGCTGAAACCAGCAGCCAATCTGATCCCGCGGCGCCGAGTGATGTCATCGGTCCGCGCCTGGAACGCAAGAGGCATATTTCACCGGTATTTTACCGGCCCAAAACCCGACCAGCCCACCGGGAATTCTCCCGGTTCTCCCGATTGGCCACTCCGGGCCTGTGTAGAAATACAATCACAACAAATGCTATAATATGGACTCACATAGAGACAATAGATGATACAATAGATGATGCAATGGTGTAACATAGACAGTGTCATCACAAGATGCAGCAATAAAAGAGGATGGCAGTGCAACCTATTACATCTTAGTGTGCCGCTCAGGCTCTATCGCTGCCCGGTGTGTGTAGATCCTTTGCATCCGCTGCTAGGAGTGCCGCCATGGGATGGAGCTCATCCAAGCTTCTGCTATGAAAAACGGGGTGATTCCTGTAGCCACACACCCCTGTGGTCCTATGGTCAGTATGAGAGTGGCAATCTTAGCCTGGACTACAGCCAAGCCACACCCCCAACTCGTTTCTCTCCTCCACCCGGAGCTTAATTATGAAAGTGGCATTAATAAGTTCTGGGGATGGACCACAACGGGTTGGGATACTGACCTAGTTGGAGTCCAGGTTGTGGTTGCCACTCTCATACTGACCATAGGACCACACAGGTGTGTGGCTACAGTGATCACCACATTTTTCTTTTTTTTCCCAGTGCCTGCAATATTTTTAATATTCCCTATGTTGAGGCTGCTGAGGGGGCAGATGCATTTGTTGATTTTATTTACACTGGTTGATTTACTAAAGGCAAATATACTGTGCACTTTGCAAAAAGCAGTTGCTCCAGAGCTTAGTAAATGAGGTAAGGCTTCACTTTGCAAAGAGTACCCAATCACATGCAAGGAAAAAAAAAAAAAAAAACAGCATGATTGGATGATGGAAGTCAGCAGAGCTTCCACGTTTTTGCAACTTTTTTTAAGCAGTCATGTGAATGCCAATCTCCGCCAATTGCATAGCTGCCCACTGTTCCTGATTTGGAACAGAATCCCTCTGTCCCTCTTTTCTCCTCATTTGTCCCTCATTTTGGCCTGATCTATATTTTTTTTATATAAAATGCACTACTTATTCTTAAAAAAAAAAATTCCCTGTGCTAAACCTTTCATCCAGTTTCTAAATTGTCGCATTTGTAAACTTTAAAAGCCAGTATAAAGGAATAGTACTGGTATAAAAAACTAACTAATAATGTTTGTTGTATAATTCTCCTTTATGGGGGTGTCTCTCGTTCCCATCTCAAAAAGTTGGGAGGTATGCAATAGTGTGTGACTGAGCACCTGGAGGACATTTTTTCCCTCACACAGCCAACAATGCCTTAGGGCTATAGTCATCGGTGGGATGACATCACTGGTATAAGGATTGCGTGGCATTGTCAGCCCTCCATGGACAGACACACTCAATGAAACTTTGTGGTCATGTGATCACTTGGAAAAAAAAAAAAAAAAGTATTTATACTGAGATTTATTAGAAATTCTGTGTAGTAAATATACAGTAAGTGCAGTGGGGCAGCGACATTTAAAAGATGGGTTATTTCCCTTCTTTAGCTTTTCCTTCTACTTTAAAGAAGAACTTTACCCTAATTAAAACTACATTTTAGTTAGTGTTTCTCAGCAGATACAGTTCTGCCTATCACAAACGTTCTCTCATCCTCGGACTCAGTTTCCTAGCAGACACTTGTTCAGTGTTCCGCTAATCACACACGTCTTTTCATCCTCGGACAAGAGGATTCCATGATTGGAGAAACACTGAACACAGTGTCTGCTGGGAAACTGAGTCCGAGGATGAGAGAATGTCTGTGATAGGCGGAACTGTGTCTGCTGAGAAACGCCCATCATGGAAGGGACCACGAGGAGACCGCGATTTTTAAACAATGAATGGATGCCGGCAGCCTGCCAATTTCAGGTACACTGACTCGGGCACAGTGAGGCTGCAATGGGGACAGTGAGTTTGGCACAGTGAGGTTGCAGTGGGCACAATGAGGTTGGCACAGTGAGGTTGCAATTGGCACATTGAGGTGTGCAAATGGGCATTGTTGACCCTCTTTTCCGCTTACAGTAGCTGCTGCAGTCTCACCCTAGGCTTATACTCGTTTTTCCATTTTTCTTGTGGTAAAATTAGGTACCTTGGCTTATACTCGGGTCGGCTAATACTCGAGTATATACGGTACTTTTTTTGTTTAAAGTGATTCTAAACCTTGGATGTGAAATATAAACAAAGCATATCCCTCTATAATGTATACTTGTTTTAATACAGAGCACTAAGTTTCAATACTCTCTGCTGCCTCCTTCACCTCTTATCTGCACAAATCACTTCTGACAAGTTTTCCTGACACCAAGGGATAAAAAGGTGGCAGGGCAAATTGTCAGTGTGGTCAATGATACTGCTAAGCGATTTGAGGCTGGGCTGATTATGTCAATGTGAAGCTGTAAGGGCTCCGAACGAGTTTTGTTCTCCCCCTGGGAGCTTTGCTTTTTGTTTTCCTCTCTGGGTTTCCCTCACTACTCTTTTTTAATTTCCCCTTTTTTTTTAGGTCACTCTTTTCTGTCACGCCTGCGGTTTCTCCTGCTGGGGAATTCTCATTTATAATGGTTACAGTTAGTACTCATGGCTCCTTGTTTTATTTATTTTTGTTTTATTTTTTTATGTGTGCATTTTTGCATAGTGAATTAAGAAGTTTCTCCCTGTAGCCCTTGACGTAAGCTATGCAATGATTTTTTTCTACACGCTCTGTCATGCCTAACTTTGTGACAGGCATGCCGCAAGGCTACTTAGTTTCATAATGTTCATTTTGATTTTCTCCATCTCCATCTTTAACAACTGTTCTAGTTTTGGAGAGATGTTGGTCACTCACTGTATTTGTAAAGCTGGTGCCAGAATTCTGGCTGCTGTAATGCTAACAACATTTTCTCTTTGTCAGACTTGAATATTGAATATTGAAAAAAAAAAGATTACAGGGGAGGGGGCTCCAGCACACAGCCTGTGATTGACAGTCTCAGCTCTGTTCCTGTGTGATTTGTGAAGGGGGGGGGGGTCTCAGAACTCTCTTTAATGAGCTCTGCAGTGTGTAACTTCACCTCCCCTGCTTTCTAAAAGCTCAGACAAGCTTTAAATTCTAGACTTTGTACACAAGAGATGGCTGCAAATAAACAGGTAAAACATATATAGGGGGATTTGTTTAATCTCTGTGTATCACCTGAGGCAAGTCACTTCACTGAGTATATATAAGGATTTAAAACCACTTTAGGTAAAAAAAATCTTGCATAAGGTCTCATGTACACGGGTACATTAGGCTGTACAGCATAAATTGCATGCTTATTTCTGTGCCTGGGAGACCCAGCTGCAGCATATCTCCGCACATACTAATAAATTGCTGTATGCTAGGTTGTGTGCGCCCAGAGATTTATGTTGCGTACATGTTTGCGCAAGTAACAGCGAGCGTACAGCCATTTATTACCATGGGTGGCTGTGTGCTGCAATGTACGTATTACAGCCTAATGCATCCATGTGTATAAGGCCTAAGATGTAGGGGGGAGAATGCGGATAAGAGCAAGTTATTCTCATGGGTAACGATCCATATTAAGAATATAATAAAAACTGAATACCTGGATATATTTCTGTAAATTATATGTAACACTCAATATTTTTATTCATCCAAGACTCACATAGTAGCTACTAAAAAATTAAATAAGCCAATAAATACGTTTTTAATGGACAATAATGAAGCCAGAATGCCTTCCCCGAGTGGCAGCTGTTCCCTATAGCAAGGTGCACACAGAAGTGGATTGAACTGGAACAAAGTACCTTGTGGCCGGCAGCAACTGCAAAATCAGACCTTGGGTGCTTTATTTAAAGAGCTCGCTCCTGACAAAAGGACAGCTCTGCATAATGAGCGCACAAATGCGTTTTCAAGAGCACATCTTAAAATCGCTATTATACAAGAAGCCTTCTGGCTGCAATATTCCTATGTACACTGACAGTCAGTGGGGACGGGGAAACAGATGTGCTTTGTTTGTTTCCTAATGGATACTGATTTAAAAAGCGGAAATAACCAGAAGAGCCCTATAAGATTTTACAATGAAGCAGGCCTCCAATGTCCTGTGGCAATTTATTCAGCTTATCTGCAATCTCTACATTTTCAATGTATCACTTGACGTGGGTAATTCTGCGCTGTAACTTTAGAAAAGCTTACAAACTTTTTTTATTTTAAATTTGATTTCCTTGGAAAAACTATTATCTACTTGAATGTAAATAAAGGTTTTTCCTATATCCAATTATTTCTTTTGGGCAGGTTCTCATCAAGAACAGGATGGGATTGGTGGAAAGGCCACAGGAGCATCGGCCTAGGGTCCTAATTTTAGGGGAATGCAGCTCACCCCTTGTTTAATCATTTTAAAGTCTAACTAATTGAAGTTTTTTGTAATAGTAGAGACTTACTTTCTACAGTATTCAAAGTTTATGTAAACCCTAACTATAAACTTCAGTTATTTGATCCCTTTTGGTCTGTTAAATATACCATTGAAAGCATTTTGTTAAATTTGGTGAGATCAAAAATACCCGTTGGTCTTGCTTGCCCGAAATCTAGTGCTCTTAGCCTTTGCTGCACTATCAGTTAGAAGTTATCAGCCCTGCCCAGTTCTCTCTGTGGACTACACAACACAACATCCCTCCCCACCAATGTTATGGAGATAAGGAGATGGGGAAGTGTTCTATAGTCATCTACTAGGGCAGAGGTCTCCAAAACTTCTAAATAAAGGGCCAGTATGCTGTCCTTCAAACCTTAGGAGGACCAGACTGACCACTGGGAGTAGAAAAGTTGCTGACGTCAGTGGGAAAAAAAAACAATGCCTCACTGTTATTGCCAGGGGGAGGAATTGTACTCCATCGTTGGTATTATAAGTATGAATTGTGGCCCATTGTTGGTGTCATTAGGAGAAATTGTGCTTCATTGTAGGTGTCGGTGGGAGGAATTGTGCCCCCTCACAGGTGGGATTAAATAGTGCCCCAAGGGCTGGATAAACAAGCAAAAGGCTGCGTCTGGCCCCCGGGCCGCAGTTTGGAGACCACTGCCCTAGGGTGACAATGCTGCTCCTGCATGGATTTATGCTAGATCTATGCAGGCTCAATGCAAGGATAGAGAGAAAATTATAATTGTCTATGTGCCTTGCTCACACCTTAAAACTAGGTTGGCATGCATTGTATAGAAATGTTGCATACCTGCATTAATATACAACACAACACATTAAATACATGTCAGCAAATCACAACACACTGTTGTGCATAGAGTTGTAGTAGGTGTTCTTAACTTCCAATAAAGTAAAAAAAAAAGAAAAAGTTTTTTAGCTCATCACAGTGTGGGTGCATAACAAATATCATAACACCTACCTGCGGGTGTTAGAAATAAAACGAAATGAGGGAGAATCTCCCTAATGGGGACACAGGTAGCAAAAACACAATTTTAGAGTAAAGTCAAGCCTCGTACACGCACGGTTTTCTCGGCAAGAACCATCAAGAAAACTGCTGGCAGAGCTTTCTGGCCGAGTAAACCGTGCGTGTGTACGAGGCTTTCAGGTTTCTCATCAAGAAAACTGCCCAGAAACCCGACGAGAAAAATAGAGAACTTGCTCTCTATTTTCTCATTCTGATTCTCTGCAGTGTTTTCCTGCCGAGAAACACGAGCGTCTGTATAAAGCGCAAGGAAATATCCAACCCTTTACTGCTTGAAAACAAAATGTTTTCTTTTGTAATTTTGTCACATATTAAATGGAGCTCCAAGTGACACTGAAAAATCATCAATCTTAAAGAGGTGGTTCACCCTAAATATAATCTCTCCCATGTGATCCAGCATACTGGCGTCAGCGCCAGTATGCTGTTTTTTTTTTTTTAATCCCCCACTTACTGTGTAATCTTCAATTTTAATTTCTTTCCCCCGTGGTGGATGGCGCCAGCATAGCGCGTCACATCTTATGAAAATACCCGATTTAGGACTTGGGTAATCTCGGCGAAATGCGGCGCCTGTGCACAGACCTAGGAGCTGACTGCGCAGGCGCCGTATTTCTCCAAGTCCTATTCCGGCTTTTTTCGGAGGGCGTGACGCGCCATAGCCGTAGCCGAGTCCTAAATCGGGTATTTTCGTAAGATGTGACGGGCTGTATAGGCGCCATCCACCGCGGGGGAAAGTAATTAAAATTAAAGATTAAACAGTAAGTGGGGAATTAAAAAAAAAAAAACACAATACTGGCGCTGACGCCAGTATGCTGGATCACATGAGAAAGACTATATTTAGGGTGAACCTCCGCTTTAAAGGGGAGTTCCACCCACAATTTCACTTTTAAAATATAAATACCCCTGTAATACACAAGCTTAATGTATTCTAGTAAAGTTAGTCTGTAAACTAAGGTCCGTTTTGTTAGGTTGTTACAGCATTTATAATCTAGAAATAGACCGTGGCCATCTTAAGTGTGGGCATCATGAATCCAGACTGTATGACTTCCTGGATTTCAGCTTTGCATATCTCGCACATGCTCAGTGCTGCACAAGCAATGTAATAGGTTTCAGTCAGGTTTGCAAGGACTACTGGGAAACATGATGCCTATCCCAGAAACCCTTGCAAATAGCCTTGTGACTTAATAGCCTAGGATAATAAGGAGGAGGAAGTAATGAAGGACTACAAAATAAAGGTATTTACAAGCAACAAAATAAATAAAAATTGTCCATTCTGAACACTATGAGATTAGGGCATGCAGCACAGACAAACATAAAAAATGGGTGGAACTCCACTTTAACTGTTTATCTGATTAAAAAAAAAAAAATTGTTAACAAAAAAAAAAAAAACCTTTAGAATGTTGTTCTACAGATAATATAGATGTCAAATTATTTAAAATCTGAAAACAGACCTAATTCTTATCATGGTAGTCTGTAAGAAGCATCAATGACTAAAACGACAATACAGGTTCTCTTTAAATATACATTAATATCTTTTGTGTTGAATATTGAAACATTTTCTGCTGACATGTCATGCCAGGAAGGGACAAAGCTCTGCCACGTCCAAGTTACTGCATTGTACTCCTGATGCGTGAAATGGAAATGGCTTTAACAAAAGCTAGTGTGTGTGAGATGGAGATGTAACAAGACAGCCTAGAAATAGACCACCAACTGCAATGTCAATACATAACCCGACCGCCCTCCTGCCCTCCTTTTATGCACATTCTTCTATTATTTGTCCAAAAACTGCAAATGTGATCCAGCAGTTGCTGAGCCATACAGAATAGAGAAAAGCATCAAGATTAAACAGAGCCCTGGCGGAAATATATGTTGCAACTGTCAAAACTTTATGTAACAACAAAGCGGCCAAAGTTTTAACATATGCATTTTAAACCCAGTTTCTTACAGAGGAACACCATTCAGCAAACAATAATGCCTAGTACACATGATCGGAAATTGTGACAGCAAAAGTCTGATGTGAGCTTTTGAACGGAAATTCCGACCGTGTATAAGCTCCATTGGAAGTTTCCTGTTGGAATTTCTGCCAACAAAAGATTAAGAGCTGGTTCGTTAATCCAATCGTCTGTAGCAATTCCGACGTGCAAAATTCTGACGCATGCTCGGAAAAAATTTGATGCATGCTCGGAAGCATTGAACTTAATTTTTTCGGCTCGTCGTATTGTTGTACGTCACTGCGTTCTTGGCGGACGAAAGTTCAGAGAACTTTTGTGTGACCGTGTGTATGCAAGCCAAGCTTTGATAGAAAACTGGATGACACAGAGTTATCTTAAACTCAACAGCTCCAAAACAGAACTTCTCCTGTTTCACGCCAGTCGAAAGAATCAACTTGCGACAACTTGGACACCCCCGCCCATTCTGGACCAAGTCATCACCCCTAGCGCCAAAGTCAAAAGTCTCGGGGTCATCTTCGACACCTACATGACAATGGACGCACAAATAGGGTCAGTAGTCAGCGGATCTCACCATCTGCTGCGCCTACCACGCAGACTTATTCCATTTATTCCTAAAGAAGACATAGCAGTCGTGGTGGGAACAATTGTTAACTCCAGACTGGACTATGCAAATGCCCTTTACCTCGGACTCCCAAAGTACCAAATCTCTCGTCTGCAAGTCGTTCAAAATACGGCCGCCAGACTGGTGACCGGGATAAAACCCTGGGAATCAATCTTGGCTTCGCTGAGAACCCTTGATTGGTTGCCAGTAAAAGACAGAATTGCTTTTAAAACACTCTGTCTGACGCATAAGTGCATCCATGGGAAGGCCCCCCAATATCTATGCGAAAAACTAAACGCTCACAACCCCAATCGCATTCTGCGATCCGCCAACCAAAATCTGCTCCAGATACCCAAAGTCCAAAGGAGAAAGAAGATTTGTGCTCCAGGGTCCCAGACTATGGAACGCTTTACCAACCAGCATTCGTTTGGAGGAGAACCACCTGGCCTTCAGAAGAAAGATCAAAACTCATCTCTTTTGATGTCAAAGGAGACAGGAACAACGAGCGCCCAGAGGCGATTTTATTTGCATGTGCTGCGCTATATAAGTTCTTCACTCAATCACTCACTCAATTCCGTCGGAAAAACCATCCAAGGTTTTTCCGATGGAAAATCCTATCGCGTGTACGTAAAAGAAAATGTGATAATGCCCTTTTTTAGCCTTTTTTAGGCTACATACACATGGGATCCCCCAGTGCATATATTCTGTAGTAAATCTTGCAGAATTTTAATGGGATTCAGTGCAGTCAGTGGCATGCAAAAGGAAGGCTTGATATTGCATTTTCTGCACACCGATTGATCTCCTAGCCATGCTGCATAAAAATGAAAATGGTACGAGTTGTGTTTAGACTGCTTAAAACATATCGATGGTCAAAAGTATATATAAACACATTGGGCCAGATTCTCAGCGGCGCTACGACGGAGTATCTCAGATACCCCCTCGTATCGCCGTTTTTTTTGCCTCGTATCTATGCGAGTGATTCCTAGAATCACTTTGGGATAGATACTCCTGAAGATCCGACAAGTGTAATACAATTACACTTGCGGATCGTAGTTGTAATGACAACTCCGGCCACTAGGTGGCCTTTACGTTGTTTTCTCATTTGCCTATGCAAATGAGGCTACTATGCCGATTCCCGATCGCTTTTACGCCGCCCCGTCGTCGCGTACGTTGTTTTCGTCCGTGTAAGGTTACCCCTGCTAATATGAGGGTTAACCTTACGCAGTACCGTCGGATGCCGTCGGGTGCCGTTGGATGCCATGTTAAGTATGGCGTTGGGTCAGCGTCGGCTTTTTCCGTTGCTTACGTCGTTTTACTAACTCAATCGAGAATAGGGCATTGCTTAGTGTCGATCACGTCGTTTTGACGTCGGTTTCCACAACGCTTTCCGACTTGAGCTGGAGCATGCGCACTGGGCTTTTTCCCCGGCCGGCGCATGGGCAGTTCGTTCGACGCAGGGGTGCGCTTAATTTAAATACAAGCCGCCCCCTTTGAATTACGCGGGCTTACGCTGGGCGATTTACTCTACGCCTCCGCAATCTACGGAGCAAGTGCATGGAGAATACGGCACTTGCTCTGTTAGGTTGCGGCGGCGTAGTGTAAATAGCTTACGCTACGCCGGCGATTTTGTATGAGAATCTGGCCCATTGTGGGTTATTTATGAAAGGCAAATCCACTTTGCACTACAAGTGCACTGCAAGTGCAAGTGCACTTAAATGTGCACTGAAAGTGCACATGGAAGTGCAGTCACTGTAGATCCAAGGGGGATAGGCAACGAAAATAAAAAACAACATTTTAGCTTGCACATGATTGGATGATAAAATCAGCAGAGCTTCCCCTCATTTCAGATCTACCCCTCAGATTTACAGCGACTGCACTTCCAAGTGCACTTGCAGTAGTGCAAAGTGAATTTGCCTTTCGTAAATATCCCCCATTGTTTTTTAGTTATTTCTAGTAGTCTGCTCTTAATAAAGTGATGCTTAGGCCGCGAACAGACGAAGAGACATGTCCGCTGAACATGTCCGACGGACCGTTTCCAGCGGACATGTCTCCTCGGATATTTGGTCTGATGGCGTGTACACACCATCGGACCAAAATCCCCTCGGACAGATAACGCGTTGACGTTGACGCTGCCACGTCACCAATCCAGTAAGTAAAATACTTCCACGCATGCGTCGAATCCATTCGATGCATGCGGGGGATTTCTGTCCGCTGGTTAGGCGTAACCAGCGGACATGTCAGACGGACGGGTTTACAGCAGACAAGTTTTAAAGCATGCTTTAAAACTTGTCTGCTGGAAAAATCTGTCTGCTAGCCCGTACACACGGTCGGATCTGTCCGCTGAAACTGGTCTGCGGACCAGTTTCAGCAGATATGTTTGATCGTGTGTACGGGGCCTAAAGGCTTTTTTTTTTTTAAGTAACAGACATGTTATACTTACCTGCTCTGTGCAAAAGTTTACACAGAGCAGCCCTGGTCCTCCTCTTCTTGTTCCCCCATCATTCCTGGCCTGTCCCTCTTGCTAATACTCTTTATAACAAAGCATGGTCACAGGGCATGAGGCCCCTCCCTCTTTCTAATACTGATTGCATGTAAGAAAGGCTTGCAAAAATCGAAGTTGGGTCTTCTTCTGTGCTGCTGGGAGCCCCTTGATCCCTGGTACATGATGAACCAAGGCTTTGACCCATGTTGTGACTTGGAGGTCTACCATGACCTCTTCCATTCCCTCAACCAGGGAGGGTGCCATTAAAAGCTGAGTCGCTTTCTTTGATTCACGGGAGGTAAAAAAAAGCTTCAAATCAGAGCTGAAGTGAAGGCCTCAATTTAGAGTGGATCAGGAAACCAAAAGAAGACTAAAAAAAACGAACTGGAGGTATTTTACTACCAATTTTTAAATGATTTCATGATTGTAATCCTAATCATGAAATGTACTGTAGTTGGCCAGGATAGGTTCACTTTAATTGTTGCCTAGAGTTCAACTGATATGCTCCCACTCCCCTGCTAAATAAAAATTTGCTTGTAAGACCAGAGAACCAGAGAACTTTTTCCCTGCTGTCAAAATTGTTTTGTATTAAAAAACTAAATTTGCAGTAAAAGTTGTGTTATAAAAGATACATACAGTGTCGAAAACCTGCAGGACCAGAGATGTAAGGGTAATCACCTGTATGACAACATCAAAGAAAATCAACTAGATTCCTAAGCAGTGGAGCTTACTCCACTTGTATTCAGCTTTGTTTGACACATCACCTGCTGTGTTGAGAACATTTGCTACACAAACTTCCATTTTAGTGACCTCACTGTTGTCCTGGCATCTGGAAAAGCCTTTGGTTCCTTGGCTGTGGTATTCTGTTTACATACTTTGCTAGCGTATATTTAAATCCCATATGGCATCAAAATTGACAGCACATGGTCGGTTGTTTGGGATGTCACGAGCAAAACTGTGAGCCAATTTCAGATGGGCTTCATTAAATGTATTTGTATGTTTCATACATTTTTATACACTTTCATATGTCTTCATTTCACACAAGGCAGAACACAAACTCACACATAATTGAAGCATTTAGTTTGCCAAACTGTCAAGGATCACTTTTAAATGCACAGGATTGTGTTATTCTAATAACAAGTAGTTCCAGTCTAAAGGCTGTTCCCACCATGAAGTAATATGGAAAACTTGTTTTGCACTGTTCATTTTTACAGCAAAGGCTATCACAAGATTCTAAGTCCCCATCAACAAAGCTACTGTATTCTGTAAAAAAAGGGAAGAACTCACACTTCTAGGATATATTGGCAGATAGGTGACATGGAATTTCCGCACCCATGCTTCAGCATCAGCGTCACCAGACCCTACTGAATTGTTCATTGAAATATCTGGAAAATCAATTTTTGCGTGGACAGCCAGGATGTTGGTTGTCATAATAGGACTGCTTGATGGGATCTGAACCTTACTGCACTCCACCCAAAGCAAAGATTATTTGGAGGAGTCAATAATGTAGCAATGACTGACAGTAGGACTCACACCCTCCATGACCTCAGACTACACTTACAAAGTCATCAGAGCATCTTTAAGTACGAACATAATTTCTTCTCCAGTCTGCAAACCAGCTTGTTCTCACATTGCTAAATATCTTGCTATTGAGCTGATGGATTAGACAGGACATTTTGAATATGTGTGCACTGCCTCAACAAATAACAAGCAACAAAATGTCTGACAGTTGATTAGCAATATAACAGGGAAGAAGGGTCAAAAAGTGTGATCATTTATATATTTGTTTTTTAGAATTTAGAATTTCCAACAGTCAATATGAAAATATAGTTTGATGGTATTAAGCTGTGTACACACGACCATTTTTAATGTCCTAGAAAAAACAATGTTTTTTTTATGTGATTGTTGTCAAGCCTGCCTTGCATACACACGATCGTGAAAACAAAAAGGCTTGAGCAAAGCGTGATGACGTACAACAAGTACGACGGCACTATAAAGGGCAAGTTCCATTCAGATGGCGCCACCCTTTGGTCTGCTTTTGCTGATTTTGTGTTAGTAAAAGTTTGGTGAGAGACAATTTGCGCTTTTCAGTCTGTTACAGCGTGACAAATGTACTATCTCCATTAAAAACGCTAGTTTTACCAGAACGAGTGCTCCCGTCTTCATAACCTGCTTCTGAGCATACACGTTAAAGCCTACACACAACCATTTTTCACAACGTGAAAAACGACAGCGTGAAAAACTAAGGGAAAAATTAGAGCATGTTCTAAATTTTTAATGCCCATTTTTCACGTCAAAAAATGTAATTCACGCAATGAAAAACGCCATGAAAAACGGTTGTGTGTACGCCGCATTGCAACCACAGTCCACATGGTCTGATGTTTATACAACTATGAAGGATGCTATACACAGAAACAGACTGTCCTAATCAGACCATATGTGGAGTCTAATGATAGCAGCTTTAAGTCACCATTGAAGCCACTAGTACTTTGGGAAGCTGAATTTTCTTTCTGATCTTATACTCATTACTACAAATATAAACAAAATTACAAATGTTTTATTTTATTTCCCAGATTCGCTAGACCCCGCTCCTCCACACCATCCTTCCATTTTACCTACCCCTTTTTTGGTTTTGTATTTTTAAAACTAATGATAAGTAAAATCAGATTTATTTTTCAATAGATTTGTATTAATTTTCCAGATAAAAAATACAAAATAAATGAGATTTCTAAGGAGAAAAAGGTATTCCACTCTTCCTAGTTTCTGCCTATGGGGGCACTACAACATGTTTCTGATACCATCAGAATTTGGGCTGTGGTAAAACTGAAACATATTGTATGTAGGCACTTTTGGTATATGAGAGCTATGCTTTTACATACCCCGCTAAAAATATGTTTAGTTTGCATAAAAGTCTCGAGACTTTAAAGTAGAATTCTAAGGTTTATATAGAAAGATTCGTTTTGGAAAAACTAAGTTTTAGGTAAACAGGAAGAGAGAGGGATAAAGAAAGCAGAAATCCAGCACCCAACTCTGTGTGCCGAGTTCAGGGAAAGCGTCTGGACTTAGTGAAATGGATATGATTTGTCCAAATATCTAGAAAAGAGAGATGAAATTAAAGATTTGATTGAATGCTCTGATTTTTTTTTTCAGCTGTTAATGTTGTGAGCTGTGTACAACAAAGTAAATTAAATTCTCCAGTTACAAGCTATCCCATTGACAAATTTCAGTCCAACAAACAGGCCCTTTGTTGCTGGAGCACAAATTTCTAAAAACCCCAATTCTTTCACCCTGCTAAACATAAATCTGATAAATATATTTTTACAGCAGACCCATTAACAAATCTAAAGTTTGGACAATATAAAATACAAAGCTGTAAACTAAAATATAGCCTAGAAAAGCATTTCAATAAAAAAAAAATAAGTAATGTTAATATTTAACAATATTTCACTCCCTGCTCTGCCCACATGTCTTATGCCAACAAGTGCCATCCCAGCAGATCACTTGGGCCTGAGCTGCTTACCCTCAAAACATCACTCTGGCAAAATGAAAGACTCTCTAGGCAGGGGCCTTCAACAACATCCTCACAGCAAGGGAAAAAAAACAGGGATGGAGACATTACATTGTTGCTAGTCATTATTATGTTTTACTGTGCGTAATTTTGTTACATGTTCATTGGCATGCTATGTCCATTTTAGTTCAAACAATCACATATTGACTCTCATTTTTCTTTGCTGAGTAATGCAAAACAGATTCTACTCTTTCATTCTCCGACAAGGCAGGAAAGGAAATGATGGTACGTTGTCTCCTCCATATTCCAGGAGTGCTCATCATTCCTTTCCCAAATTCCTCATGGCACTTCTACCTTTTTAAATCCAGCTCACGTTTCATATCACTGCACACCAATGAATGGCTACAATGGTTCTTTTCTTTACACTTTACAAGACACACTAAGTCTATACAGTAACATCCTGGTATTTTTTAATATTACATAATATACGAAGAAATGCATTGTGATCATTGGAGCTTGTCCTGCTTCTGCCTGAAAGAATTTAAGCAAAGATAACAGCAAACTGGACATCACAAGAATCCTGAACACAGCACCTTTAAAGGCACTCTCCACTAAACTTGAAAATACTACAAGACTGCTTTTCTCAAATTTTTATGTAGGCATAGCTGTAGTACACCGGGCAATCTTCTTTAGAATTACTTCTTAATAATAATCTAAGAAGTTTCAATATTTTTGTAAAAATTTCCCAAAAGCATTTACAAAAATGTTTATAAAGAACTCATACAGTAAAAAAATATATAATAGATAGATAGCTATCTAAAATTGTGTTAGACGTGAAGCTACACCTACAATATATCCTCTTCCTAGTAGAAATCCATAGTCTGATGCTGCGTACACGCGATCGGAAATTCCAACAAGAAAAGTTCCATGTGAGCTTTTGGTCGGAAATTCCGACCATGTGTAGGCCCCATCGGACTTTTTCCGACAGCAAAAATTTGAGAGCTGGTTCTCAAATTTTCAAATGGAAATAAGTTCTTCTGAAATTACGATCGTCTGTATGCAATTCTGACGCTCAAAAATCCTACACATGCTCGGAATCAATTTGATGCATGCTTAGAATCATTGAACTTAATTTTTCTCGGCTTGTCGTAGTGTTGTACGTCACTGCGTTCTTGACGGTCGGAATTTTGTGTGACCGTGTTTATGCAACTCAAGTTTGAGCAAAATCTACGTTTTTCTCGTCGGAATTTCCGATACTTGTCCAAGTATTTCTAACTCTGCTCACTGTAATGCTGGCCAAACACCTTGCAGTCCAAATGAACAATATTCTTTAAATATACCAACAGCTGAGTGGTAAGGGAAGCTTCTTGACTAGATACAATCTGCGTGGCTTATTTAGGGTAGAGCTTCTTCTACATAGTTTTGGTAAATCTCAAAGAGATCTCAAAGAGACTGAAAACCTTCTTGAGCTCCACCAACAATTAAGTAGTAAAAGAGGCTGTTTGACTAGATCCAATCGAGTAGCTTGTTTAGGTAGGGTTTCTACTACATAATTTTGGTAGATCTCCAGGGGACTAAACAATCTTCTTCAGACCTACCAACAATTAAATAGTATGAGAGGCTGCTTGGCTAGGTCTATACTTAGTAGCTTGTTTATGTAGGGCTTCTACTACATAGTTTTGGTAGATCTCAAGGAGATTCAAAAGAGACTGTATGTTAAGATTGCAAGGTGTATGGCCAGCTTTAGTTTTACTAAGAGCGAGGCATCTAACATTCATTTACCAAAAGCGGTAGCCCCTCCATTTTGCATATTATGTGTTAAAATGTGGCAGCAATGCATTACATAAAAATTACTCAACTGAATAGACTTTCAACTTTGACTTCCTTTGAGACTTTGAGCCTCTGTCACTGTGGCCATTGGGAGACTCTAAGGCCGCGTACACACGGAAGGACATGTCCGCTGAAACTGTTCGACGGACCATTTCCAGCGGACATGTCTCCTCCGGATTTTCATCCGACGGCGTGTACCCACCATCGGATCAAAATCCCCGCCGACAGACGGCGCGGTGACGTGGCGGTGATGTTGACGCCGCCACGTCACCGCACCAGGAAGTAAAAAACTTCCACGCATGCATCGAAGCATGTGCGGGCAGATATGTCCGCTGGTTAGTGTACTAACCATCTGGCATATCCGACGGACATGTCTCCGGCGGACAAATTTTAAAGCATGCTTTAAAATTTGTCCGCCGGTCAGACATGTCCACTAGCCATACACACGATCGGATTTGTCTGCTGAAACGGTCCATCGGACCAGTTTCAGCGGACAAATTCGATCGTGTGTACGCAGCCTTACTGGTCAATCCCCTATTTATGCTTACCATTTCTGAACTACCTCCTCACTCCAATCGTCTGCCGTAGTAATTAATCCCAATGCTGTGTAAGCATGTATTGGAGCTTATGCAGACTTGCTAACATTGACGTTTTTGGGAGAAGGTCACACTTCATACTTGAAAGCAACGGCTCTGAGGGAAGAATGGAGTGGTTTGTGGTAGGGAGTGGTCTAGCAGTACACACTATTACATTACCCTATTCAGGTCAGAATGACCAAGTCTCTTTTCTGTCTATAAGAATCAATACCAAAAAAAAAAATTACTGGCAAAAGATAAAGCAATATAGGAAGCCAAAGTCTGATAAACCTGATGATCATTAAAAGGATTATATATATATAAAAAGTAGGCTAATGACTGTGGATAAGTCTTTTCCTACATTGAGAATAACATCCAACCTGGCATCTGGCCTTAATCTGGAGCACTGCAATGAATTAAGCGTACATCTGCATTAAAGGCAAAAGAATTGTGTGTGCAGAAAAAAACTCCTTCAACCCATCATATTAGAAAAGAGGAACACAGGAAAGCAGATGAGACTGTGGCAGACTCTGTGAAAGCCGGGGCTGGCTCCGTTACAGTCTCGGAATAGCTAAAAAACACACTAGGAGCCTCTGATGGCTCCACAATGAAATTATCATCCACGTTCTGCAGAGATAATTACTAGGTGAAGATGTGACAGACAGCCAGTCATCTGAAAAAATAAATGTCTTCCTAAATCTGTCAAACAGAAAATGTCACCCTTCTGCCAGCATTATTTATCAATACTGTCAAGCTACAAATACACACAAAGAATTTTAAAAGTAAGCAAGAAATTCATGAAATATCTGAATGCCAATGAGACAGCACTAAAAACAGCCATCTATCAATATTCTAACAATGGGCTGGGGATTGTCAGAGCTGTGTATCTTGTGAGCCCAGGTATAAGGAGACCCGGCCTACTTGTCTGCGCTTCACTGAGACTTGCGGATTAAAACTTTGTGGAGCAGAGCTACGCAGAGATAACAAATTGTAGAAAAGTAGGCGAATATTGGGCCTATATTAGTTAAGAATGTCATAACTGAACCTGCTAGGTAGGAAAATAAGTCAGAAGGATTTCCAATAAGTCCTCAACCAAATTTAGCACTATAGAGGTAGTGCTACCACCACCTTCTTCTCAAGATCTCTTCAACAGAGCAGAAAAGCTTATTTTATTTTGTTAGTTTTTAATAAAGTAGGTAAAAGGTTAGAATGTATATTGTGTTTTTACTGCTGTCTGTGTCCCAGTTGGGTAGATCCCACGATATGTGAGTGGGATCCCTCTTCAGGTAGTACACAGAAATCAATAAAAAACCCGACACAGGGTCTAACCCCTCCCAACTGTATCCAACAATAAAAAAAAAAAACTTGGACGGGGTCCCTTATTAAAACCAAAGGTTACCCTTTCTACAACTTAAAGTAATACTAAAGCATCATATTTTTTCACATTATTAGAGCTATAATGCACAAGCAAACCAGACATTAACCGTTTAATTCAACAAAAGTGCATAAACACAATTTTCTGTTTGTACAAGCACAGCCCCAGAGTTGTTCTGCTCTCCTTCCCTAAACTTTGGGTTGGGAACTGTACGATTATAAAGTCATCCACATTCCACCAAATCCCCATTCTGGGTCTACATATTCCATGATTCCACTGCAATGGGGTTCAGCTGCGAATTACAGGCTGATCGAGTTCTATAGGAACGCTTTTGAATCACACATGTGTTAGATTCTGTTCAGGATTTCAGCACCCTTTATTCACTATGTATTGGCCAGCACTGAAAGTGCAGCTGTTACAAAAATGCAGGCCCTGAGCCTTGCAAATTTGCATCAGAAACTGCATTTAAAAATGCACCTGAACCACTGAATAAATCCTTTTTATATTTGTGAAAATGGACATGCCATTTGCACCGCCCTATGGCTACATAGATGATCTTTGCATCTGTGGTTTGTGGTGCTCAGATGCAGTATACTTCCACTTTAATATGTTACTTCCAATTAAATATGTATTTAAAGTGGTTCTAAAGCCTAAACATTTTTTACCTTAATGCATTGCTTGCATCAAAGGGAAAACATTTTTAGGCATCGGTTTTGGTTCCTCATGCCTCCCTTTTTACTTATCTGAGCCCTCATTCGATCCAGCACTGTGTACATCTGCAGCTCTTCTCTCAGCTCAATTCCTGGTCTTGCTGGCTTTGTTGGGGCTCCAGGGTCCATTGGCTCCCCCTGATGTTAATCATTTCCACTGTCTGTGTCAATGGATGCAACAGAGGGGCTCAGGATCAGCTTCAAATGGGGGCATTGGACAGAAAGGAGGGGCCAGGAGCACTGGCGGGGGACCCGAAAAGAGGAGGTTTGGGGCCGCTCTGTGCAATTCTATTGCACAAAACAGGTAAGTATAGAGATTTTTTTAGTTTATGTTCTTCCTTTATAATAACTTTAAATGTTTGTAAATCTGCATCTTTTATGAGCATAATACCTGGTGATGCTACTATAAAGTCTTCAGGCACTTATGGGAGGATCGCTGTCTCCCAATTGTGTTCCTGCAGGTCACCCTGTCACATGCACCTGGTGGAGACTACAGTGTGCCAACACACATGGAGCAGGCATGGTCCACTGCTGCCAATGTCAGGAGGCTGGTACAGAGCAATGATGTGTAGCTGATACTGAAGCATGTGTAAATAGTATTGTATGAAACAAAACCTATAACAATTGTTTATGATACACAGTGCTTTACCAAACTAAATGTTAGCCAATAGGTTTCCTAGTAAATGACAGCACTGCCATCTATAATAATACTGTGCACTAAACTCTAACAGTAAGTAATACTTTTACCTGAGCAGCGTCTCATAGGCTTTGCAAGCCTTTCCTCTCTGCAGGTATACCTACACTGCACCCTATACAGCCGGCTACAGCTCATTTACAGAGTGCTGAATTGAGAAATGTAAAACGTGTCGTTAATATCCTGTAGGCAGCAGTGCTTAGCCTTCTAACAAGGACTCTGCAAATCCATTCTCACTGAAACGCTTCAGTGTTCTCTTTGTGCGTACCGCTCTCAATTTAATTTTCACCTTGACACCGAGGCACATTCTACTGCATGCCACGCAGCCTTCACAATAACGCCAATATAACGGGTATTGTATGCTACTAGAATAAGCCATTCTCTGAACCTATAAGCACAATAATAATGACACTGATTCGCCAAATTTCATGCTAACCTCTTTTCATTTCAAAACACCCAGTCATGTTCAGGGAAAAAAAATGATTTTTAAAACATTCATATGACCCTGACTGCGGTAAACTGAGGCAAGGGGGATGTAACTCCTAAGTGATGGATGCATTCACCAAAGGGCCCTGG
Source organism: Rana kukunoris (assembly GCA_029574335.1). Taxonomy (NCBI): domain Eukaryota; kingdom Metazoa; phylum Chordata; class Amphibia; order Anura; family Ranidae; genus Rana; species Rana kukunoris. Next base: position 658,280,425 of record CM056049.1, read on the forward strand.
GTGATGACTATTTTTGGGGGGCCCAATTCAACTTCCGCCCAAACAAACGCTTGCTCCGTATGTACAGTATGCATAGATGTCTTGTTGATGCTGTCTCCTAGGTTGTGTTCCGAGATCATGGCTTTACCTATTTGAGTTACTCAACAAGCAAGGTAATGTAGAAAAGTGTGTTATTGAACAGATTGTGGCCATGAGTAGGTAGTTCTAACAGAATTAGGCGCACCCAGAAAGTTGGTTCCACCCAGATGTGTGAGACATGGGTAATAGCATTCGGAGGACTGGGTCGAAGATGTTGACAAGTATGTGTATGTACAGTATGTACTTGCCTGCTAGCCTGGAACATTTAGTTGATAATTAATTCTCCCCTTCAAAGTGATATTTGTCAAAGAAGCCATCTTCTTGCTAACTGCGTTGTTGGATGGCCATGGAGGGAGGATGGGGCAATGGATAGCCTTAGACAGCACCAAGTAAGATGGAACACAGTACTTCATGTACTTTGTCCCCTAAGGTAGAGAACACATTAAAGGAGAAGTGTGGGATAGCAGAAAAATAAACATACATACTTTTATAGTTGAAGCATCCTGTCCAATACTGCAGCTGCCCCCCACCTGCTTTAAGATCGAAAATTGAGTGATCACATTACTACTCATCGCTCAGTTCTTGGACTTTACTGAGCAGAGTGCTGGTGACTCTCAGTCACCGGCTCTCTGCTCTGCCCCTTCAGTGATCACGTGGGTTCTGGGCTGTAGAGAAGGGGGAGTGGCTGCCTCTGGCTCTTAGCAGTGCACTGAGAAGCTGAGCCAGCTGCTGTTCAGGCATCTGGGTGGATCCCAACATTCATGCACTCCTGTCACCCAGAAGAGAAGTATGGCCCAAAAAGCTTTGGCCATACTTCTCTTTAATAAAGAATTAAGTGAGATGGTTAATATTAACGTTTTAGCAATGTTCTAATGTTTAAATATAAATGTTACATTCTCCTTGACCTCTAAGCAATGGCTGAGGTAAACATAGTAAAAAAAGCCACCCAGCCTCAGCACTGGTACTGGACATGCCTGGAAGTCCCTCCATTCTTCCTCCACAAATATTGACCTGCATCCAGTAAGGACACACATGCATTTTCTTTTATGGTCTTTCAGTATTGAGCTGATTCATAAACCGTATGGTACCTGTGGCTTCATTTAGCCAAATAAACAGTCTACTGTTCAGTCTGTTAACCTATAATGGGGTGAGAAACCTCCTTTAGATATCATCTAGCCACTCATAAGACAGCAGTTCTGTAATAAACTTGCTGCCACTAGACAACAGGCTGGTGACAACAGTAGCTTAGTGAAAGAGCTATGCACATAGTAAATGTTACACTGTAAGGCCGCGTACACACGACTAAATAAATCCGATCAAATCGGTCTGACAGACCGATTTGATCGGATTTGTCTGCTGGGCTATTTTGGTTTGATCGTGTACACACGATCAAACCAAAATCCCTGCTGGCGCGATGACGTGGAAGTGACGTTGATGCCGCCACGTCACCGCACCAGGAAGTAAAAAACGTCCAGGCATGCGTCAAATCCATTAGACGCATGTGCGGGCAGATATGTAGTGTAACCAGCAGACATGTGGGGCGGACGGGTTCCCAGCAGACAGATTTTAAAGCATGATTTAAAATTTGTCTGCTAGAAAAACCTGTCTGCTCGCCCATACACACGATCGAATTTATCTGCTGAAACGGTCCGTCGGACCGTTTCCAGCAGATAAATTTGATCGTGTGTACGCGGCCTAAGTGTGAGACTTCTGCACTGGGGTCATAGAGGACCACAAGTGCCTGGATTATACTGTAAATTTAACCCCACTCCACCCAACATAGAGAAATCAGTTTGGGATGTACTTGTGCCATAAGAAATCTCTTACATCTTTTTTTTCAGTTCTCCCGGTTACAGAACACAATATAATGTTATAAATGAGGCTCAAAAGGCAGCAGCTCCTTCAGCAGAATGTACGCATGTACCTTGAAGTAAAATCAATAGGCATTTTGCTGTGCTCTGCTAGTCTTGCTCACAGCTCTGAATTGTGTGTTAACCTAACAAAATAATCATATAATTTTCAAGGCCGAAGCCCCTTTTCCAATAAAATTTCTGCAATAGCAGCAATAACAGACAGTGACAAAGAAGCCCCATCTGAGACCGCAGACATTGTACATGAGGACAAATTACCACAAGTGGCCAATATTAAATAGCTCTCCTGCCACTATCACTTTCATTGGCCCTATTACTGGAACATCTATAGGTCTAGACAATATTTACTTCTCTTGTAGAGCCAGCAAGACAGCTAAATACAACACTGGACACACATACACTGAAAAGATTTGTAAAAAAGTTCAAATATTCTTGTTTACATCCACTCTTGCTGTGGTACATGACTTCCGAGCATAAAAAGGGTGACAGCACTTTTGAGTCCTTAGTTCTGTAGATTGTCCATCTGCTCCATCTCCTTCTTGCTCTTTGTGGTGCCATTGATCATCAACTCTATCCCCTGAAATGTATTTACTCTGTACATTTGAGTGCCATCACATGGGAGCAGGGAGGGTTGTAATGGCCAGTTCCAACTTATACACAGGGCCAGCTATTTTCGTTCCCAGTTTCTAATGCTCCGTACACATGATCGGTTTTCCCGTCAGAAAAAAGTTGGATGGTTTTTCCGACGGGATTCCTCTCAAGCCTGCCTTGCATACACATGGTCACACAAAAGTTCGGTGAACTTTTGATGGCCAAGAACGCGTTGACGTAAAAGACTACGACGAGCCAAGAAAATAACATTCAATGCTTCAGAGCAAGTGTCTAATTGTTTGGAGAATGCGTAGGCATTTTGCGCGTTGGGATTTGTACAAACGATCGGAAATTCCGATCAGTTTTTTTCTTGATGGGGAAAAAAGAGATCCTGTTCTCTATCTTTTTCCAGCAGTTTTTCCATACACATGGTCGGGATTCCTGACCAAAAGCTCTCTTCATACTTTTTCCAACAGGAAAACTGTGTGTATGGGGCATAAGGCTAAACAGTGCAAATTTGTTTCCTGCAGCCACGGGTTGCAGGAAAGAAATTTGCAAAATTCCCCCATCAGCAGAGACAATGCTGACGGAGGAATCCCTCCTGCTGAACTATTGTCCGTTCTGGGTGGGGGAAGCTGTCCCCACCAGGAAAAGACAGTGACTATTGCTAGTGGTTATAACAGCTGCTTGAGGAAAATCAGAAGCAAATCTGGCAGGCTGGTTGTACCCAAGTTGATCGATCAATCAACTTGGTACATTCAGCTTAATGCTTTGAATCTCGGCTGGTTCCTGCTGAGCTGCCCGAGATTCGAACCGTGTATGGCCAGCCTAAGTTTAATCTTCTTAGGGGGCTGGCATTAAAGCTGACATCTAGGAACTATGTTTTTTACATACTTACAAGCCTGGCTTGATGTAGGTATGCATATGTGATATCCGGAGGGTTGCTAAGGTTGCTGTAAATCACTGAAGTAGTCTGTTCTACATACAGTGTGATAGCCAGGGTCCAGAGCAAATGCCTTCCCCTTTGTGCACTAAACACAGGGGATCACTCACTCAGCACCTCTTCCATTCATAGAACCACCCCAATCTCCCTGTGGCCCCTGAAAATTAAATACAAAACAGTTGATAGATACAAACCCCTTGGCTTAAGTTGCATAAAAGTGTTTCCTTTGGGAATTAAAGCAGAAGGAATGAAAGCTGAAACACTCCCAGCAGTGTCATTGTTTGTCCTAACCTCTGTACCGGTCATGTATGCTGGATAGCTTTTATGAGAAATACTTAAATAAAAGGCATGTGAAATAAAGGAATTTATTATTGCTCTTTGGGTTTTAGATTAGTGTTTTATTCTTCACGTAGCCTCTGCTCCTACGGCAATGCAAAAATAGCAAAGGAAAGAATTTAACCATGGCATTCTGTCTGGAACAATGTTTTTATTCTAGTCATTTTTGTACACAGGAGGCTGTGCCCTCTTCATTTTGTTTTCTGTTTGCAAGAGTTTGAACTCATAAATAAAGAATTGTATATCCCTAGAGGTATTAACCCCATACAGTTACCAGAATCAAATATTTTTCATAGTAGGTCAGAAGGTGTGTTCACTAGAGGTCACTAAGTAGAGCAACCACTCTCAACCTTCAGTGTACACCAACAAAATATCTGTGAACACAGCCGCCTAATCAGTCAGGAATGAATAATGGTGCCCTTTTAAATACTTTTCTCCTAATTATGACCAGAGTGACCCACAATAAACAGAGAGGTGACCCATGTTTCTGGTCCTGACCCAAAGGTCAACAAGCTTTGATCTAGAGGTATGCTTGCCGACACTTGAAAACAATTTCCTGACACACTTTGCTGGTGGGCAGGTGAATCCCTATGTAACACGGAACGAATTAGGACTTTAGCAACTAATCCATATATCAATGCAAACCTGGGTGAAGTTAAAGATGTATTCCATCTTCTTCAAATTGTGGATTGTGTACATTTACTGGCAGTTTTTATCCTGGCTTCAGGCCTAAAGTGTATTTCCACTTCTGCTGTCAATTTGAGAACCCCCAACTACAGTATTATTTGTTTTGTGTTCCCATTTCCACAGCATATCAAGCAGGACTCTAAAAGAAGCTTCTATTGTGCTTTAGATACCTAACTGTACAATTATGTAGGGACTGAAAAACTGAACAGTGCAAACTCTGGTGCAACTGTGCATGGTAGCCAATCAGTTTCTAACTTCAGCTTGTTCAATTAAGCTTTGACAAGAAAAAACTTGAAAGCTGATTGGTTTCTATGCACAGATACACCAGATTGTGCACTCTCTAGTTTTAGCAAATCAACCCCCAAATTTTCCACCCCAGCCTTGAGAACTGTGACCCTTAGTTAGGACAGTCTGACGTTTGTGTGAGAGAGTTAGACCAATTAAAGTGGAAATATGTTCTGATGGACATACTCTAATGCCCCATACACACGATCAAAATTTTCGATGGAAAAAGTCAGACTGACTTTTTTCATCAGAAATTCCGACCGTGTGTATGTCCCATTGGAGTAATTCCGTCGGAAATTCCGATGAATTCCATCGGAGTTTACATAGAGAACATGTTCTCTTTTCCTCCAATGGAATTCCGTCAGAATTTGGTCGGACAAAGGTCTGATCGTGTGTATGGGGCATAATGGAGTTCATTTTCCTTTAAGGAAGCAGATCCACACAGAAAGTCTTGTGTGGACCTAGTCTTGTTCCTAGGCTGCTACCTTTCTAATCACTAGAAACAAATCGTTCATCAGACAATACACTGTTGTTTTTGTATTGAGTGGTGCCACTGCCGAATACAAAGGATTGTATCACCTAAAACATTTTTGGCAATGTTTATTGGTGAAGTCAGTACGCTTGGGAGGAAAGAGCCTTCACTACTTCAGGGCTATGTTCATAGAATCACTATAAAATGCACTACAGAACCTAAATTAGGGTTTTTACAAAGACTAACATCTCACAAAACTAAAAACAGAATTTGGGTCTGGTGACCTCTTGTTAGAAAAAACTTTGTGCAAATCTAATTTTCAACCGATAATGAGATTTGCCAGCACAGTGCAGACATGGATAATTATGTGTAAACATAACTCCCCAGAGTCCTCCTAATCATTACTTAGAACAGGAAAGCTTAGCAGAATTTTTGAGCATGTAAAAAGTAAGCAACAATTTAAAAATATTTTTGTGGTGATAATATACAAATGGGAACATGTAACAAATATAAAAGTAAGTGTCATCTCCGTTTGGCTGCAAAAAAGGAAATACACTTTAGAGATACAACTCTGAATGGAAAAGTAAATTTACATCTGTAGGATCTATGACTCTGGAAAATTGTTTAACGTATTTATATTTTAACAAAGTAGAATGCCAATAACAGAAAACAAGGTTGGCATTCAAAATGTTAACAATGCAGTCAAGTACTTTTACCCAGAGAAAATAATTTCTATTTGATCGCCACCCCTACCCCTCCAGAAATAAGTATGCTGCATTTGAAAGGTCACCCCTAATTGCTAGTTTAACTATGTCCATTAAGAACGCTGTTCCTTCCCATTCCAAAGAATTACATTACAGACCCTATTTTATGATTGTTTTAATCTCGAAAAACCAGCTGCATTTAGACATAGCTACGGGATATTTATTCGCTCAAGTTTAAAGCATTTCAAAGTCTACAACATATTCATTTCTGGGTATGTATTATGATACCGCAAGTAATTTAATGAGAGAAGTATGCTTCTCTGACCCCAGACACCGCTAACCATTCATTTTAGTCTTTTCATAATTAAAGTCATACCTATTACTTTCCATTTGCAAACAGTATTAAATAATAACCTCTGCTGCGATAATACTGCTTATGTAAAGTGCCAGTTAAATGCTGTCTGCCACTTACACTTGCCATTTGTGAGCAGAACCAATATACAATAATCTTACCTTTTATTTGGGAACATGCACTTCAAAGCACCATTCCAGACAAAATATGAACCCCTTCCAACCCTTCCTTCTTACCCTCCTCCAACGCTTTCTATTGTCTTTGCCTGGTGAAGCAAGGTATATTCATCCAAGCACCCTGTCAGGGTCCCTTGCCAGGCCAGGGGGACCACTAACCTAGAGATGCAGATAGTCCTTCCCCGACTGGTCCCCCACCATCCCCTCTTGCTGACAAAAAAAGTCCACTCTTGGGACTGCAGCATCATGTGATCATGACTTTAGGCAAGTAAAAAAGGCTTTGGACTAGATAACACTTACATTGAGGTAAAGCAAACAGATTTTTTTTATCGGGGAGATTTTTCCATGTTACTGGGAATTTCTCAAGGACATCCACAGTCTTGACTATTATAGGACTAGGAAACCACCCAGCCAGTACAGTACACTTGCACATTTGTATATCATATCTGCATGTACTGTTATGTACAATGCCTCACTAATCCTTGTACTGAAAAAGGGACTGTGGTTTAACATCGCAGGCATTCCCAGAGTCCCTGTAATTGAGGTACCCAGATGTTATATAAAAAACAAACAGTGAGAGTACCATACTGCCAAACAAAATGTATGTTTGGAAGAGCAAAACTGCTAGTAGAAGAAGAACAAAAATGACAAGCATCTAACAGAAACGATGGCGAAGCCTACAAATTACATAGGGTTTAAAGAATTCTCACCAGTGGCAGCCCTTTCATTAGGGATGCAGGGGTACCTCCCTCCTAATCCATGCGCCTGACCCCTAATCTACATGTAGGGAGCTGGATGCATGGATTTCCATGTTTTTTTTTTAAGCACATGATTAGAGTCTGAGGTTCTAATTGACTTGAAAAAAGGATGGGCTCAGGCACTGTGCCCTGGGCCCACTCAGTTGTGTGTCATTATCAAATAAATATACGTTATATATTAGACACGATTGGCCAGGAGGAGAAGCAGCGACTGCCAGGACACAGAGGAGATGTAGGGGGAAGCCGCAGCTGCGACCTGGATGGGGAAAGTATGCCCATTGATCGGCAAGCGAGCAAGACATCTGTACCCTAGCAACCAAAGAAAAGACAGAGGGAGTGGAACAAGGGAACTGGGTTGGATCCCTCTAGTTAACACATCCATCAGGTGCGTTCACTGAACAGGGAAGAAACTCAATGTTAGTGAAGACCAAACATTTTACTTCAATCATGGGATCAGTAAAGCAGCTTGAAAGCGAAGGCTAAAGAAGAGTTTCTTCTTCACATTTCAGATAGGCTAATAGGAGGTGTTCAGACATCAATTATATACTAGTGATACATTTTTTTAAAGCTAAAGCCTCAGTAAACCGAGCGTGTGTACAAGGCTTTCAGGTTTCTCATCCGGAAATCTGGCCAGAATCTCGACGAGAAAAATAGAGATCCTGCTCTCTATTTTCTCGTCGAAAAATTCTTGTCGGCCTGTTTCCCTACGAGAAACCCGAGAGTGTGTATACTTACCTATCTCCTATACTTACCTGTTTCCTGGAAACCCACGCATTCTCAAAATGACTTTGACGCATGCGCGGTAGCTTCTACAGCATAGGTAGGGTGAAGCAAGATGGCGGCGACGGCATTGAATGTGACAAGCGCATGCTTGTCGTACGCGATGACGTCACCGCGTTCTTGCCTTTCAAGAGAACTGCAGTTCTTTTGAAAGGTCTGTGTGTACACTCGGGCGGCAAGAGATTCTTGCCAAGAGTCTCGTCGGGAAAAAAGTTTTTTTCCTGAAGAGATTCTTGCCCGTGTGTATGAAACCTCAGGCCCCGTACACACGTCCGAGAACCTCGTCGGGCTAAACTCATCGTTCCGCCCGTCGAGGTTCCCGATGAGCGGTCGAAAAGGTCGTCGAGCCAAATTTCCTCATTGAACAACGAGGAAATAGAGAACATGCTCTCTATTTTGGCTCGAAGAGCTTCCCGACGGGACGCTCGTCGAAAGTGTACACACGACCGATTTTCTCAGCAGAATATGTCTCCCAGCGAGCTTCTCGCTGGATTCTGCCGAGAAGCTCGGTCGTGTGTACGGGGCCTCAGAGTTTTTTGGGTGGGGGGGAGTGACTGAATGTAGTCTTCAACATACTTGGTCAGCCAAACTGATATAGTTAATGCAGGACCCTCTGGGTTCCTTTGTTTAGTCTTTTGGACCGATGTAGGTCCACTTGGCCTACCACGGAGAGAATGGAGTGCACCAGAAAGACACACATTAAATATCCCACATACAAATTTAGGCATTTTACTGCAAGAATTATTTCATACTGATCCATAGCTCAAACATACAATATTTCCCCAACTGGATGTTAATAGCAAGCGATTACTGCTTGGAGAACAACACACTTGTTTGTAGATGGAAGAACGCTTTTAGGGTCAATTTAAGTATCTTTAAAAAAGTTGTCATCTACTCTTCAAGAAATACTGGTATTTTTCTTTATTGAATAAGGTGTAAGGGACACATTTTACACAGCTTACATCAAAACAAGTAACACAGCCGTGACATTTTTGTCAGCTGTCCCCAAAAAATGGCACTTTCCTGACATATTGCTAAACACACTACAACTCAATGAAGATCCCACTTTTCCAGCCTATGCAAAATATGCAACTGCTTATAGTTGCCAGTAATGTTTCTTGTGGAGATTGTGTCATCTTTAATGTGATCAGTAAAGAATAATAATAATGAACTACTAATTAATTGTATTTAGCTGTATATTCTATTTTAAAATGAACTCAGACTACCATTTTCTTTTTTATTATTATTATTATTATTATTAATATTGTGTTACGTGAGTATAACTAAAGGCTCCTTTTTTCTTTTTCTTTTTTATTGAATGAAGTAGTGAGGGGTTAGAATGTCTGCATGTTTTTATTGCTGCCTGTGTCCTTGTTAGGGAGATTCTCTCTAATTTTACTAATCACTAATGTCACTGAGAATGAAAGTGAGGATAAATACAAAGGAAAAGAAGGGAAATCTTCCAATAGGAACACTTGTTACCACGACAACTGTCTAATAAGGGGGTTGCTCCATAATTAATTTTGCTACTTCAAAGCAAGGGATACCTATAATTTATGTAACATGTGGAGACAATAGGGTATACTGTATCATATGTTGTAATAGCCATGCTGAATGGTGTTATCATTATTATATAACTATGATTTTACCTATTATTGATATTGAATTTACCACATGTATATTGTGCCTATAAAAGTTCCAGCTACATGTATGGTTGTCAAAGGTTTTTAGGAAGGATTTAGTATACATGGAGATTTTCCCTTTGGAAACATATCCTTTCACTTCCTGTTTAGTCAACAGGACAGGAAATAGAATTCTACTTAGGAGACAAAGATGGAAAAAAAACTATAATGGTTTTAACCTTTCACTGATTTAAAAAATTTGTACTTTTCACATGGGGTGAACAGTGGCTGCGATCCGCTTGTTCAGTGGGGGATCTGTCCGCTGATAACTGCTGAGCAGGCGGATGACAGGTCCATTTCTACTCCATTTATGTAGAGCAGACACAATCAGCGGTCGGATGTAAATAGACCGCATGTCCGTTTACACTAGACTGCAATCTGATTCGATCAACTGGATGGAAGGGATCCCCATCTTTTTTGGTGGATTGAATTGGATTAAATGTAGGCAGGTGCAAACGGACACATGTCCGTTTACACCTGCCGCTTCAAACAGAAGAATGGAGGTTCTAAACGGGTCTGCCTGAAAAACGGACATGCAAACCCGATCGGCACATCCATGTGAAAGGGGCCAGTTCAGCAGGAATTGATTTTGATCCATTTATTGCTGTTCCCATTTTTGAGAAGTTAATTTGTCTAGCAAACCAGCTTGTTGGAAAAATTTTCTTTGATCAGCACATACAGCGCTAATGTCAGGGAGGTCCCACTGTCAGACTACAATAACATAGCGGGGAGGATTCCTTCATCCATCTAAAGTGTATGGATAGGATAATCGGTCCATTTTTTTTTTTTTCATTCTGCGAACTGGTTGAAAGAAAAATAACGAAACCATTTATGGCCAGCTTTAATCTTAAAGGGGTTTTAAAACCTTATGGATTTGTACCTTAATGCATTCTAAGGTTAAAAACCTTCTCTCATGCTGCAGCCCCCCAGTGCCCCCTTATACTTACCTGAACCCGGTCTTTTTCTCCCGGGGACACGCAAACCAGCTCTAACTGGTGTCTCATGCCCTGATTGGATCAATTGAAAACAGCGCAGCCATTGGCTTCCACTGCTGTCAATTAAATCCAATGACATGGGGGCGGGACCGAGTTCTGCTTTTTGTGTCAATGGACGCAGAACAGAACTTGGGAGCGCGGGTCCACACGGGTGTCTCAAAGGAGAGCTCTTCTCTGATGGGGCACTCGAGAAGTGGTGGAGCTACCAGTGCCACTAAGGGACCCCAGAAGAAGAGGATCAGGGCCATGCTGTGCAAAATCAACTGCATGGTTGGGGTAAGTATGATATGTTTGTCATTTAAAAATAACCTACAGTAACCCTTTAAACTGGGACAATTACATATACTGTAACTGGCATTGAAGAATACAAAACAAATCTGCTTTTGATAAAAACAGAAGGCCAGTCACTACTGTAAAAATCTGAATCTTTATTCTTGGATAACTCCACTTTCATAGGGAAAAAAAAACATTGACTGCAACAATCGTAGCAGTTACAATAGGAAAGAAGACCACCTACAGTATTTCAATAAGCAACAGACATAAGCAGTATCCTTACAAGCCATTTGAACAAATAAGAATGAGTCAGCCGGTGGCCTTCATCCACCCAGCGCTGCAATACCAATGCACGACGTGTGTGAAACATAACAAGGCTTCTGCATTACGAACACAATTTTTTATGCTTTTAAACTCTATTTACTCTCCAAAGTGAATTCATAAGTACAGTCTAAGCTTTACAGATAGAAACACTAGACAACTTCCTATTCATTCAATTTCCAGTCACACGCCACTTAGCAGATAATGCATGTGGTTGAGTAAAAATCCTTAGAATGTGAAGAAAAATAACACAGATTCAAGCTATGGCATAATAAATATCTTCATTTTTAACCACAGATTTCACTCTGCAAAGTACCCAATCCTGCTAAAGTTCAACCAAAATTCCACACAAATATAGACAAACTTTTCATGATTTACTGCAGGATATAGCTTATTCATATGGCTGATATCTTAATTTTGCATATGTTTGATTCAGGTATGTACATTTTACATGCAATAACATTCTTCATTAAAAAAAAAAAAAAACATGCAATTTCTGCAAACTGCACCAAAACAGGTTTTATTTTTTCTTTAGCTCAACTATTGTTTTATTGCAAAGACGCATTCAAAATGCAAGTTACACTTATCTGATGTGTATATATAGTGCAGTGATGCCACACTGAAATATTTTAGATAATACAACTGTTTTTTTTATTTATTTTTTATTATCGCTGCCCTAAGGTTAGGCTCACATTGGTGTAATGCGACAACATGCATGCATTGATGGGTGTTTTTTTAAGCATTATCACATGTTGCCTTGGGATAGTCCATTCACTTTAAGGCTGGGTTCACACTAGTGTGAATTGGATGAGGGTTTCTCTGCATCCAATTCGCATTACAGGAGATTGTGACTGGTTCTCAATGGAGCCGGTTCACACATCTCTGTGGTGGATGTGGTGCATCTTTGTCTCAGTTTCAAGTCTGAATTCAGGCAAAAATGTGGGCCTGATAAGTCCCTGAAAAAGAGGACAGAGATGCACTGGACCCCTGCTGTCAGCTGTATCGGTATTGGATTTGGACCCAGCCTAAAGGGCTGTCTAATATGCATATTTTTTCTTTTTTTAAAGCAGTAAACCACAACACATTACATTGTTGCTATGAGTTTGATTTAGTAAACTGGAGAGTGCAAAATCCGATGCAGCTCTGCATAGAAATTAGAAGCTGTTTTGCTACCATGCACAGCTGCACCAGATTTTGCACTCTTCACTTTTAGAAAATCCAACCCAATGTGTTGCAATGACATTGCCTTCAAACCCATGCAACGTTCACAATGACATATGGTGCAGTGAGTTGAGCTGTGCAAAAAAGCAGCTGATTTGTCTTTTAGCCCAATGCACTGCAAGACAGCTCAACAAAGTTTTGTGGAGTGAACAGGCAACATTTGTTTTTCATGTGGTTTTTGCATTGAGAATGCAGCTCATTGGAGATGGTGTGACAAAGGCCGCATACACACGATCAGTCCATCCGATGAGAACGGTCCGAAGGACCGTTTTTATCGGTTAACCGTTGAAGCTGACTGATGGTCTGATGTGCCACACACAATCAGTTAAAAAAACGATTGTGTCAGAATGCGGTGACGTAAAACACAACGACGTGCTGAAAAAAATTAAGTTCAATGTTTCCAAGTATGCCTCGACTTGATTCTGAGCATGCGTGGATTTTCAACTGATGGTCGTGCGTACTAACGATCGGTTTTGACAGATCGGTTAGGCGTCCATCAGTTAAATTTTAAAGCAAGTTCTCTTTTTTTTGACCGAAGGATAACTGACCGATGGGGCCCACACACGATCGGTTTGGACCGATGAAACGGACCTTCAGTCCGTTTTCATCGGTTTTGACCGATCGTGTGTACGCGGCCAAAGCCCTAAACTACAGAGACACAACCAATCCCAAATGCAATTGGTTCAAATAATCCTTCACTGGAAAACAACTGTTCAGCACAATAAAGCAAAACAAAAAACACACAAAAAAAGGGAGATTTTGACTGATGTTTTCCCATGAAAAAAAATTGTCTACTATTGTTGAATCAATTTCTGATACAATCTTCTCATTAAAATGATCACAATATCGAATCATCATATAGGGTATATGTATGGCGAGCATTAGGTTCCGTGAATTAAGATTGTCATTTAACATAGGATGTGTTAACTTTTTAAATATTTGTCTTGAGGAGTGTAGTGACAATCACTTCTAAGAAAAAAGTAATTGGTCAGTATCATAATGACTGATGAGATTCTACCTTTAATTGCTCGTAATTAGGTTGCATTCCAGAGTTTGGCCTCTCCCCTCAGAAGATGACATACCGTGACCTAAGTTGGGGTATGGACTAGCTAGGACCACTGTTAGTCCTTCCAGGTTGCTGTGCTAGCATGTTGGAATGTACTCTAAGGTAACCAGCATTTAATTGTCTACCAACTTAAGCAATCAGCTTAAGGGTACCTTTAGACAGGTTTAAGGGTACCTTTATACAACCACTCAAACTGCACCAGTTATAATTGAGATAGATGCCCCCAAAACCACCAAAAGTGTTAAATTACCTCTTTGAATAACACACTTGAAATGTACACAATTCACATGGCCATTTAACTTACTTAAATGTATCACCAAGTAAGTGGACAGGACCAGGTCCTACCAGCTCACATTGAGTTTTGCTTAATAAATGTTTTGTAACTGTTTTCTGCTCTTAGGGTTAAATAACAACAGAAAGCAATTTGGAGCACCAACCTATTTGCACTTAGTGCAAAAGAGCAAATGATGCAATCAAAGAACTCACCTACACCAACCCTAAACCTGATACCTTATAAAATATACAGACAAAAGTATGTGAACAGCTCTCCATATTACCGAGGTCCATAAAGACATTGTTTGATGAGTTTGGTGTGGAAGCTGTTACAGCCATAATGTGGGGACCAACTCCGTATTAAAGCGGATGGCCCCTTAAAAAAAATATTAAAAGCCAGCAGCTACAAATACTGCAGCTGCTGACTTTTAATATTAGGACACTTACCTGTTCTGGAGTCCAGCGGCGTCCGCAGCAGAGGACGAGCGTTCGCTCGTCTCTCTGCTAATCCCCCCTCTATCCACGGTGAGGGAACCAGGAAGTGAAGCGCTCCGGCTTCACTTGCCGGTTCCCTACGGCACATGCGCCTGCCGATTGCCTCCCGCTGTGTGCTGGGAGCCGAGAGTTCCCAGCACACAACGGGAAAACCCTGTCTTTTGCCCGAGACTGCAGGCCGGAAGTGGGTGCAAATACCTGTCTTTAGACAGGTATCTGCACCCCCCCTGAAAGGTGTCAAATGTGAGGGGAGGGTTCCGATCAGCGGAACTTCACTTTAGGGTGGAGATCCGCTTTAATGCCAACAGCTTTGGAAGATGTCCAAATAGCTCATATACTGTAGGTGTGACAATCAGGCGGCCACAAACTTTTTAGACCATAGTCTGATACCAGAACAGGTCTATGATTACCAAAGATATACCAAAATCTCCACCTCCACAAAGTTAATAAATTCTTAACAATAACTTAAGAAATTCTGGCACATTTTTTTTAGGTGTGGGGAGAATGGGGACTGGCTGAACCCAAGCTGCATTCCATCTTTTTTATATTAAAACAAAAACTCTTGTAAAAATCTGCCAAAAAAAAAGAAAAGAAAAGTGCTTCCCTTAAGTTTAGAGAAAACTCAATTAACAACCTAAAAAATTATTTATTTGGTATATTAGAACATTAAAAAAAGCATGTTTGTATGAACAGACAGAATTTAGTTTTTTCTATAGAAATGTATAAAAAGTCATTTTTCAATGTCAGGCTTGAATATGGACATTCACTAATGAAAAAAGATGTTAAGCATCATGATTATTCTGAAGGCATTACAATCACTTGCTGCCACATGTACCCCTAATAATACATTTGTTGCCATGGTAATACCTGAAAATGAAATGAGTCTGCATACAGTATTTAATAAATCAGAGCCACAATGTCTGATATAAGGAAACCATAACTTTATGAGTATTTTTTAGCCACAAACTCACAAGGGTAGTTTAGCTGCTCACATGTGTGAAAAGGATTCACTACGTAATGGGGCGATTGATATTCCTTTCCATATGACTAACATAAAAAAAAAAACATAAAGCTTCTGAACTCAAACTGGCCATATGTTGAAGTTAATTTTAGTTTATTTAAAACACAGATTCAGTACCGAGATATTAGAAGCTAAAATCATATTCAAATTGTTATTGTAAAAAGCAAGCTTTGTTGTTTTTTTTTTACTATCCCACCTCCAGAGATTCCCTATTGGCTCTTTAGAGTGCTGGACAGCCACACTGACCAATAAGGAGGGCCAAGATCCACTTTCACAGAAAAAGTAACTATTTGCACACAACTTCTACAGTACTTTTTGTACTGATAATTTTGACATGTTTTTATAGAAGCCAAACTCTAATACATTTTTTATATAGGCTTAGTTTTAATTGCTCAAGTTTTTGGACATGTTACCTTTAATGAATGAACCAGTGTTATTTGTAGAAACCAGACAGCCCTAACAAAGATACCAACTTTCCTGAATTTGCGGAGACATTCCTGCATCTCTGTCCCAATAATGCTGTGTGCCACGTTGTGTCCCAAGATCACAGCATCACCCTTATGCGAGTTACTAAGCATATGCTGTAACTCAAAAAAGGGTATTAACTGAGAATTTTGGGGTTACAAGTGGGCAGTTCCTGCTTAATTAATAATAGGACCTCCCAGATTGTGGGCTTGATCTGGACAGAATTACCCAGAAAGTTGGCGTGATCTGCAAACATAACTTTAAGCCAGGGGGTCTCAAATTGGCGGCCCTCCAGCTGATACAAAACTACAAGTCCCATCATGCCTCTGCCTGTGGGAATCATACTTGTAACTGTCAGCCTTGCAATCCCTCATGGGAATTGTAGTTTTGCAACAACTGGAGGGCCACCAGTTTGAGACCACTGTATAAGCAGAGTTTTTAATAGTACCAACTATGGGGCAAAACACATAAAAAATGCACTGGAATGCATCAAAAATACACATGTCCTGAACAGAGATGAAGAAACAAATGAGGGGGAAAAATGCGTAAAAACACATGAAAATGCACTGGAACACACCCGGAAAGCCGAAATTGTGGCGTAAACCAACCCTAATTTAAAAATAAAATAAAAAGCAGCACAAAATAACCAATAATAATCAGCATTCTTCTTTGACTGGGATCATGAAACAATGATGTTAATTGGTTGCTGCCAGTAATGGCTCTTTTTTGGTTCCAGGGTTCTTTGCTATATTTTGTTTTAGGTGAAAAATCAGTAAATATATTTGTTTTGTGATAAAAAAAAAAGTATATCAAAATATGTGAGAGTGATTTAATACTGATGAATGCACATGAGTATTTTCTCGAATGAAACGTCAATTCTTTATGGAGTTATGCCGCGTACACACGGTTGTTTTTTGTGATGAAATAAAACAACGTTTTAAAAAACGTCATTTAAAATGATCATGTGTGGGCAAAACGTCGTTTTATGTCTTCTAAAAAAACGACAGAAAAAAAATTCTAACATGCTTTTGATGTCGTTTTTCAGAATGTCGTTTTTTTGTGTCATAAAAAATGTTCGTGGGTGGGCAAAACAACATTTAAAACAACATTTTTAAACCCGCGCATGCTCAGAAGCAAGCTATGAGACGGGAGCTTCAATGGAACAGAGTGCCGTTGAACGTGTTGTACGTAACCGCGCTTTGCAAGAGCATTTTCAGAAAACGATGGTGTGTAGGCAAGTCGTTTTTTAAAATGAAGTGTGAAAAAAGTTGTTTTGTCTCGTGAGATAAAACACATTTTTTTTACATGACAAAAAGTGATCGTGTGTACGCGGCATAAGGGATTCAGTTTGTCGATTGTACTAAATGGTAATTTATTTTTTCCATCAATATGGCGTAGACAAATTTCGAGGAAATATATATACTCTGCATGAACCTTCTACATTAGTCCCTGCTGCCAAAGGTGCTTAACATTTAAAGCCCTCACTAAAGTCATAAATTAATTATCAGAGTAAATTCTAGGCAGAAGCCATGATATCTATCACTTTGTTTTTAGTTTGAATATAGGAAAAAACATACACATTTCTTGCAGTCATCATCCCCGTTGGTGAGTAAACCTCTACAATGGCAGTACAGGAATTTCCTTTTTATACCACATATGCGTTTGTAAAAAAAAAAAATTGGAATGCAATTTGTAAATGGGTGCAAAACTTTCCCTCTGGTTAGGGAGCCATAAATTGTAGTTAATCCTTCCACTGAGATGTCAGCCCTGAGTAACCATGTTGATAATGCCTGAGACTAAAGGGAAATAATCATTCCGCTTTTCACTAGTGATGTTGTTTGTGGGAATTAGCAGTTTCTCTATGCCGCTGTTGGTAGCAATTTTGTTTTTGCCCTTGGCCGTCTAATCAGTCTCTGGACCCAGATTAAGGCTGTCAGGTTGTGTCAGTAGTTCCTCTGTGAGTGTTCACTAGACTACCTTTTATCCTGTGAGCCATGCTCAAATGTCACATACATCTCCAGGGAAAGCAGACTTCCTACTGGGAGCCTAAGACTGCAAAATGGCATCAAAAGGAATGGGGAAGAGAATGAAAGTCCTTTATAAACACGTGGATTTTATTTCAGAAAGGCCAGATACTAACTGCCCCTAGACGCTGTGACCTTGGCCATCGGAAGGCAAAATGCACACTCACAATTATACACACTTCTTAAATATGAACAATTGCAGGAAGGAAAATTGTAAAATTGTAAATGTAAAATACTTATATTACAGTTTGTACAAACCATGTACTCGTACTTTTCTATTTTATTTGGCCTCATTAATCATTTCCCTAAAGGATAATTTCACCTTTACTTCTTACTTTAGGCCCAATGCCTGGTCCACAGACATTCTACAGAGAGAAACTCCAATGGCAGTATCTGAAATTTAGTATGACCTAGGAATAGGCGAGGTGGACTGGATACTTGGGAAGAAATGGCATTTGAGGAACAGTAGAGGCCATGCACCGTAGCCAAAGAACACTGTCCAATGCTTTTTTGAAGCTGTGTAAAGCCGAGGCATCCCAAAAGCAACATACCAGGCTTGACATTTGAAAAGAATCATGCATTTCTGACAGTAGAGGAGAAGAAAATGTCTCTGTGTAGATAGCAGCTTGAGCTCTTGATCTCTGTAAACAGGTTGTATGAAGATGATAGGCTTGATTTACTAATGGCAAACACTTTGCAAGGGAATTTGTGCTGGACTTCAGTGATTGCAGTGAAATTTCGAATCACGTGCAAGAAAAATAGATTTTTTTTTTTCTTTTACATGATTGGATGATGGAAGTCAGCATAGCTTTACCAAGCTCTGAAGGTAATTTTCTTGCAAGGTGATACTTCCCTTCCAAAATTAACAGCCTATTTGGCTTTAGTAAATCAACCCCAATATCTCAACATATGAAAAGCAACCAAGATGCAAAAAAATAAAAATAAAATACTATTTAATATTTTAGATTTACCCGGCTAAAAAATAAAGGAAGAAAAAATAGTTTGTATTTTATATTTACTCCTCACCACAAGAAAATATGTACAAAACCACTTTCCTTTGAAAGGCTTTTCCATTTGAAGCTAAAAGTAACACCTGAATAGAGAGCAAGTATAACACTGCAAGGTCTAAAGTTCTTTGTATTTTTAAAAAAAAAATCCTTTAGCTGACATCCTTGTATATGTGGTTTTGGGTAATTACAAATGGTCTTTATGATATAGGATTGCAGTATAATTTGAAAAAGCCCATAACAGCAATAATAACAGCAATAATATTTAGGAAAATATGACTGTACACAGGATATGCTATTTCAACATTAGAAGAGATGAAATATTTAGCCTTGAACTTTTCCCTTTGTGGTTTCTTTTTGCAATATAATTAAATGAGCTAAATTACTTTATTTTGCTTTGCCTAATTTGTTCTCATTAGTATGTCCAGAGCTGGTCCCAGAAACTGTATCATGTGAAGAATTAGGCAAGGAGCAAAGCACTAGAGCAGATTCATCAGCACATTGTTTGCAACACTTGTTAAAATGTCTTGCATTCCATTCATTTCTCCTTCCCAATGATGTCAATGCAACATTTCATGCTTGAAGAATCAATGGAGAGTGTGAAAAGTGTTTGATGGGGCTGGATTTCTTAAGAGCAATGAGATTAAGATAACTCCATACAACATGGTTTTATGCTAATGCTGAAAGCTATGCATTGATACAGAATGACTGCATTGCTTTAAACCGGATCACACAAATATTTGTTGTACAACAAGTAAGAATGTAAATCTGAAAAACAAATGTAAACATCTTAAGCCTTATTATGTTTGTCCAGTGACCACCGGGTACTGTAATTCCGAGCATTAGGGAACAGCTTTTCAACAGACATTCTTTATAAAGTAACCAACAGTTGGTAGGCTTTTGAGACAACATTTGGTGGCGGTCCTCAATTTACAATTTCCTACAGCTTCCATTTCCGACTTGTTTTTGAAAGTCCATTCTTCGTGACTGTCATATCTACCCTTCTACTACTTTGCACAGAGTACATATCACAAGTTGGCTTTCCAATATACCAAAGTTTAGTTTTTGTTAGTGATACATTAGCGGAGGAATAGTGTAGTATAGAAAGGATGAAGATGACAGCATTAACAATTAAAAAGAAGCTTAAAACGACATTATCTACATGGAGTTTATAGGTTCCATCTATGTTTGTGTAGGCTTCCTCTGAGTACTTCCTTTCCTCTCGCAATCCAAAAACATACTTACGGGTTCATAGGTATCCTCCATAATTGTCCTTATATAATGGATACCGTACCTCCATAATTAGTGTTGTAGGAATGTGATAAGAACATTGTGAAGTCTTATGCGCATACACACGATAATTTTTCGGGTTGTAAAAAACAAAAATTTTCAGGCTCTAGAAAAAAGTATGGCCCAGATTCATAAAGCAATTACGCCTGTCTAACTGGTGTTAGACAGGAGTAATTTCAAATTTTGCGCGCCGTATCACTAGTTTGAATCCTCAAACCATGATACGGCGGCTTCGGGCTTCGATCCGAGAGGCTTACGTCTTCGTAAGCCTTCGGATCTACGCTGCGATATTTTTGAGGCCGCTGGGAGGAGTTTGCGTCGTTTTGATGCGTCGGGATATGCAAATGTGTTTTTACGGCGATCCACGAAGATACGAGCGGTCTTCGCAATCGCTTACGTCTGTTTTTTTTTACGTACTGCGTAGCCCATGTTAAGTATGGCCGTCGTTTTTTTTTTTTTACGTAACTCGTTCGGGAATAGAAATGTCCGTAAACGACGCTACTCAAACAACGAATGACGTAACAACGTGATTTCGCGCAATGCACGGCGGGAAATTTGCGAACGGAGCATGCGCAGTTCGATCGCCGCGGGAACGCGCCTATTTTAAATCCTTCATGCCCCCTACTCGCGTAGATGGATTGCGACGGGAGAAATACACTACATCTACCTGGATTCCACGTAGAGCCAGGTAAAAAACGGTGGCGTAGTGTATTTCTGATACGAGAATCTAATTCTCTATGAATCTGGGCCTATGTTTTTTTCAACTTGATCATTAAAACATTCTTGCCTACATACAATCGTGAAAAAAAAATGCTCTAGCAAAGCGCGGTGATGTACAACACGTACGACAGCACTATAAAGGGGAAGTTCAATTCGGATGATGCCACCCTTTAGGCTGCTTTAGCTGATTTTGAGTTAGTAAAAGACGGTTCACGCTTTTCTGTCTGTTACAGTGTGATAAATGTGCTTACGGTAGTTTTACCAGAACAAGCACTCCCGTCTCATAACGTGCTTCTGTGCATGCACAGATTTTTCACATCGTTAAAGCCCACACACAACCATTTTTTACAACACGTTAAAAACGTTGTGAAAAAATAGAGCATGTTCGGAAAAAAATTTGCCTGTTTTTCAGAACCCGAAAAATGCTCTGAAGCCCACACACGATCGTTTTTAATGACATTTTTTAGAACCCGAAAAACGGTCGCGTGTACACGGCATTACATTTACAGTACCTGTTCTGGCCATTGAGTGTGATGACATCATCCTTAGCTCTCCTTTCCTGGCCCATCCAGTTAATCTCAGCCCTCCCCCATCAAAATTCATCACTGAAATTCATGTTGTAAAGCTCTGCGCAAACTGTTGGCGCTGTATAAATCCTACAAATCCTACATACTAATAATAACAACCCTTTTCTGAGTACTCTTTCTCATCCCCCTTTAGTTCTTCTGACAGCTCCAACCACTTCCAGGTGGCTTCTCCTGCCCTTGACTGGGTACTGAGTGGACAAGTATGTTCAGTGTATTGTGGGAGTTTGCACACATTCTTTTTTCCTGCATAGGATTAGTGGTGAATAGACCATATCATTCTTGCAGACTGTAATTGATCATCATTCATCTGCAAAGTGCGTATCATTAAAAAATAAGCTAAACACAAACTCCAGGCAGTTGGTTGATTCTCAACAACTGCATACCAATATATTATTACAGTAGTAAAGTTTGTTTCGGAACAATTTAAAAAAATATTATTTTTAGACATGTAGTCCAACCTCTAGAACAGGGGTGCCCAACCTTTTAAAGAGCAAGGGCCACTTAAGCGACTTGGTAACTGGTCACAGGCCACAATGAGTGGAGTGGGTGGATGGCACTCCACTTGGCTATACTTTACTTTCAGCACACCAAACTTGCAGGTGATAGAACTCTATGGCTCAGTTCAGGTAACCCACAGGTGCACTTCTCTGCACCTGTGGATCCGTTTGAAAGCAGCCCAGTAACCGCTGCAGAACAGATATGCCCATTGGGATTTTAGTAATAAAAACGTACCTTTAATAACAGTATTCTATTCTATTTTATTCCATCCCAGAGCAAGAGGTCGTGGGCCACATCAGAGGGCTCCATGGACCACATGTGGCCACCGGGCCACAGGTTAGGCACACCTGCTCTAGAACAATAATTATTGCTGAGGCTCGCAACCATTTGGAACTCTATTGCCTCAGAAGTGCACCTTTTGGCTTCGCTGAGCCACACAGTCTACCATAAACAAACTCATCTAGTACCCTTCCAGATACTGTTTTTCTGGTTCTGCTTATACAGTATAAAGCAAATATAATGGAAGACATCTTGGACCTGCTGAATTAACTACAATTAAGAACTCTAAAAAAAATTTTTTTGTGCATTTACTGTATATGAGCTGTAATTCTCTATAAATGTATTGTGTTAAGTCAAGGATATGGATTAATTACATCTTTATTTTGACACCTTTATTATTTCGTTTGGAATTAGGTTCAGTATTGCAATCATTTGTAGATCATCTGACAGATCAGTTCAGTTGGGCCCAGCCTGACTATGGTTTGTTGCTACGTTTATTCCTATTATTAAAATGCCCCACTTTTTTTATTTCTGCCAGTTGCCTAAATCCCATCACCATGAGCAATTGATGAAGATGATCTGGCTGTCTAAAGTCCACCTGTTACATGCAGCCAAGGCATCCATTTGGTGCACTGAACTATTTATAAGAAAGCAGCAATTTTCTCGGAAATAGGGATGAGCCTCACGACTAACAGACATACAGAAAAACTAATATTAGACAGTCACCGCAAAAATATGAATTCCAGATTTGTAAATGAGTATACACTTGAAGAGTCCATTATTGATGATAGAAAGCAGCTACTCTAAATGAGATGTCAAGTGTTCAGTTATTTTTTTCACTTCAGTTAAATTGACTGTAAGCAAATAAGTTACAAGAGCATTACTCAAGATTAATCATAGGAATTGCTAAACTGCATATTGGCATACCCTTATACCCTTGATCCAGTTCTGAAGCCTTCGTTGTTTAATATAAAATTGCATCCACAACATTACAGGGACACTTTAAGATAAGTATTTTCCAATTTTTAAGTATTTTCCAATGGCAAGCTTACTCCCTCTGTATGACCTCATCTCACTGCAGGTAGGCAAAACTTGGAACCCAATGGCACAAATTTCACTCCTGAATATAAACTAGCAAGTGATTTAAACCCGACAGCCTCAACCTAGTCATCAACTTGGTTTGACTTTGCTTTAATGTGGTTCTAAAGCCTAAAAATGTTTTACATTAATGCATTTCTGGCATTAAGGTAAAAAATATTTAGGTATACATGTCCCCCTCTCACCTCCACCCCTTTTTTACTTACCTGATCTCTCTCAATCCAGCACTGTGCCTGTCTGCAGCTCTTTATTCCCCTCACTTACTGGTTCCACTGGCTTTGCTGAGGCAGCGGAAGCCATAGACGCAGACAGTGAGGCTCAGGAGCGAGTCCGCACGAGTGCCCCCATAGCGGCTTCTTAAAGGGGGACTCGCCTTGGAGGAGGAGCCAGGAGCTCTGGAGGGGGACCTGAGAAGAGGAGGTTTGGGGCTGCTCTGTGCTATCCCCTCTGGTCTGTGAGCAGTCCTTTATTATCACATATAAAATGTAGGGCTATTAAGCCTACATTGTATGCAGGAGTGCCACCTTGGCGGGGGGCATCTTAGAGAGCAGGCTTTGTGGGTTAGGTTGCACCACTGGATGGGTTCTGCTGAGGTGGGAAGTAAAAGGTAACTAATATACCCTATTCATGCCCCCCTGTAGACATAACAAGCACTTAACCCTTGCAGTATGTGTGTGTGGATGGGGGGGGGGGGGAGAAGACAAATGTATGTGTTTGTTGTTGTGCCTAGAGTGGGGCCTTAATTGTATTGAAGTATATACAGCCCCATCTTAATATCAACAATCTGATTTAAAACCTAAACTACATTAAAATTACCATTTTGTTTAGTACACTTGTATTTTTGACACTAAATATGACACGGCTATTTGCACGCTATCAGAATTAATGTTCTGAAACTGATTTATAGAACATTTGCTGACACTTATATTCAGATTATCTTGTGGGACTTTTTGACTCTAGATGAAAGCAATTGTGAAACAAAATATACAATGAGATAACATCTTATCTTCAAGACCACTAATACAAATGAGCTTTTCTATATGGCGTCAATTTTTTTGTTTAATGATAATGAAACATAGCTCTGTTGTTTACAATTTGGCAGCTTTAGCAGCTTCCTCTCTCTCTCTCTCTCTCTCTCTCTCTCTCGCTATATATATATATATATATATATATATATATATATATATATATATATATATATATATACACACAGTATATATATATATTGTAATATTGGGGTGATTAAACTCAAACAAACAAACAAAAAAAGAGCGTCAATTTTGAAAAAAAAAACATTTTTTTTGCTATAATAAATATTATTTACAAAAAAAAATTGTATAAAGGGTATATTGATTGGCTTGCGTAAAACTTATAGCATCTACAAAATAGGGGATAGATGTTTTTACTAGTAATGGTGGTGATCTGCATTTTTTATTGGGACCTTCGACATTGCGGCGGACAGATTGGACACTTTTGACACATTTTTGGAACCATTGACATTTATTCGGCGATCACTGCTATAAAAATGCACTGATTACTGTGTAAATGTCACTAACAGGAAAAGGGTTAAAACTAGGGGATGATCAGGAGGTTAAATGTGTTTCCTTGTTAGTGTTTCTAACTGTATGGGGATAGGACTGACTGGGGGAGGAGACAGATCGTTGTTCCTAATTAGTAGTGTAACGGGATGGCCCGTGATGCCCAGAGACTGTTGAGGGATGGGGGATACTCCTGTGCCAGCGGCATTAAGGACTCTTGGGTCTAAGTTCACCCTGTGCCCCTTTTGGGCATAGGGTGGCTGATAAATCATAATTCATGTTTGCAGGATATACTGGAATATTACAAGTGGTTTATGTTGACCTGACCAGGTCAATAGGACAGTGACTCATTGCTCTGTGTAAAAGGCTGTTGAAATGCTAAGTGAGGCTGGCTCCTGAAAGACCTTTCATTGTGTGATAATACTGTTTAAAGCCCATTGATGATCAGGTGTGAATACCTTTTTGTCAGAGACAGAATTCTGTCTAAAGATATGGATTGAAGGGAACTAATTGTGTAATGCTAACACTGTAAATTCTATGGATAATAGGTTTGACTTGTCAAGCTATATGCGGAGCCAGGCTGTCTGGATAATGCATTATGTTACAATTAGTACTTATCTCAAAGACTGTGATTGAAGCCCCCCATGGTGTGATGTGTGGTTGGGGAGTTCATTGTTCCTGTGATTAACCTTAACATACTGTACTGTATATAAGAAAGCTAAGTGTACCATTAAAGCGTTCATACATTTGAAACCAGAAAGCACAGAGCGCATGTCTCGTCTCTCTGAGGATTGATATGGATCGTGTCTGCTGGATTGTGGAGTGTCGTATAAGCTGTCGTGGGTTGATGGAAGGTCATAAACGGCGGTGACAGTTACAAGTAGGAACAAACAATCTGTTTGCTCTCCCCTAACAGAACACAAATCCCCATGCTGGCACACATGCACGCGATCACAGGTAAACGGCCACATGCATCAGGACTTTTTTCAACTTCACCAAATATGCAACTATGTAACTATTAGTGCCCTCGCCTCTCCCATTCTACTGAGTAGCTCAAGGCCACTCTGCTACAATATATACAGTATATATACACATACACAGTGTTTATACTGTATAAAGTACTTTATGTATATCACACATATACACACCCATTTGATTTCATCATTACATTACGTGTGCAGATGCTGCTTCCTACTCAGCTCCACACAATGATTGTGCTTTACTGTACTTAGTCTATGGGTTTGGTCAGACTAAATGATAACCATGGATGATCTATTTGTTTAATTAAGCTGATCTCTGCAGCCCTCAAAGTGAACCTGTGGGAAATGTGGGCTTTTCAAGCTGCAGGCTTCAGGGTGGTCATCCTGATACCGGTTTCACTCCCAAGTGAGTCACTATAATAAGCATGCAGCCAGTGATGTCTGATCTCCAACCCCACATAATAGTTGCACATCAGTGGAGTTACATTAGTGACTCATTAGGTAGTGAAGCCAAGACCACCCTGGAGTCTGCACTAACATCATTGTAGTGATGGCAGAAGTGATATTTAGTGTGTTATCACCATAGGAAGGATACTAATTTACATTACTAGGTATAACGATGACTTTACAGGACAAATGCACAAATCTCTATACAAAATGCAATATAAAAATACAGAACAAGAAGCAGACATGAGACGTTTAAAAATGAATACTAACTGAAAATACTCGACAGAATTCATTTAATTTTTTTTTTTTTTAAAGAACAGAGAATATTTAAAATACAACAACAGTCATCTAAGTCATTAAAATAAAGCTCCAAAACATGTCAACATCATACAAAAGATGATTTCAAATCCATTCTGTCTGGAGGAAAAGGATCGGCAGCTGGGCTAATTAATTTAGATTACAGATAGCTTAAAATATGCAGTAAACAATTAATAAAACAATAGCGCTTTGCTTCTAGCAGAGGCTCCAGCATTCCAGATTTTACAAATGTCAACGAATATAAAAGTTAAAAAGGAAAATTATTGAAGAAAGCAGTTTATTGATTAACCCGCACGGCACCAAAACCGGGGGCAAGATTTGAATGGTCACTGCTGCCTCAGCACTAGCGTAGACTAGATTTTAAATCAAGCAAATAATTAAATGTGTTCTCAGTAAAAATCCTGACATGCAGCAGTGCCCAGCTTCATTTGATAATGTGATGGTTAATTAATTATTTGCAGTGTCCAGGAGAGGAGCAGGGTGTCTTGTACCTGACTCTTCAGAGTGCTCTGCTATTGAATTAGACATAGAGATACAGGAGGACAAAATTAATGATTTTAGCAATTCTGATTGCCCAGCAACAGCATCTGAAATGTAAAAAGTAGTTAATACATTCTTAAACCGAAGAGCTTAATCTAAGGCCCCTTTCACACTGGGGCAGGATGTGCGGTGGTGGTATTGCACTGCTATTTTTAGCGGCGATATACCGTCGTAATTGCCATGGAATTGCAGCGGTATTCGGCCACTAGCAGTGCCTTATTAACCCCCGCTAGCAGCCGAATAAGGGTTAATACCGCCTGCAATGAGCCTCTGCAGAGGTGCATTGCCAGCGGTATTACCGCGGTGTCCCATTGTTTTCAATGGGAAGGAGCAGTGAAGGAGCAGTATACACACCGCTCCAAAGATGCTGCTTGCAGGAGCTTTTTTTTTTCCTGCCAGCGTATCACCTCAGTGTGAAAGCCCTCTGGCTTTCACATTGAGAATGCTGGGGCAGGAGTATTTCAGGTGTTATTTATGCACTATTTTTAGCACTATAACCAGGGCTGGACTGGAACAAAAAGTTGGCCCTGCACTTCATCCAGACTGGCCCACTTTGACAGGTTTCTCCCATGGCGGCCGGATAACTCCTGCACCCCCCCGGCCACCCAAGCCCCCTCTCTGGCCACCCAAGCCCCCTCTCCCCCTTCACTAGCCACTAGCCATTCTACTTTATTAGAGTAGAAAGGCTCTTATAGGCAGTACCAGTGGGGAAACTAGACATTATTTCACCTGGGGCAAAGATTCAGTTCGGTGCCCCCCCCCCCCCTTATGGGACAAGATTAGGCAGAAGTGAGAAACTCCCAGGCCATAGCTGTTGAGTCAACTGTCTGTCCCCTCCCCTATGCTCCTCTGGTCCTCCCCCTGCTTCTCTATTCCCCCCAGGTAAGCGCTGCGGGGAGGGAGAGGAGGTGAGCAAGTCAGAGGAGAGGAGGGGCGGCGGACAGCTGTCACTGAAGCCGGCCCACTGAGCCGCCGGCCCACTGAGCATCGGCCCACCGGGAAACTCCCTGTAGTCCCAATGGCCAGTCCATCCCTGACTAGAACGCCTGAAATATGCCTTAGCCCAGGTTCACACTGGGTACGATTTAGTTCAATTTGAGATGCGATTTCACATGTGAAATCGCATCTCAAATCGGCGGCAATTGCCGGAAATGACACCTGCGGCGCTGCACCGATTTCAAAAAGTAGTTCCTGTACTACTTTTTGCGATTTCAGGACGCGATTTACATTGACATCCGCAAAGAAAACAACTGCTTTTTATGTACCATGTTCCCATCATAAAGGTGCGCTGGGGTGTGTTGTGGTGCATTGGGTAAAAAATTCTGCATTTTACAGTACATAGCAAATCCTACAGTACAGATGATTTTTGCAACTCATTGTCACGTGCTCTGGTGCATAGAATTGAATGACGTGTCATTAAGTGACACTTCAATAAAGTTTAAAAGAAAACAATTTAAACTACTTTTTTTGGAGGCTACATTCCTACATACAATGGGGCCATGGAGAACAAACGTAGCCACCCTCTACCAGGAAGTCAGATCACAGCAAAAAAAAAAAGATGGAGATTTGGAGGAGGCTGAGAGAAATAAAAATAACTTTTCTGAGTTAAGAAGACAAAACTAATTTTCATTTTTTTTTTATGTTAGTGTTACATTTTTCCTTTTTTAAGGCAAAAAAAAAATCCTTATTTCTTAATTAACCCCACTGTCATCAAAAGGGGATGGCCTCCAAACATTGATCTGAAACGGGTGTATTATCCTGAACAGTGCAATACACACTAGTAATTTGCAGTGCATTAAAATCCATGAGTTCAGCAACATCTGTCTCTGTACGTCTCTGTAGCCCAAATCACTTTTCTCTTCTCTACCCAGAAAGTCAGACCAATAGCGGCCATACTTTCTACATGGCCTCCTGTATCTAGCTCTCATGGCAGTTTCCCCGATGAGAAAACCGGTCATGTGTACGATGCTTTAAAGTATTTGGTAACTGATCAACAACTGTTTACATTTAAAGGAGTTGTAAAGTCTCAGGGTTTTTCACCCTAATTAATTCTGTGTCTGGTGTCTGCTGGTGTCATTGAATGCAGCAACAGGAATGGGGAGCGTATCTGCATTGGTGCCACCATGGAATGCGGCTCTCTGTGGGGTTGCTCGCTGAAGATGAGGGGCCAGGAGCACCATCACGGGACCCCAGAAGAGGAGGATTGGGGTCGCTCTGTGCAAAATCCTTGCACAGGGCAGGTAAGTATAACATGTTTGTTTTAAAAAATAAAAATGAACCTTTACAATCACTTTAATATATTAACAACAAGTTAAATGTTAAAATTCACATTGAGAAACTAGTTAACACAAAATAATACAAATATGTGATCACTGAAAATACACTATACTTCCCCCCTATACAGTAATGAATAATGGATTAATGGAGGTTTATATTATCTGATTGGATATCAGTATTAAAGTGAATCTAAACTCAGGAACAAAAAATTAATATAATGGATCTTACAAGTCCCTAAAAGTGCTGGCTGTGTTAGTTTTATTTTTTATTTTCATCTAGTGATTCTGCCAGTAACACACTTTCTGTACAATGGGGGGCAACACTCACTCAATGTACTATATCTACAAAGGAGAGTTGTCACCCTAGGTCACCCTAGGATAGAAGGCTTGCTAGGAGTAAAGAACACCTCATCTCCTTGTCTCCATAGTATGGGGGGGGGGGGGTGTTTTATGGTTCCCAAAAGTAACCTGGGCAGGGCTAATGACACTACTTGAGATTTCAGCACTGAGCACACAATGTTCAGAGGGAGTTAGGAGCTCACTGAACTTCTGGAAGGATCAACAGATTTTTTTTGTACCTATCGGACAGATGCCATAGCATAATTGTATATTTAACTGACCAAATGAGAGAAGCTCATTGTTGGAGATTCCATGCACTTTAGCATACTTCTAAAATTCATACAATGCTGCTAAATTCCACACTACCTAACAAAGTGCATAGAGCCTTTCACACCAGTCCCTGGCCTAGTAAATGTGTACAATCGAATATTCCTATCAGTCATAGATACAATTCAGTAAGTATGACTCTACCATTATCTTTTAGACTGCTGGAGGCACCGGGTTACAATTATCTCAATTATTAACACCCTTTGACTCAGTGCAGCCTTTGGGGTAACAATAAAAGCATCATTCATAAAACTAGAAATCCTAGTCAGGAAAAGTATCTTTTGAGGAAAAAAAAAGAAGAAATGTATGCAACTTTTCTAAAGTCTAAACACCACTCCATTACTCAGAAAGACATGGGTCATTGAATGAGATTTATATAAACTAGATGGCACATATACAGGGCATCAAAGTGCACTGGGATGAATGATCCCTGAGTACAAAGTCTGTAAGAATTTTCAGAAACTAAAGTCACTCTTGTACATACTATGAAAACATGCGTGGACCTATGCCGTTGACAGCTCTTTCTAAAGCACTTTCACGGTGGCGGATCATTCATGGGTTTTGATTTCAGAAAATGAAGACAGACGCCACAAAGGTAGGCCAAATGTTACATTACTCTAGGCTAAAATTAAAACAGCTTGGAAGAGTAGAGCGTAGCCAGAGCAAAAACAGCAACAGGTACTCATAAATCATTAAATGCAAGACAAGGATACAGGAAAATCCCTGGAAAATCGCGTTAAAATTAAATGGTAATGGCAGTGGACTGAACAAGAATTTTAGCCATGCTATGAAAATCATCATTGTTTTTCTAGTATACCTATGTCCTAATGCAGAAATTGTCAAAATTAGCAAACCCACTGTCAATTTTAAATTCAGTTAAATTCAATGTGTACTGTATGTCCAGGAGAAGTCTAAAAATATCAAGTACAGATGTGTTATGGACTTTCTGTAAGTCAGTATTTGCATAAGGTCAGATAGTCCTGCACTTCTCATGATGACTAAGCACCATCATGTATGGAACATATCATGGTTCTGCAAGAGCACTACCAATGTGTGTGCATTTTGGTTTGTTCATTGTTCTGGTTGAAGACATGGCAGCACCAAGGCACAGCTGGTGCGCTACATAGAGAGTGCAGAGTTCTACGTAGAGAGTGCAGGGTGTGCAATTTCCCAAAGCTTCCCCGCATCTCTCTCTCCTACCTGGCCCAGTTCTAGTACCTCCCTATGTAGATGGCTCTGCCTTACCTCGCATGGAGATCATTCTCTCCCTCAGATTCTGGATATCTGTTCCCACCATGTCCCACCATGTGTTCATGGTCTGTTAGAACCAGGAGCCACTTAGCAAAGCTGTCCCCTGTAAAAACAAAAGGCTTAAGTGTTTACAAGTGACATCGGCGAGTGGCAGCCGAAGGTGAGAGCCACAAATGGTTGTAAAGCTGAGTGCGAGGGTCACATGACAAGACCTGGACATGGACTGGATTCTCCCTACGGGTCTTGAGTTTGACATATGTGCGCTAATAGCACCATCATTGCACTCAAGTTTATGTGACTTAGAATAAGAAGCTTTTTGAAAGTCTCCTCTGCAAACAAAAGCACCACTATTTCCTTTTACGGCTACCTGATATTTGTTTTTTTGAAGAGTTAGGGATTTTTAACTTCCAACATACTTTTGGTTGTGTTGGATGCTTGGGCCTGTGTTGTATGCGTGATTCCTTCAGCTGGCCCCTACATACCTACTGTGTCCTGTAGTGAAGTAACAGCCAACTGAAGGAACCACAGAAAATAGTGGGGGAACCAGGCATCTGATACCTCAAGAAGTGCATGTGGAAAGGCAAAAGTTTTTTTTTTGTCACAGAGAGGCTACATGAAGTAAAAATAAATGTCTACAAACTGAGGGAAATTCCTTTCTCAGACACTGGAACAAGTCAAGATTTACTCTTACATCTGGTGACAACTCAAAAACTTGGATTTATTGTTACTTTCTCTCTCTGTGACAATAATAAACAGAAAATAGAGAGGGTGGGGTAGATTTACTAAGACTGGAAAGTGCAAAATCTGTAGCAGCTCTGCATAGAAGCCAATTGGCTTCCATTTTTTTTTTGCCAATTCTTAATTGAACAAGCTAAAATTAGAAGCTGATTGGCTATAATGAACAGCTGCACCAGATTTGGCAGACTCCTGTGATTGTGCCAGGTGAGTCTTCCCACTGGGGAAGAAGACAGCATTAAAAACCTGACCTAGGTCCTACACCATGCCTATTCTTGCCAATCCTAAAAAAAAAAGAAAGTGCCTTTACATACACTTTAAGGCACCAGGGAGTGTCTACTATATATGGGAAAAATGTGGGTTGTGTTTTTTTTTTTTAATATGGAAGAGTTTAGCACCAGTTTTACTGACTTTACTCTAAAACATTTAGTTAGCTAGACCATTTTGATAACCTGTTTCATAAAAAAAAAAAAGAAAACAGCAACTGGCAAAAGGATCAAAACTAAATAACACAATAATTTTTTAGGATTTTTTTAGGAATATTTACTTTTCATGGACTGAACGCCTCTGATAATCTATATACTTTGGCTCCAATTAAATTTTAAAGCAGATTTCCGTCCACTTGCTGAAATGGATATGCTTCATTTGGTCTTGTTTAGAAAAACTAATAGTTTGATGGTGTCTAGATATATTAAGGATCATAATCCAGGCTGATTTAAGCACTGCCATCAGATAAGCAAAAGAATGAGGGGGATATGGCTGTCACATTACATTTGTACACTCGATCAATGTCAGATGTTTGCACACTAGAAATTTGATTACAATGTAGAGTTTCCAATTTACTTTGCTGGGACTTTTCATATGGGCTGTCTGCAAATCAGGCAAAAGTCCATAGCTGTTAACTGGCCCTGATTTTTAGAGACAAAGCAAAAACGTATTTTTAGATTTGTTACTGGAAATGTCCCTGATGTAGACCAGCTTTATAATGAAATTCCCCTTGTTATAATTAATGTATTGCAATGACTTTTACAGCACCTCCACATAAAGTTCACAACGATATGCTAGCCACGATATGCTAGCCAGTGTTATTTATCCTCCAAGAGTATAAGCATGCCATAAAGAGCTTGCAATCTAAAAGGGATAGATACAAAAGAAATCTCGGCATAGATATGTTCTAGATAACAGCATATAGGAAAATTATGCATTTAAAACTAAAGCTATCCAAACACAATAGATACAGACACTAGGTGATCAATTGAACGCTAATATACTTTCCAACAAGCCAAAAGCCACACACTGGAGTACCGGGAGTACTCCACTCTATTATGATGGACAATAAAGGGATTATTTTTCCCATCTTTTTGTAAATGATTGAACACATTTAATGAAGATTTTCAGGAAGCCAACACATGTTGGGAACCTGCACTTTTTTTTTTTTATCAGGGCTAGCAATAAACATATTATATGTTCAGTTAGACCAGTGTTGTTACCATATACAGTAAATTATAGTCTTACAATCAGGTTTAGCTTGGTGATGTAATGTCCACATGGCAGACCCCATCAGTCCCAAATGGTTGCTCTAATGCCGTATACACACAACCGTTTTTCCAGTTGTAAAACATTTTTTTAATGTGTTTTTTTTTTAATGTCATTAAAACTATTGTGTGTGGGCTCCAGAGCATTTGTCACAATGTAAAAAATGGCCATTACAAATTTAGAACATGCTCTAATTTTTCACAATGTTTTTAACGTTGTAAAAAATGGTCATGTGTGGGCTTTAACGACTTGAAAAAAACATGCTCAGAAGCAAGTTATGAGACGGAAGCACTCGTCCTGGTAAAAATAGCGTTTGTAATGGAGTAAGCACATTCATCACGTGTTGTACATTGTACGTGTTGTACATCACTGCGCTTTGCTAGAGCATTTTTTTTTTCACGTTCATGTGTAGGCAAGGTCGTGTTAACGATCGGTTGAAAAAAACGTCGTTTTTTCTAGACCATTAAAAAAGTAATTTTTTACAACTGGAAAAACGGTCGTGTGTATGCGGCATCAGTGACAACATGATTGAAGAGGTTAGAAATCCTTGTCTGATTGCTATTGTCTCCCACCCAATTAACCCAGCATTGGGACTGTCTGCTCTTCCCGTATCCCCTTCTTCCATAGACTGCCTAAAATAGAGGAACTCATGGAAACCAAGTAATTCCTGTTTAGGAAGACACTGGGCCAATATGGATTTTAAGATGGTCAGATCACTCATACATATCCAACTGCTTTCCATCGTATATGGCCATCAATAGAGCTTGTGTCCATTGACTTTCTGAGCCAATTTAACACGTCTAGGCAAGTGAGTTTGAGAAGCATTTTACCCAAGTGTAGGAGCTGCATTTGAAATGCTTTTTGCCTTGGACTGAGGCAGGAATATAAGTAGTGGGAATGTATCATTGACATTTCTAACCTCTGCTGAAAATTTTGGTTGCATGCCTCTCATGTTGATGTGTTGACTTTAATACTTTGTGAATCACTTACACAGAACAGTTATAGAAATAAGGAACTTTGATTTTCTCTGACTTTCATTTGTTGCATGTTTGTTCCAGATCAGTGACTCAGAAATACTAAAACCACACACAGTTGGTTCATATTAACTAGTGTGTTAATTAATATTTAAAGATATATTGAGATAGCAATACAAAACACTAGTAAAAGTATTTTACTGCACCATTCAGTATTTAATGAAAAAGATATTCTGCACTACTCAAAGACAGCATCACGAGTAACAAGAGAAGGTACTCTAGCCGTAAAGTGTTTCTGGAAATTGTTTCATACTGCTGGCAACTTTGAAAGCTGGGTTATGAGAAAAGACAGAATATATGTGTTTTTGAAAATATCAAATGACTCATTCTGTGGCTGCTTTTCCTGGATGGAAATAAGATGACATATATAATTTTTTATGTGGAAAATATTAATATATGCAAGCATCAGTTCACAACAGCGTAACACATGCAGTATTTTCATTACTGTGCGTTATTTGCTTAGGGTTATCAGGGAAAGCAATTAGAAAAAATTGAGCCATTACAACAGGAGTGGAAGTAAACATTTTAATGCAAAAAAAAAGTTCCATCCTCTACCTTTCCCCTTTCGCAAAAACTCATAAAAACTAACTTTCGATCATAGTCACATGAATTTTGGGTTGAATTTTTAGTATTAGTGATCTGAAGGTGCGCTCACTGGTTGGTACCTCATTATTAAAGGCTTCCGGTCCCTGTAAGAACCCTCTGATGGGCTTTTCAGATGTGATGTGGGTGCTGCAGACCAGGTCATCCCACAGTCAGGACAAAGATGACCTGGGACCCAGCATGTCACGTGACTGCAGTTATAGGTTAATAATTAGGGCTTTTAAAAAAAAAAAATTAATAAAAACTTTAATTGAGTAAGGTTGGGGTGGGAATGTTTTTTTTTTTCCCCCTGGTTGAAGAGCTTTCATGAGGTTACATACCATTTCATGACAAAGGCTTGTAAACCCTACATACAGTAATGCCTGGTACACACTGATATTTTTATTTTTTTCTTAACCCAGAGGGTTGAACATTAGTACAGCAATCTCCCCCACTGAGGACACTCTGATGAGTGCTCTGAGCTATTGGCTAAGAGCGATAATCGCGAGTCGGTCGGCTGCTGGTTTTCTAGCATGCTTGTCCGACAGAAGCCAGCCAAGCAGTGAAGATTGCACATTTATGTGATAGGTAGTTGAATGGGTAGTTGAATTGAATGTTTGACAAGAAAATTATTAGATAAAATAACAAACATAGAATACCTAGTACAAGGTATTGAATTGACACTATAGTGAGCCATGCATAATGCAAAACAATTAATCCAAAACAGCCATTATCTTATAGCCAATACTGACTAGTACTGTAGTATTAGCATGTAAAATATATTGCATAAAGTGAATACGTGATCACTTTGTGTCTCCAATCAGGCGCAAGAAAAATTGAAAAAAAATTATATCTATTTTACATGATTGGATGTTTAAAGTGTACAGAGCTTCAACCTACCTTTGCTTTGCAAGTGAACACTCTCTACTCCTTTAGTAAATAAACCCCAATGTGTTGTTCCTTGCAATTGGTCATTTTAGGCTGAGCTGTGTCTGCTTGCATGATCTTTCAATAAAATTTACAGGTAAGTAAGGCATTTAAGTAGGGATTGCTTTTTCTTGCTGAATACTAAATCCATGCATTTCAACGTTTAAGGCCCGTTCATGAGAGTTCCCTCTATGCAATTTTGGTGAGCAATTTCCACATGATTTAGCGTGTTGCATAGGGTCAGCCTATTCACTTAATGCCCTATGTGCCTTTGCTGGATGAAAAGAAGCTTCTGTTCCTTTTTGGTGCAACAAGTTTCACAAAATTTTAAAAGTTGCTTTTTGCCATGACTGCCACTGTATCCCATTGCACAAAAACCATGTCATGTTTGGGGTGTCATTAAGGGATAATGGCACCCAAGCATGTGCTGCCTGATGTGCAGCTATTGGCAAGTGATTTGGAATCGTGGGCAGAATGGTGCAAATTCTCCCTACAATTCCAAATTACGAAGTGTAAATGAAGATTTAAACACACCCTACTCCGATTTACTAAATGTGTAGAGACCCCGCCTATGTTTGATTATCCCCACCTCAGAGGTACTGATGATAATGT
Organism: Rana kukunoris; assembly: GCA_029574335.1. NCBI lineage: Eukaryota > Metazoa > Chordata > Amphibia > Anura > Ranidae > Rana > Rana kukunoris. The sequence continues at coordinate 658,317,215 of CM056049.1, forward strand.
TAGGAGGTATTTTTCTTTAGCTAGCTGAAGTTGTTATTTCCATATGCAGTTTTCTGGTAAAATGTTAACTGTTCTTGTATCCAATATAGAGAAATATAGTTCTTAATAATATTCTTGTTCAAGTGCAATTTGTTAAATGGTTTGGTTATGTTAAAACTGTTTACAGCTAAAACCTTCTGCAAAATCAGTAACATTCTAAAATGCTCTATAGGGACCGTGGAAAAATGTACACACAGGCTCAGATATTCACATGGGCAGTGATGTCATAAGGAAACTTATAAAGATAACACCTGCTCTTCAAGTCTCAGGCTCCCTGAAGTTTGGGAAACGAAGGAAGAATAGAAAAGCCATTCTGCTTAATGACTGTCAATTACATGGAAAATATTTTGGTTTTCTTAACAGTTGACTCGAAAAGATCAATCTGGATTGCCTAATTCTTCTATTAGCACTTGTTTTAAGGATAACAGTGTGGGAAAGTTAATTCAGTCTGACAAAAACAAAATCTGTGCCATTTCATGCATGCGGATATTTCAGCGTGTGTTCGAAGCCAGCTGTACAGTATAGGAACAAGGGAGCATTTATTCTATGCCATGGGACAAAAATTATTTTACATACATGTACCATACATTACTGACTCATAGGTAAAGAATTAAGAACATTGCTGCCCGAGTAAAATTAAGTAACATTTTTAAAGGAAAGTTAGAGGTCTTTATGGAGCTGTGTTTATTCATTGCCACCCATCAGAGAATTTACAGCATTTCTAAAGAACATCTGCCCATATGTTCGCCAACAGACTTTTTCACCACTGTTGGTCTAACATCTGATATCCCATACTTTAGGTCTCATTATTCTCATTGAACAATGTTACATTCTCTGAACGCAATCCCTTGTACACATTTGACACTTTTGAATGACCAATAATGGATTTCTGTGGAATGCCCACTCTACAACTTCTTGTTGCACACATTCACCACCCTGAAAATAAGGTTTTTCCTTTTTTTTACATGCCATCATTCTCCCTAGTGAAGAAACATTTTTAAATAAGAATTATACCTCTTAAAATGATATTAAAAATAATTGTTTTAATTATGTATAAAGTAGAGAATGGTTAAAGCCCCATCAGGTCTTTTTTTTTTTTACATTGATTATTATTATACACAATTTATATAGCGCCAACAGTTTACGCAGCGATTTACAATGTAGAGGAGGGACAGCACAATTACAGTACAGTTCAATACAGAAGGTACAGGATGACCCTGCTCATAGAGTTTACATTCTAAAGGGAGTTGGGGGGGGGGTGGTACAAATGGTAATAGCTGCAGAGAATGATTTAATGGGGGTGATTTGATGGGGAATAATCGATCAGGGTGAGGAAATCTCTCCAAAGTGAGAAGAGATCATGTCTTAGATCAGGGATGCTCAACCTTTTGAAGAGCGAGGGCCAATTAAGTGATTTAGTAACCTGTCACGGGCCACAATTAAATTGATTGCGAATATTTTGTTTTTTATTTTAAATAGCATAATTAACATTTCCCCCTGCAGCCACTGAATACTGGAGGAGAGGAGGAGAGGAGGAGAGGAGGAGAAGCTGGCTTTCAGAAGTTGCAGGAGGAAAATGGAGAGGATCTGTTCCTGTATAAGCCACACCCCTCTGCCTCTCTTGTCTAAGTGTAAAACAGAATATTTTGAGGGTGGGACAAGGTCATCGCATCCCAAAAAACGCAAATGGAAAATTGCTCTTACTGTCCTAAGCTCCATATAAGACTACTTTCACACTGACGCACTGCTGTTCAGCGGCACCACAGGTGCAGCACAGTACACCTGCATGTTATCTGCACTTTGCCATAGACTTCTATTATATATTGTGGGTGTAGTGCACTTTTGTAAAAGTGCACCAAAACTTCTGCATTCAATTTGAGGTCCAGAAAAACGTCTGCGAGCCACAGGTTGAAAACCCCAGTCATTGACAGCTAGCAGTGGAACATATGTCCCCACTGAGGGCCTATTTTGATCTATGCAAGTGCATAAAGATTTTTTTAATGCGTCAGACTGGTGTATTGTTATGAGTCATGGCACATTTCCCTTGTACATTAACATGCATTATTGATGTTCGTTGACACACATTTCAAATGCATTTTTGAAGATTAGGAGCAGATAGGGTACTTTGGAGTAGATAGCCAGTGAGCAAGACTTGTTATAACCTGTTGCCAATGCCAATGCACATAACCTGTTTTGATGTATTGCCTTTGACTTCTATGGGCCTTCTAATGATCCAAAACGCAGATGAAAGTGGACATGTTGTATTTTTGCACTACAGCGCTGGGATGGGAGCAGCCACTATTTTTAATATGGGTAACATGGACACGTGGTTTAGCACATTGTAACACAACCGTGCGAATGGGCCCTGAAAGATTTCCACTCTACTAACGTTCTGTCGACACCTTAAAATGTAGGATTTTCTCTTATGATGACAATGGTCAACAGGGCATCTAAAAATAGTGAAATGCCCCAATGGGAAAACAGACAAAAAAAAAGATGGTTACACAGTAAAACAGGGTTTTTGGTAGGCTGTTACAATCGACAAACCATACAGTTTTCATTCCTGGATGTTAATATGTTTCCAGTCTAGGTTTGTGAGAGGTACTGTCACAAAAGGTATTTAAATTTCTCCAGCAGACCTGGTTACACTTAAAAAGCACCTGTCAATAATTAACAGCAACAGCCAACAATCTCTGTTTCCGCACAAATGCTGGCCAGGGTTGCCAGAAGCAATTAAAACATTGTCAACATGGTTCAGAACTAGACAAAATCTATTTCAGAGGGGGAAAGCTCCAAATAAACTCACATACATTTTGTTTACATCTGTGTAAAAGCATTTAATCAATACTAATTGGCTGAAAACCAGTCAACCTGGAAATCCTGATGTTGGCGTTTTCCGGTGACAAAATAAAATCCAACAAGAAGTGATGTTAGGAGATTGATGGACGTGCTGGGTGGGAGAAGAGGACAAATATATTCCACAAAAACATCAAAAGAATTCCCATGGTCTCTACAAACCAGTTTAACCTCTTTATTACATTGAAAATAACTACCACCCAAAGTTTACATTTGGAAACATTACTTACAAATGGAAACTCTTTTCTGATAAAAAGAAAGATAAAAAAGATTGATATGTGGAAAGTGAGATCCATGCACAGTGAATACAAGTACATTTATAATAGTAAACCTGAAATTCTTCCTCTCAAAATCATGAGTTTCTCTTTTGACAACAATGTGGACTAATAAAAAAAAATGGACCAGAAAAAACCCTGATAGAGATTTTAAAAAGTGTGCCTTGCATGAAAATGCCTGGTCTGCTTATAAGGTAGTCCCCCGAGTTCAGAAAAAAAAAAAGAAGATAGATTAACCCCTGCCCAAACCCCCACCCTGGCGTTCCTTGAAAAAGGATCAACGATTACAGGGGTCACATAATCGTCAGTCAGTTTCACCAGCTACCAATTTGTAAAGGCTCATTTTTTTTCCTAAAAAAAATAACAAACGTTATACTTACCTGCTCTGTTGCATTGGATTTGCACAGATCAGCGGGGATCCTCCTCTTCTCAGGTCTCCCTTCGATGCTCCTGGCCCTTCCATCTTGTTCAGTGCCCCCACAGCAAGCAGCTTGTTATGGAGGCACCCAAGCGGAGTCACAGCTGCCTGTGTCCATTGAGACAAGGAGCCCCAACCAGCCCCACCCCCTCTCTTCCAATTGGCTAGCTGACTTTGATTGACAGAAGCGGGAGCCAATATCAGTCAATCAGGAAGAAGAATCTCAGTCAGCTGAGACACTCATGGACACAGCTGGACTGAGGGGGATCTCAGGTAAGTATTAGGGGGCTGAGGGGGGCTGCTGCACACAGAAAGATTTTTACGCACTTGCCCTCCGGAGGGGTTACTCCCTTCATGACCAGGCCATTTTTTGTGATATGACACTGCATTACTTTGACGATTGTGCATTAATGCGACGCTGTACCCAAATAAAATGTATGTCTTTTTTTTACACAAATAAAGCTTTCTTTTGGTGGCATTTTATTTTTTGCACAATAACCAAAAAATTACTGACAATTTTGAAAAAAATATATATTTCATACTTTCTGCTATAAAACATATCCAATAAAAAAAATCGAATTTCTTCATCAATTTAGGCCAATATGAATTCTGCTACATATTTTTGGTAACAAAAAAAAACAATAGGTGCATATTTATTGGTTTTGCGCAAAAGTTATAGCATCTGCAGACTATGGAATAGATTTATGGATTTATTTTAATAGTAATGGTGGCGATCAACGACTTATAGTGAGACTGCGACATTGCAGCAAACAAATTAGACACTAACACTTTTTGGAGGACCATGACACTTATACAGTGATGAGTGCTAAAAAAAAATGCACTCTCACTGTACTAATGACACTGGCAGGACGGGGTTAACATCAGGGGCGATTAAAGGGTTAAATGTGTTCCTAGGGAGTGCTTGCTAACTGTGTGGAGGAGGTGCTTTTACTGTGGGAAAGCAGAGATCCATGTTCCTGTTTTGTAGTAACACAGGATCACAGCCTTCCCTTCACACAGGACAGTGATCTGCCTTATTTACACAGGTAGACCACCATTCCTCCTCTCTCCCGAACGATCAGCGGGTTCCAGTGGACATTGCACCAACCGGACCCGATGATTGTCTCTCACTGTGTCCATTCAAATCGGGAGCAGGTTGCCACTGACCCGAAAGTGCAGGATTATGTACAGGGTAGCCACTTTGCCGATGTATATTTACACTATATGGTCGCCAAGCAGTTAAAGAATAAGTTCACTTTTTGCAGGTAAAAAGATGTGCATTTATTATTGTTTTACCTCATACAGGCAGACAGCTACTCACTGAAAAGAAGCCGCAAAGGTTGTTGGAAATTGAAGTTTACCATTCACAGAGCACTGTGTGTGAATGATGTGGCTGGGCAGATGGAGCCCCGTACAGCCACGTTATTTTCAAACAGTGACAGTGGGAGCCTGGAGAAGATGCTTGTCCACTGTCACTTGGGAGGAGGGTGGAGGGGGAGAGAGAATTCAGCTGCTGAAACACGTGACACGTTCCACCCTAAATACAGGTGGAACATGTCACATGTTCCAAATAGTGAACGTATCCTTTAAGGGTGGTACACACAGGCCGAAAATAAGCCAGTGTGGGCCTTTTTAACAGAAACTGCCCGTGTGTACAGCAGCCTGTCTAGCTTCTAACGAATGGCATGCTAAAAAAACAGCAGTCGATCGGCATCTGATCAGCGAAGGCTGACTGATGTGTTCTGGTGGGGTGAGGAGTTGGTCGCCCTTCAGAACACAATAGCTTAGTGGAGACATTGCATAGGTAGTACAGCAAGTTGCTTGTTTTTTTTTTTTGTTCAGCCTGCTGGGTTGAACAAAAAAAACTGTACTATGTATACTAGGCATTAGTCTAGACTGAGAGCGGTCTTTGATGGCTTGGTCTCTGTACTGGGAGCATGCAGTGAGCTCAGTCCCGATAGAAAAACATCAGCCACCCAGGGACACATATGTGTGGAGTTAAAGCCCACCCCTTTTGCTGCGCACATGTGTTACGTGGATGGAAACAAGTTACATAGAAAAAATGTAAATATACCTAGTCAAAATCTCAGAACTTGTTAATATCATTTCAAAATACGTTTTCAAGAGCAGGAGAAACTACAACGCTTATCTGGGGAACCAAGTATTCGGCACACTGGGAAGTGTCAGATACCAGCAATGACTAGACATCTGCAATAAAGTAAAGGTTTGAGCCTAGTACACACTAGTAGTCTGAATTGACAGCTCAGGGGGATCGGCTGAACTAACTATCCAATGCCGATACAGCGATCCCCCTACTGTACTAACCCCCCTCCCAACGCCCCCTGCCAGATCACTCCGGTCAGTGTTCTCAGCTATTGACTGAGAGGACCTATTGATTGAGAGGGCTAGTCGGGAGGCGATCACCAGACTTTTTCCGGTCATGCCCCATCATCAGAAGCTGTACACCCAGGCCAAATGTCAGCTGGATTCTATTAAACCAGCCTATGACGCCTAATGTATGCTAGGCTTTAGGTCACCGCCTTGAAAGAGAAGTATTTATCTTCTTTCGCAGGAAGGTCCTTGCCCGATTTGGTGCACTAAGTGGAACGGCAGCTTCAAGCACCACAAAACTCATACAGCATTTAAAGAATGTCTTTTACAAGACCAAAATCCATCCTGACTGCAGGCAATCATACAACTGTCATCATGGCAGGTACTATAACAAAGACTGCTGCCTGCTTGTAGCTAGAAGCAGTGTTCTTGTGTGGCCAATCACAGGACAAAAATGACAGGAAAGTTGCAGAAAAGTAGAAAATCTTCAAAGTCATAATTTCACAGATACTGGAGCTGACATGTCTGAATGTTTGGCAATTTTAGTGGCATTTTTCACTACATCTATCTTGATCGGCAGTCAGCCTCACATTAACACCTGCACAGCTCTCAGCCGCTCGCCTTTCAACATTCGCGTCCACAGGTGTTAGCAATTTAACGACGGCTATTTAGGCCTGTTTGTGGCAGTCCCTTATTGTGTTTGATATCTTGTTTTATTACTCAGCAAGCAAAAGTCCCTTCTAATTCCATCTCAGTTTACTTTCGACATTTACTAAAGTTCCACTTTTTTTTTTCTTTTGTCATGTCATAGATATCGCCCATGCCAAAGACTCGGTATACGATTCCCACTGCGTAAATTTCTCACCACAAGGGCGTAATCGACACAAAATAACCTATGATTTGCACAAGGGTTTGTGTTTGTTTAAAACAATTAGGTGTCGCAATCGTCTAATTTTGGACACATATTTATTGGATCGAATACCCCATTTTTTAGAAAACACTAGCTATTAAGGGCAATTATGTAAACAACCCCCTATTATTAGGACTGTGTAAAGGCAGCTGCAAAATGCGTAAAAAAAAAAAAAAAAAAGACAAATCTGTGTGCTCTGCTACTTTCTAAACTATTTACAAAATGTGCTTACAGACCCAAAAAATGCTTTAGGCAAACAATTTAGTGGCGTATCTAAGGAAGATGCTTAAGCCTAAATTAGGGTGTCCGAGCAGAATTGTGATTTAAGGACAGGGCTGTTATTACAGAGTAATCATGAAACACAAAAGGCAACACCTTCAATAAATTGTTCAGCCTTTTAAACAGTAGCTCAGAATGACCTCTTGTCTATTCTGATTTACTGGGTGGTAAAGAGCAGATTGTTCAAATATTTCCTGTATTTATATTGCAGCAGTATAACACATTGTTGGAAGATTAGAATACAGTAGGGAATATTATTTAAATAGCCAACAGAATTCAAAATGTGTTGTTTGAAAGGAAGCTACTGTATAAACAAAAAATTAGTGACAATTTTGAAAAAAATATATATATATTTTTAACTTTTTGCTATAATAAATATCCCCAATTTTTTTTTTTAAACAAATGTCTTCATCAGTTTAGGCCGATATATATTCTTTTACATATTATGGGTACAAAAGCCTGCAATAAGAGTATATTGATTGGTTTGCACAAAAGTTCTAGACTCTTCAAACTATGTGAAAGATTTATGGCATTTTTAATTTTATTTTTACTAGTAATGGTGGTGATCTGCGATTTTTAGCAGTACTGCGACATTGGGACAAACAAATCGGACACTTTTGACACTTTTTTGGGACCACTGACAATTATACAGCGGTCAGTGCTGTAAAAATGCACTGCTTACTGTATAAATGTCACTGGCAGGGAAGGGGTTAAAACTAGGGGGCGACCAAGGGGTTGAATGTGTGTTCCCTGAGTGTGTTCTAAATGTGTGGGGATGGGAGTGACTAGGAAAGGAGACATTGTTTTCCTACTTAGTAGGAAAAAACGATATGTTTCCTCTTCCCTGACAGCACAGGGATTTGTGTGTGCACGCGATCATTTGTCCGCGGCCACGCACATAGGGTTTCCTCGCCGTGCAGCAGACACGCACCCTCTGGTGGCTGGAAAGGATGCCCATACAGGGTTTCGTCCAGGCTGCAGTATATCTGTGTGAGCCGGTCGGAAACCAGTTAAGAGATCATTTTAATGATCAGAAATACACAGTTTTAAGGCCTCATTCATATGGGCAGGTGGTTATGGTTGTAGGTGAATTGTGTCTGGCAGAGAAAAACAGCTGTATGCACACGCACATGTAATGGCACGATCACCTGTACAAATAAATGGCTCGTACTGCGGAGGTTTGCAAGGAACCGCTCTTCAAAGTGTTTATGTGTGAATAGAGCCCCTCACCTGCCCTGGATAGATTGTTTGTATTGGGACGTGCTTCTGTCCACATATAAACTGGTCGCAGTTAATCGACCAGTATGTACAGTGCTGGAAAGTATTCACAGCGCATCACGTTTTCAACATTTTGTTATGTTACAGTCTTAAACCTAAAATGATTATGATAACGTGAAAGAAGTTTGTTTTAAATCTTTTCAAATTTATAAAAAAAATAAAAAAAATGTACATACAGTAAGTATTCACAACCTTTGCTCAATACTTTGTTGGAGCACCTTTGGCACCAATTACATCCTAAAGTGTTTTTGAGTATAATGCTACAAGCTTGGCACACCTATTTTTGGGCAGTTTTCCCATTTTTCTTGCAGGACCTCTCAAGCTCCATCAGGTTGGATCGGGAGCGTCGGTGCACAGGCATTTTTAGATCCCTCCAAAGATGTTCGATTGGGTACAAGTCTGGGCTCTGGCTAGGCCACTCAAGAACATTCACAGAGATGTCCCATAGCTAGGGTTGTTGTCCTGTTGGAAGATGAACCTTCAGCCCAGCCTGAGATAGAGAGTGCTCTGGAGCAGGTTTTTATCAAAGATGTTTCTGTACATTGCTGTATTCATCTTTCCCTGGATTCAGACTAGTCTCCCAGTTCCTGCCACTAAAAAAAATCCCCACAGCATGATTCGGCCACCACCTTGGGAGAGTATTGGCCAGGTGATGGTACATGGTTTCCCCCACATATGACACTTGCTATTCAGGCCAAAGAGTTCAATCTTTGTTTTATCAGACCAGAGAATTTTGTTTCACATGGTCTGAGAGTCCTTCAGGTGCCTTTTTTTACTGAGGAGTGGCTTACATCTGGACACTCTACCATACAGGCCTGATTGGTGGAGTGCTGCAGAGATGGTTGTTCTTTTGGAAGGTTCTCTTCTCTCCACAGAGAAACGCTGGAGCTCTATCAGAGTGACCATCAGGTTCTCACTTAGTTTGGCTGGGCAGCCTGCTCTAGGAAGAGTCCTGGTTGTTCCAAACTTCTTCCATTTATGGATGATAGAGGCCACTGTGCTCATTGGGACCTTCAATGCTGCAGAAACTTTTCTGTACCCTTCCCCAGATCTGTGCCTTGATAAAATGCTGTCTCAGAGGTTTACAAACAATTCCTTGTACTTCATGGCTTGGTTTGTGCTCTGACATGCACTGTTAACAGTGGGACCTTATATAGTCTGGTGTGTGCCTCACCAAATCATGTCCAATCAACTAATTTTACCACAGGTGGACTCCAATCAAGTTGTAGAAACATCTCAGGCTGGGTTCACACTTGTATGACAAACGCTCCGACATTGGGAGCTCATGTCGCATGACGTGTGAAAATGTTTCCTTATAAGAGCCGTCTTAACTGGTCTGACACAAGTCACTCTGACTTTGAAAATACTACTTTGGTCCGACTTTGATCCTACCTCAGCCCATTGAATATAATTGAAATCGGATCAAAGTCGGATCCTTGTCCTAGCCATCCGTCTTTTAGCATCCGACATGGTGATAACAGCAGCAGTAAAAGGAATTTATCTGACACAGGGATTGTTTTGATTGGTCGAAGGACAAGTCAGACTATCCAAGTTGTATCCTGTTCATTAAAGTCGGATGGATGTAGGACCAATGTAGGACTGATGTTGCAGAGCAAAGTAGGATGAAAGTCGTATGGTATCAGTGTGAACCCAGCCTCAAGGATGATCAATGGAAACAGGATGCATCTGAGTTACATTTTGAGTGTCATGGCAAAGGCTGTAAATACTTTTGTACATGTGATTTTTTTTAGTTTTTAGTTTTCAATAAATTTGAATAGATTTCATTTTTTTTTAATCAATTTTGGAATAAGGCTGTAACATAACAAAATGTGGAAAAAGTGAAGTGCTGTGAATACTTCCAGGCTACTTGCGGCCATAGCAGAGAGTTCTGCTGCATCCAGTGGTGGCAATTTTCCTATCTGCCCTCATTTGTTTGTCTGAATGAGGTCTAAAAGGAAAAATTCATATGCTTTGAATTCACAGCAATGCAGGTCTATAGGCATACAAAGTCAGGAGGGCCTAAATGCTGCAAAGCACATCAGTACAACCAGATCTACAAATACAGATGCCTTACAAAACTCTAACTGCAGTGAGTAACATCTTACTCCCCCTAGCACTAGCCCAATTCCCTCCACTTTACACAGTTCCATTAATCCTTGTACCACGACTCCCTGGGAAGCAATTGACTGTAAGTCCCTCTAAAATGCATTAATGGTTAAGTCAGATGTGCCAGCTACTGTGTGCACACTGCTCACTAATTTACATCTCTACTGAGATTTATCTCTGACATATGTGTTTGGGGTCATCCGGTCTGAGTTTTTTAGCTTTTTCTCACCTTCAAGCTTTACCTTGCACAATTTCTTATGTGTTCCAGATGTTCCCGTTATTACGTATGACAGCTTCGGAAACAGAACTGTAACAAGGCTTAGAGCTCGCACCATTCAACTGTCAGTTCAATAAAACTGATCCTTGCTTCTATGGTTAATATTTCCTAGCTGTACTTTATTTGTTGAATATCTCAAGCTGTGCTTCACTGTTTGTATGCTTGAGTCAAGTTAGTTACCCACCAGGGAAGTCAGCGTTGGGATGATGACCCTTTAAAAAGGAGCTCCAGGTTTGTGAGTCCATAACCAGCTCTCCCTATCTGAAGCCCCTGCCCAGTACACACACACACATACACATTATATATATATATATATATATATATATATATATATATATATATATATATATATATATATATATATATATATATATATATATATATATATATATATATATATAGTATGTGCACCACCATGTGCTATTGTATTTAATAATATAAACATATAAACTATATACATTTATTTTTAATTTGTCTATACATACCTTAAATCTGTACTGTCTAAGCCTTTTTTTTTACCAATCTGGAGATTGGCTTTAAGGCTTCATTCACACCTGTGCTTTTTATTGCACATTGGTAACATGATCGGCAAATGCATTTTGGGAGGCATCCTATTAAAGTTGCATTGGGGCTGCATGGTGGTGATCTGCACTGGCTCATTTTATGATGCATTAAACATTAGGGGTCCATCGGAAATGAATGGACACATGCAAAACAAAAAGCATGATCTTTTTTTTTGTCTAAAGCTGGCCATAGAAGAATCAGTTTTTTCAAACAAAAAAACCTGACCCAATTTCCCCATCCACACATTTAATGTGGATGGGGGATTCCTCCCCGCTGGCTTATTGTATTCTGACAATGACTTCCCAGGCATCAAAATACATTGGTAAGTAAAAATCCATGTATTGCCAGCTTAACTCATAACTAATCACTATGTCCAAAAACTGAATCCATTGTCATTTGCCACTTCCATTCTTCCAGTGAATCACGTGAGATTCTCATTCAAATATGCTGAGTGACAGAAATCTATCAATTCCCCTATCCATGGTAAACAGCATGGATGGAGAGGTCTCTACCCGTCTGCCTTTTGCATTCTGAAGCCAGCCACCGTGGCTATTAGAATACCCAAACAATGGCTCTATCTATTCGGATGCAGCCATTGATTGGCCAAATATTTTCCATCTGGCTCGTTCGATTTGTCAGGCAAAAGGAACCGACAAGCACATTCATGATGGTTCATGTATGGCTAGTTTTACTTGCCATTGTGAACACTCTTCTTGGAAAGTAAGAGTCAGCAGTGTTTTAACTAATTGCAATTGATGTCCTTCATATTTAAGGGTATCAATGGGAGCCAAGTGAAAGTGGATCTGAACTAAAGAAAAGTGAAGATGTTTCCAGGAACCTATCAAAATAATAATAATTGTGCCTAAGCAGTGCCCTGAAAATGTTAGCGTTCTTTCTTAGAAAACAATGGTGTAAGGGTGCCTAGGCACTCCTTTATCTACAGCCTCATAGCTGTATATCTGCAATGTAAGATCAAAGGCACGACTGCTAGTGTTAGGAGAGATTGAAGTTAGATTTGACTTTGTACAGTGAAGAAAAAAATAAAGGATTTGATCCCCTGCTGATTTGGAAGAGGAGGAATGCTGCCTATGATTCCCAAGAATACCATCCCCACCATCAAACATGGAGATGAAAACATTATGCTTTGGAGGTTTTTTTCTTTTTGCTAAGGGGTCAGGACAAATTCACTGCATTAAAGGGACGATGGACGGGGCCATGTACCATCGAATCTTGGGTGAGAACCTCCTTCCCTCAGCCAGGGCTGTCAGGAAAAGGTCCATCCGCTGGTGCTATTGATATTCTGTCTTGCAGTGCTGCGTCCCACCAGCAGGGGTCTCCTGGCAGTTCGGAGCTGTCAGGGGAACTTCCCCCTGCTGGTATATCACCTTTGGGATGCAGTACTGACCTCCACCAGCGGATGGACCCTGGCAGTGTGGAACACCTGGCCTTTGCTCCGTTCAGGTGTGACCTGAACCCAATCAGTACACCCACTATAAATACCCGGCGAGTTCAAACAGAACTCGCCCTGGTATCTGTTTACTAACCGGACCCTGAACCTGCTCTGGACCTCTGACCTGATCTGTCCTGTCCTGACCTGATCCCGATCCCGATCCCTCTCCTGGACATTTCCTTCCTGCCCCTTCCCTGTCTGCAGCCTCTTTTGATGATTTCTGGTATTTGACCCCGGCTTGGCTCTGGCTTATGATTATTGCATTTCCCCTAAACCTGTATATAGCCTTGTGTTATTCGTGCACTGTTTTCACTTGTTTTCTCACCTTTGTAAATAAACACCTTTTTTCCACTATATACAGTGTTGGTCTCCTCAGTGTAGGCACACAGTCCTGGTCCATCTAGAATCCCTGACAAGGGCATTGGAAATGGATCATGGATGGGAAAGCAGGACAATGACTCAAAACACACAACCAAGGCCAAGGCTCAAAAATAAGCACATTAGGGTCCTGGAGAGGCTTCAGACCTTAATAACATAGAAAAAATGTGGAGGGAGCTGAAGGTTTGAGTTACCAAACATCAGCCTCAAAACCTTAATGACTTAATAAATCTGATGTTAGTACAATGATCTCCTCCCACTGAGCAATTGTGTTCTGACAGGGGGATAGCCCCCATCAGAACACACCAGTCAGCGCTCTTAGACAGCCCATGATGGAGCAAAACCCTGCCTTTGATGTAAGCTTCAACATAGAGACACAGTGACATGGTAAGTCAGTAATGGGGGAAAGATCCTTTGCAGAAAAAGTCCGGCCAATACTAATGACTAATTCTTTGCTCTCTTCTTGACTTTAGGGCACAGCTTCTAGAGTCCAGTCTTTCTTTCAAGCCTTGTACACACGATCAGTCCATCTGATGAGAACAGTCTGAAGGACAGTTGTCTTAGGTTAACTGATGAAGCTGACTGATGGTCTGATGTGCCTACACACCATCGGTTAAAAAAACGATCGTATCAGAACGCAGTGACGTAAAACACAACGACGTGCTGAAAAAAAATGAAGTTCAATGCTTCCAAGCATGCGTCGACTTGATTCTGAGCATGTGCGGGTTTTTAACCGATGGTCATGCCTACTAACGTTCGGTTTTGACCTATCGGTTTACGAGTCCATAGGTTAATTTTAAAGCAAGTTGGCTTTTTTTTAACCTAAGGTTAAATAACCTATGGGGCCCACACACGATCGGTTTTGACTGATGAAAACGGTCCATCAGACTGTTGTCCTCTGGCTAACCTATCGTGTGTATGAGGCCTAAGTTGTTTGCAAGTGGGGTAAAGACAGTAAAAACTCAACAGAGATTCCTACCCTTCTCTACCAACATCCCCCAAACTGTATGTGGCAGGAACATCGGACTTCAAACTACTCCAAGAGGTGAGAATGATGTAAATAGTTGAATGTCATCTATAAAGCATCATGTAATAAGTTCGTACCATATAAATAACTGCATGAGTATGCCCTAAATGAGCACATTATCAATAGAAACAATTGAGAAGTTTTAGTCTTAGAAGTTTTTACATCACAAGTAAACTGTGTGGCTGTCAAGATTCTCTCTGAAAGCAGATTGGGTTACAGAGCATTATAAAAAGCTGTTCTCTGGTTAACTTTATGGGACTACGCAGATTCATCATGACCTTCCCTGTCTGCTTCTCTTTATAAAGAGATCACTGCAATATTGCTGTAAGGTTATGCATGCCTGTTAGAAAAATGTGCTGTTTAACCTGTTAATTGATTTCAGGGCATTTCCAAGTGTAGTCAGTGGGATACTGCATTCCAACCAGGTTTGATCTCCACCCAAAAGAATCATTTTGTGGATTATCACACACTGAGTCACTTGGCTTCCTGTAATCTACGACATAGTTGTGAAAGGATTTATGTTACCAAAGCCACATGCCAAATTTATGTTTGCACTTACATGGGTCTTCCTCTAAAGGCTTTGTAATTAAACATTTAACGCTTTCCATGGCAAACAGAAGTCACGTTCACCTTGTGCATACAATGAGCAACTTTTTATTGATCCACGCAAAGATCTGTCCGACAGTGGTTTCTGATATCTGTGTTTGTTGTAACGGTATACACATGTTAAGTAGGGCAGATTCCAGGCAAACAGCAAAATACACAACTGAAATACATACCTGTATATGTGACTGGTTTTCCCTTCCAAAGTATTTGCAATTCTGTTTAGCTAGTTCTGTAATCCAGACAACCCTGCCAGATGGCACAATCAGATCCTAGACGTCACTGCAGATGATACTTCAATCAAAGTGTGGGTCAAGGCAACATTTTAAAAATAAAAAAAACAGTGTATGCAGTGCATATACAGATGCTGCCAGAAACTAGCATTGTTGCCCCACCCCTTCATCAGTGGTTGCTAGGATGATGGTGGCTGCAACGCAGCATTATTGGTTATGGTGCAGATTGATGTCCACACCATCACAACCAATGACGCTGTGCATGCAGGGAACTGACATACACTGAAAATGGAGTGACCGGTATGAACACTCCAGCCTCAGTGCCACCCTCCTAATATGCCTCCATGAGTGCCACCCAAGACAATTACTTCAATTGGCCTTATGGGTGCCACAGCCCATTTCTGCAATATATGCACAATTCCCCATATTTTACCAGTTTAAAGACCCCGCAAGTGCAGAAGAATACCTATTGATTTTCCAGAAATGCATTTATTTCCTAGATCCTGCTGTGGGCCAATGCCACACAGCATACGTGGTAAGTGGTGTCATCCCTGCCTAGTTGTCACTTGCCAAGACCCTCAAACACTCCTACTCTCAGATCTCTACAACATAAAGGTTAATCATTCTGTAGTCCAAGAAAATAGCTAGAATGGGCTCTTTGAAAAAAACACTGTCTGCTGACAGTTCATAGCGCTGTTAAGAACCGTCAACTTTTATGAAGCGGTGACATAGCTCTCCTATTGCATCTTAGGCCGCGTACACACGAGGAGACATGTCCGCTGAAACTGGTCCGCAGACCAGTTTCTGCGGACATGTCCGATCGTGTGTACGGCCTAGCGGACAGGTTTCCAGCGGACAAAAGTTTCTAAGCATGCTTAGAAACTTGTCCGCTGGAAACCTGTCCGTCGGACATGTCCGCTGGTTAGTACGTCTAACCAGCGGACCGAAATCCCCCGTATGCGTCAAATTGATCCGACGCATGCGTGGAAGTATTGAACTTCCTGGATTGAGCATGTCCGCGGGGATTTTTGTACACACATCAGACCAAAACATCCCATGAGACATGTCCGATGAAAACGGTCCGCGGACATGTCTCCTCGTGTGTACAGGGCCTTATTGTGCTTCTAGTATTGTCCGCTGCTCAATTCCTGTGGAAGGGGAATGCTTTTACCACAAAATGCATTGGCTTTATTTAATGTTTTTATTTGAACCTTCAAAAAAGGCCTCTGATTGATGTAAATGTATGTACTAGGTGCTCAATACCCACCCTTGAGATAACACAAAAAGTGTGCAGAGGACATGTGAAAGGCTCTGAAATTCTGACAAGATCTTTATTTATTTTTGCACTTATCAAACGGATAAACACTTCCAATGGAATATTTAACAGACGAAAAAGGAGCAAACAAGAGAAATTCATTCATCATCATTAAGACTGGGCTAGGACACCCTAACCTGCGATTAGACAAAGAAGAAAGCATATCAATGTCCACCATCTCTCTGTACTAGTCTGAGTATGGCTGCTCGGGGGATCACGGAGGACTAATAAGATGACAGATTCAGATACTTGTTCACATTCTATGTAAAAATACATGTACTATTTAATGAATACATAACTGGATTAAATTACACTTTTAGCTATAACTCTATTACCAACATGCTGATCCATTACAGTTGGAGCCATGGACAGCGTAATTCCGGAGAGCTTTTATGCCACAAATAATAAATGTCTATGTAAGTTAGTCATTATATTTCTTCCCTCAGAGGCCTTGTGCGAAAACTTTCCTTACTCTGCTGTCCAGTATACATGCATAGTGATTACATATATGATGGTGTAGATATATAGATTAGTAAACACTCTATAAGGGGGAAGCTGCTGACTTTATGGGACTACCAAAAGACAGAAACCAATCAGCAAAAGAGTAGGTCTTCATCACCACAAACTCATATATATAAACCATCAGGGGATAAACAAAGGGAAATGCATACATTTTTTTGTGTGTAAATAATTGCGTTTTTTTGTTTGCACCAAAACAACAAGATCTATGTGTTGTTGTACCACCCGCGCCAAACCACATTCAAAATGATATGCAACAGTTTCTATTACTTTCTGATGGCATGCGTAAAAATTATCAAGCACTTGCATCAATGTTAAAAATTGTTCCAAAATGTACACCATTACGACAGTGGTATAAATACTGCATTGTGGAGGGGTTGTCAACGAAGAGCAGCAATACAGGAGGGAGAGGAGAGTTGGGTGACAGCACGCCATTACCATACAATGAATTGAAATTGTCATGCAACTTTTATTTATTTGCATATTCTTCTATTCGCCGGCCGATTTTTGTTAATTCCCCCATATGTGTCCTTGCACCTCCCATATAATAGTCTGCACATGATTGGGAAAGGAAAGCTTCCACTGAAAAATGAACTCCAGGCAAACCACTACATGGTTGACATAAATATGTACCCTGCTTTTTTGTCAGACCCTTCTCTTTCACTTAAACCTTGGGTTAAAGTTACAGCTTTCCGCTTCACATGTTTGTTGACTAGCGGGAGGCGATATTGCCGGTTTATTGTCCAATGAGCAGGTGGGGGCTGGAGAAGTGACATTGGAAGTTGCATAGCTGAACTAGGAAATACTCTGGCTGTGTAGTGCAACAGAGGTCTGTAAAGAACGCTTAAAACCGATTTATCATATACGTATTATGACTGGGCATTTAGTTACCTGCCTGAAGTTTGGCTTAAAGATCTGTTAAGAGGTGGTCATTTATATGGGTAAAAACATTGAAATGTTTGCCCTGGTTTCTGACAGTGAGAGCCATGGGAACTCCATGTAAAGATCATTTTACTTTATAGACACCTATATTTTTCCCCTACAATTATATTGGGGGTAACTGAGGTTATGCATACAGTAGATATACATTATGGCTTAGTAGGGCTGTTTAATACTTGGTTGTGAAAATACTACTAGAAGGTGCCATTAATAGACAGAAAAGTCAAAAATCTGCACTGAATCAAAGAATTTAACCAACCAAGCGTGCCAACATGACAGCCAAGCAAATAGCATTTTAAAATAGAGAGCTTAGCAATGACATCCTCCATGTTTCCTCATAACAAGTTACTGGAGTTGAACTCTAGGTAAAACAAAATCAATGCTGCTCTATATTCAGTAATACATCAGTGCATTTTTTTTATTTTTATACAGGCAGTGTTGTTGCCCAAATTTGTCTTGATATCAGCCTCTTGCAATCCTCGTACAGCACAACTGAGACTGGAGGTGGGAGAAGCAGCACAAGGAACCAATCAGGTGCACTGTAGCACTAAAGTGCTAACAAGAACAATGCTGATGTGTAGAGAGTGGCAGAGCGAGCCATGTACTCCTCAGTCTTGTGCTCCTTTCCCTGTCCAATCAAAATCTGGGAGAGAGACAAGACCTGTAAGTGACAGTATATGTGGTGGAACTGTGTAAATCTCAAGTATGTATGGACAGAAATACAAATCCTTTAGTGGGTAAAACAACTCCCATACACTGTATGTATTATTTTTGGTGTATTCAACTGTAAACACTTCCTGTGGAAGAAGCTAAAGCCCTACCCAGGTTTGACTAAACCCCTATTAGAGCCTCCCAGCCACTCCTACCTCTTGGTAAATCTGTCCCTTCCATGGTCCAAGAACAGAGACTGTCTAACTCAGTCAGTCTCAACCAGGGCTCTATGGAAATGTATGGATTCTCCAGACGTTACTATAGCCCCATACATACCATCAGATTTTCTGCAGATTTTTGTCTTCATATTTACCAAAACCATCTAATATGAGATCAAACCTTAAGAATTTCAATTTGTATACAATCAGGCAGGCCCTTGCACTACATGGTTTTGGTAAATCTGAAGAAAAAAATCTGCAGAAAATCTGATGGTGTGTATGGGGCTTAGGAGTTCATTGACCAATGAGTAATTTGCTGCCTCTGAGATAAGGTTTATTGACACCAATTATTTTTTTTAGCCATTTGTATGGTTGGGTGGGGTTTGGGTTTCCACTAACCAAAAATAAAAGGTTGAGGAAAGTGGAAAAGTAGTGCTTGCCCCCATAAGGTTATCTCACAGATATTGATATATTAAGGTATTGACATTGATGGAAATGATCTGGTTTCTGGGAAAACAGCTTCTACACCATAAAGGATCTGCAGTCTCCTTGGTTTGTAGTGTAATGTAACAAAAATGTAAACAAAAGTGTCAAAACACTGCTAAGAGGTCCAGATACAATCTAAAAAGTACTAAATGCTTTTCAGGGGTCCAAGAGTTCCCCATACATCAGGACTTAATTGACAACAATAGAAATAGACTAGAAGTAAACTGGACCTTTAGCCCTGGTTCACACTGATGCTTTTTTGAAATCGTGCTACTTTACTTGAAGTAGCACGATTTCAAAGTAGCAAGGTCAGCGCGATTTCAGGTGCTACTTGATAGACATTCGTGTGGCTTCATACACAGATGTCTATTGAAATCGCACCTGAAATCGTCAAAAGTAGTGCAGGAACTACTTTTGCAAATCGGTGCGGTGCCGCAAAATCGGTGTCGCATTGGAACAGTGCCATTGCCGCCAATAGGCTGTGACTTGTCATGCGACTTTATCTCTCAAATCGCATGGCAAATCGCTCCAATGTGAACCTAGGCTCTATGTTATTTTTTTCTGTGTGATTTCAAGAACAGGTCTTTGTCAGCTGCTGGGTTGGCAAATGAAAGGTAATTATTAGCAGGGATTCCTTGAGACCGGAAAATTATGTAAAAGGTTTCTTCAAGAGAGAAAGAGTGGTCTAAGCAGTAAAGAAAAAGAAGCAGGTTAACACATCTTTTAATGATGAAGATTACTAGTTAGTTAATGGAATCGGACATTATTAACCCTGCTGGCCACACTATGTTATCACTTTTGCCTTGCAAGCTTTAAACTTCTATACAAAATGTACACCAGATGACCAAATTGTAATTCTGTTCAAATTTTATCAATGCAATAGGGAGAAGCCTATTCTTCTACTGAGGATGTTTAGTCTGTTATCAGAGATGTTTCAGGGATTAGAAAACAACATTACAACAAATTATCTACTTCTTAAAAAATCCTGTGACCTCTGAATTCTAGAATATCTAGAACATTAAACATGATCCTTCATAGTTACATTATATTTAGACTCTATAATTACATTTTATCAGATTAGATTTGCTCTTGGCTTTATTAGATTATCGGATCCAAAGATTCATCCACCCCATAGCTCTGTGCAGTGTCAAGAAGGGTAGGGTGTCTCCCTACATTATCTGTCCAAATACCATCAATACTAGAGTTTATGTAAATAAATAAGAATGGGCCACTGAACTCCAATAATTTAATCATATTTGGCAAATACCTGTTCTGCTTTACTGACATCTCTAGTGGAGTATGAAAGGAGACCTAACTGCGGTTACATGTATCATCTGACAATGGGGATGCCCAGTTACAAAACAAACAGCGCATTGCCACAGGGGCAGCGATGCATCACGGCTGAATATTCTCTAATGTACACAAATGCCAGCCAGCGGCTAATGTATCAAACCACACAATAGACAAAGTCTTTCTGTAACACTATAGCATATGGCAGATTTACATTACGACATTCCCCAAGACTCTCCTATGAAAAGGTCAGTTCTGATAAAGAATACACAACTTGGTAGTTTTTATTTATTTTTTTGCCCAGTGATACAATAAAGGCCGTTCATTAAATCTGCACAGATGCCAGGTTTATACAAAGTAGGTAAATTAAAGTTTAACTTACATGCCACATGGAAGGTCTGTTTTTTTTTTTTTTTTTGCAAGCCCCATGCCCCCCAACACAAATGGCATTAAAAAGCCATCTGTAAAAAAAAAAGATTGCCTGGGGGAAAAAAAAAGTCTCTGCCTAGTCCTTTTACACTTTTGTGAGGCCTATTGCAAGAGTCCAGCCAGTAGGGATGAAGTTTAAACCCCAAAAAATTCAGGTTTTCAACCAGGGAGAAGGAACCTATAATGCAGTGCATAGCCTTTGTCCCTGGTCAACTGAGTCGCACAAGCCAATAATGTACAAAAAAAGATATACATGGGTTGGCTCAAAGCAAACTTATTGTTAGTGTGTGGTGGGGCTGTTAACGTAAGATGTCAATATTATACATATATATATATATATATATATATATATATATATATATATATATATATATATATATTTGCCATTGGTACACGTTTAGTTGATAATAGCATACAAATTTTGAAAACGAACAACGAGTTTCAACACCCCCCCCCCATAGATTTCAACGGAGGCCATGAAAAAGTTTACGACCTTCAAACAAAATATGCAAAACTGTTTGCGAACTGAACCAAAGCAGCTTATGGTAGATCTAGTTGATGGTGGATACAAGCTTGACCTTTAGGAATTGTAGTAGAGATTGTATAATATAGCATCTAGGTTTTAGGGCTCCAAGTGCTTTGATGGATCTATAAAGTCAAAGACACTTCTTTAAAGTCATGTTTTGCCCAACCTGTCCAAAATCTACATACTCCAGAGATCCTGCACAGCCTGCAGTGACGTGCTACAAACAGTCTTCCCGGAAAGACAAATGTGATAAGAGAACAAACTCTTCCCAAAACAGAATTAATCCTGGGCCATCTGTATGTCATGTCCCTATTTTCCTTACCAAATAAAAGTCAATCAGGTTTAATAAAGATAAAGCAGAGTTTTAAAACTGCATCAGCTCATAGGAACCAACCACTAATGATTTACTCTTTTGACTGCTTTAAACTCTAGCTTTGTATAATAGTTTTAAGGACAAGCTTTCTGGGGCCTACCATCTTGGTCTAAGATCCAAGCAGTGCTTGGGCTTTGAAAGAAGGGGTTAGAACCTTGAATGCTTTTCCTGATAATTTAGTCATTATAAACAGTAGTCACCAAAAGTATTATAGACAGTATTCACCAAAAAGGTTTCGGTTACTCCGATTTCCTCCCACACTCCAAAGGTTAATTGGCTCTTGTCTAAATTGGCACTAGTATGTGAATGCATGACTGAGTTACAGTAGGGATCCTTAGATTGTAACCTCATTAAAAACAGGGACTAATGTGAATGTACAATATATATACTGTATATGTAAAGCAATGCGTAAATTATGACTCTATAAAAGTATCTGTAATAAATAAATAATAAAAGACCAGAAATTGCAGGCCAAGCACCCATTCAAGGAGAATCACAAAAAGGGTGGAACAGGGGCCAGTTATGAGACACTCTTAGGACTTGTACTAGACGTTAGTCATAGACAGCCACAACGGGTCCTCCTACAACATTTCTACCAGATACAAGGGTACTGGGAACTTAGTTCCCAAGATACATACCCCTATTTTCAAATAACGTAAGAGAGTCAGAGTTACCTTTAGTAGTAAATATGTTGATGTCTAGATCAGAAGATACAAGACACATTCTTCACCAAGGACCCCTTTGTTTTTATTGTTTGCACTTTGGAACAGAAGTCTGTTGTGCCTGACCTGGCTTCTCTGGTCCATCACCATGAAATGTTCCAAAGCTATAATTGCCGTTCTCATTGTGGGTGTTCACAGACCAGTAATCATAACATTTTTAATTTGCAGCTCATTACTTTCTTGGATAACAAGGGGAGGCCAGTTCTCTAAATGGCCATGCGCTACAAGATGCCAGGCTCAAACTGACCATCATTATGCAGGAAAAAAGATATACAAAGGGATTACTTT
The DNA here is from genome assembly GCA_029574335.1 of Rana kukunoris. NCBI lineage: Eukaryota > Metazoa > Chordata > Amphibia > Anura > Ranidae > Rana > Rana kukunoris. The sequence goes on from CM056049.1 coordinate 658,339,995, forward strand.
TCATGGTGAGTGATAGCACCACAACCTGAATTACTGTAAGCATAAACCTTAGTTCTCAAAGGGTTATAAGGGTTCTGGATAAAGCTATGGGTACTATTGCATATCCTACCCTTTCAGTAGAGAAACATAGAAGTTGCCATTGCTGACTTTTTATTCTGAAAATTCCAGCTGCCTAAGTGACAAGCTAACCATATTACTTCAAAACTTTGAGTCACTATCCCAGAACAAAAATTTAGGTGGGATCTTCTGCTTTTTTCGTTATGTATACTTGACTCAGAATAAGTAATAGCCAAGCAATTGGCATTTTCACAAGGTGAGTAATGGCAGCCCCCATTATTTTCACAGGAAAGGTTTACTTAAAATATTTCCAGTAATGCTCTCTGAATGTGCTCTCTGAACAAAAGCTTTTTTAACTACTGTAATTAAAATATGATTTTAGTTTGTGTGGACATTTGTAGTCTACCATTCTTCCATATATCAAGCAAAGTAAGGAAAAGAACATTCACCTCTAAGTAATCACACTTAATCGGTCAATAAAACTGCGAGCGGTGGAGCACACATACATTGAGACCTGCGGCCGTTTCAGCAGAATATATGTTCTCTTGTTCAGGAACTTGCTGAACCCGGCAGAAATGATTTCAACGATTCCTTTTAGAATGTCAAGCAAATAAAAAGGAGAACCCTGTCCCTTTTTCAAGCTGTGTGATTCTGAATAACGGCAATGGGCAGAAAAGGACAGAGCATTCATGGCTCACTTCCCCAGCCTGAACACGCTAGTTCAGCAGAATTCATCATTTCAATGGGCACTGCTGAAAAATAATGGACCTGTCTTATTGTAAACAGCAAGTGATATACAGAATTCCCAGCTACTGTCTCCTAATGCTAGGGAACACTGAATACTTGGTTTTGTATGGGCGCCAGTGGTTTATATCACCTCCCAGCTTATTATAAACTGTATCCCACAGATTTTAATGTTCATCCTTACATTTAAGTACTTTATTTCCCCACACATTTATCACAAGACAATAGGGTGTTATGATCCTGTGGCTAGATTACCTATTTTTAGGGCTTTGTATTGGCTGAAGCAGTTGGAGACTTCTTGCAAGGATGTCTTGCACAAAAACAAGCAAGAATCCAACATGTGGGTTAACCTGTCAGTGACAATGCTAAAATAAAATATGAATTGTCTTTTAGGTCTTTTCTTTTGGGTGTAAACCTCGGGTATCCAGAGTTGAAAACTGAAACTGAGTTTTAAAGCTGGCAATACACTTTTGAATTTCTAACTTATTAGATTCCTCAGGCCAAGATTAAGGTTAAGGAATCTCCTGTGCAGAATTCTGTATTATGACAGTTGGCACCACTTGCATCTGATTGGATGCAATGTTCAGCCAACAACTGTCCGCCTAGTTCCAACTGAAAAATTTACTTTTGTTGAGCCAGGTTGTGTGGACAGGGCCACCTATTGCTCAAATTTTGGCTGATTCTCCAGGAAAATTACTGACATTCGAGCCGCGCATGGCAGGCTTAAGACAACCTTATTTCAGTCTTCTGTAGACTTGACATCTTGAAAGAAGGATGGACAGATGGCACTAGGATGTTCCAAGTGGAATAATGGACTAAATTTGAGTGGAATTAAGTGTGGCCTTTACGGTTACCATTCCCCCATTAAACTATACCATTCTGTGTCTGCTGAAGTTATGTGGTGGGCATTAGCTTAATATTTATATAACTTTTTCAATTAGTGTGTATTTACATCTGTATACCTTTCCACACTACTATTCATTTCTGTGTAACACTGATATTAATTTGAACAAACAGTACCGCACTAAAGCATGAAGATGAGGCTTTTACATGAATTACAAAGAAAATGCAGAGGTGTGAATGTACCCTTGGCCTGCTCGAGCTGACGAAAAACAGAAGACGCCCTACAGTTCTGATTAGCGATAAGCTCAGGTGGCTTCAAACAAGGCGCTTATTACATGCCTGAACTCATCCCTGGTACTGATTTGTCAAGCTACAACTGAAAATTAAGGGTGCCCACTAGCACATGCTAATTTGACATGCAATAATAAAGACTGAGAGACCCTTATAACATACTATGAGTACACTTTAATTTGCCTTAAATTCTACAGTAGTTTGAGGAAACAGGGCTTATGTGACTTAGGCCACATTCACATGGGCGTCTTCTGTTTAGTCACATTTTTGAGTGGGGTGGGTCCATTCAATTAAAATATCCCTACTACCCAGGATATTATATCTATTGCACTCTCTTCCAATACCCCTCCTTCAGAAATTTCAATCCAAAGCAATTAGCTTTATGTGGGGCTCTAAAGGATTCCGCTGCCTTAAAAGTGTCTTCTTTAGAAGGGAGGGGGGTTAGGAGTTCCTCTCCTCTGAAAATATTATCAATCAGCCCAATTGGCTTTGTTCTAAATCATTATCTCCAAAGGGCATATAGTGGATTGGGTGGACTTGGAGAGACATTCAGTCCCCGGGCATACTATAGACTATCTGATTTGGATACCTTCTAAGCAGAGACCCTTCATATTAGCACCTACGCTGTCTCACTCTATGACCCTGTGTGACTCTCTCTATAAATTCAAGACTCTAACCTCTGACTTTAGGCCACTGACACATTGGTTTCATAATCCTCTCTTCTCCCCTGGACAGGATATTAGGGCTTTTCAGTTGTGCACAAACAAGGAGCTATTCAGAATCTGAAATTTCCTCTCTTCTGTGGGCCCTTTGACGGTGTCCCATTGCACTAGCAAGCCCCAATCTGAACGACTCAGACTGCACCAAATTATACACTTTATCCTCTCACTTTGGAGCTCTGAACCAGATCTCCCATGAATCACAGCTTATGAGCAGTGGTGCGCTGGAGTCTCGGTCCAGAAGGGTGGTATCTCTTTGATTTACGCAGCTTTGGAGGAGACCTCTGAAAAACCCTTGTATGCACCGAGTTGGGAAAGGGACTTTTAACCAACTGGGAGGTTGACCACATGGTAAGGTTATTTCGTAGGTCCTTTAAGGGAACAGTGAATGTCACTCTTATGGAAGCAAATGTCAAATCATTCACTCGCTGGTATCGTGTTCCCTTCCGGCTGGCAATAATTTTCCCAGGCTCGTCCCTTTTTTGATTTAGGGGATGTGGCCATGTGGGTTCTCTATTTCACACTTGGTGGGAATGCCCACCTTTTAGGGGCTTCTAGAATATAATTTTTTGTTTGCTGCGCAAGGTCACTGGCCTTGCAATCCCTAAAACTCTATTCCTCAATAATTGAACTAGTATTCCCAAGTTCCTCTTGCTATTTTGATTGCTTTATCCATCAAGTGAGCATCCAAGACAGATATTTTAGCTATTTATGTGATATATGCACTTTTAAACCTCTTGGTTGGTTTAATCTGTTCATGATTCCATGACGCTAAATTTAACACACTGTTCTTTTCTACAATTATATCTGGTTATTTCAAATAAAAATTTATTGAAAGTAAAAAAAAAAAAAAAAATGCGTTTACATCAGTTTTCTTCTGTTTACATCTGTTTTTCGTCTGCTTCCGTTTTTTTTAAGTGGAGCAAAAATGCAGACTTGTTCCCTTTTAAAAAAATGGACCTGAACAGAAGCTGACAAGAAATCAATGGAAAATGGAAAATATCTATTAACATCTGTTTTCCCATAGAAATGCATTACTTTTTGTTTTCCATCCATCAATAGAAAAATGGATAGACGAAACGCCCGTGTGAAAGGAGGTTATTCTATAAACTCAGTAGTTGTTCTGCAAGGACTGTGACTATTCCACAGAATATACATGGATCCACTAGAGGGAGACTCTACAAACTATTATAAGATATATGAATATAAAATATGAAACAGCAACAACATATAAACATGTGAAAGTGATAATAAAAAGTAAAAAAAAAAAATGTACACTCACTGAAAGTACTCTATAGTTTGCCTTTAAAGCTTTCCAGTTATAAAAAGGAAAATAGAAATGTGAGAGAATAAAATGTCTGCTTTGGTAATAAAACACATTATTAACAGAGCTTTTAAATGCTTCCAGCTATTTCCCTGAAGCTGTTGCCAGATTATTTAGTCCTGACACCAACAAACAGGCCAAAAAGCCCAGCCTGGAATGTATAAACAAATAGGAAACACATTCTTAAGGTTTTCACGTGATAGAGCGTGTTACATCCTTATTACTGTACTACAGCATCCATCATCCACGGCCTGCTAATGAGCAGACAGCTAGGCCTGAATGGGTCACACATCTTCTGGGGCGTGTATACGAATCCCTTCACATATCAATATTAGGTTAACTGACATGTTAAATGAAAAACAAGCAAACATTTATCTAGTTTTCTCTCTTTTTTCTTTTTACAGGGTAATTGCTTTCTCCCCCCAGCTGAGTGCCATTATTTAGCCAACAAGGCACCCCGCGGATAACTGCAGTGTGCGTTCAATAAATAGAGGCCTGCAATCTTCTCTCACTACTATGTGGAGCTGCACAGGGTTTCTCCACAGGACTATGGAGTAGGCAGACGTTATCGGCTTCACTACCACAGGAAATGTGCCTAGACTATAGCATTTAAAGTCCAAGTGTGACTAACAAATATTCTGCTTATTTTTCTATTTATGGCGCTAAATAAGACCACATGTTGTGCTTTTAAGCCATGTTTAGCATTCTTTAAAAGAAAGATCTGCTAAAGATCACTGGGAGAATGACTAATATGTAGTCCTGGTCATGGCACCCTGAAGAATGTTGTTATATGACAATTGTCTTCGCTACATCATGCTGAGATCACAATAAGCAAAAGAGAAAAGCTTCTAATGCAGGATTTCTCAACTGGGGTTCAATAAACGTTAGGGTTCCACAAGTGGTCCCCAAGGATTTTGCCCCCTGCACATTTACATTGTACGCCAAGCCAGGAAACCCCTTTCCTGCCCAGACCTGGTCATAGGGAAGAAAAGTGCTGAAAGAGAGAAAGTGTGGGCAGCAAACAACCCTGAAGGAGAGAGGCGAGTGGATAGGCTATCTGGACCTGACACCCTGAGAAATATTGTGGCTGTGCGAATTATCTTAACGGCACCATGCTGAGATCACAATGAGCAAAAAAGGGAAAAATTTCAATTGCAGGGTTTCTCACCCGGGGTTCAGTAAACCTTAGGGTTTTGTTAGAGGCACCACGGTTTCCGCTACCACTGCAGTGGATTTATAACCGCCCAAAGGATTCACTATTCCCCCTGCAGCTACCACTAATTTACTACCACCTATTGATATCAAGGTGACATCACCAGAGAGCTGTTTTTTTTTGCTTATGTCACGCCAAACAGCCCCATCTCACTGACAACTAACTCCTTCCAGGAGTCCTTGTGAATTTACATTTTACTCCTAGCCTAGGCGGCCCGTATAGTTCCCGATGCTTGGCCAGTGGGAGCACTTCTGTCTGGATCCCAGCAGAGGGAAACATGTAAGAAATGGGAAGGTGCAGGCAGCACACAGCCATGGAAAGTGAGAGGGGACTGGGGGGGCCTCCTAAACCTGACATCCTCAAAAATGTTGTGACTGTGCCAATAGAAGAGGGGTCCCACACACATTGGGCCAGATTCAGGAAGCATTTACGCCGGTGTAATTTCAAATGTGCGCCGTCGCATCTTTGATTCACAAAGCGAGATACGCCGAAAAACATGGCTTCAGCCGCCAGACGTAACTTGCCTACACCGGCGTATCGTGGGCGCATAGTTACGCTGGACGCATTCCGTGTTCCCATTATAAATATGCAAATGAGCAAGATACGCTGATTCACGAACGTAGATGCGCCCAGCCGCTTCATATACGTGCTTTGCGTAAGGCTTACGTCCAGCGTAAAGTTACCCCTGCTATATGAGGCGCAGCTAATGCAAAGGTATGGGCCAGGGAACGACGCCGTTGAATTCTACGCCGTTTAAGCCGTTTACGTAGTACGTGAATAGGGCTGGGCATAGGTTACGTTCACACATTGTGTACGTGAATCTGGCCCATTGTATTTATCTAACTTTTTCCACATATACAAAGCTGTGTGAATACCATAAATAGCATGTTTTTCAGACTGCAATCATAAAGGCTTGACAAGTATATCATTTTGCCAAGCCTAACAAGCGGAAAAAAAAAGCTTTGGCTGGAGTTGTGCTTTAATGGAAACTTCTTAAGATAAAGAGTCAGTCATTGCTGACTTGGTTGTACAGGCATATACTCTAAGGCTGTTATCTTTATCCTTTATTATATTGTGACACACCACTACATCACTCCAGGACACAATAGAGATGTTGGGATTATAGGGCAGAACCACAGTGAGCATCCAACTCTTGTGGAAGTGTCAAATGCTGAAGTTTTCCACTTGAACACAAGAAACAAAGGCCCCTATAAAAGGTGAGTATAATACATTTTCTGTTGCAGGGAGCAGTGGTTTATTTATTTTCTATAAAATCACAGGGGCTGATTTACTAAAACTGGAGAGTGCAAAATTTGGTGCAGCTCTGCATAGAAACCAATCAGCTGCCATGTTCTTTTTTTCTTTTTTTGTCAAAGCCTAATTGAACAAGCCAAAGTTAGAAGCTGATTTTGCAATCTACAAACTTTAGTAAATCAACCCCACAGAGTCGATTAAAGGTGAATTTTTGAGTCAGTACACATTTTGAGTTAAAATGTGATTGTGCAATTTTGTGCAATTTTCTCTGAGTTAAAATGGTAACATTTTGCTGAAAGAATTTTTAGGGTACTTTCATATATTTGCTTGCTTGCTGTATAATATTTTCATTATTGTATTTCATTTAAAGATTTGACAATGCTCCCTTCATAGGGCATTTGGATATCAAAAAATTAAATTAGCATTCCTGCTCAATGCCGGCTGAGATTAATTTACTTACGATCGGCATATATATATAAAAGCATGGCCTATGACCATTTCTGCTCAACAGAAACCTAATATTTGACTTATATCAAATGGGACTGCTGGAAAACTTTTGTCAAAAACCTTGCAGTGGCTGATCGGTGTATTCTGACAGTGGAGGAACCATGCTGTCAGAATACAACGGCACAGTGGGAAGGATTCCTTCATCCACCTCAATTGTGTTGATGGGGGAACCTGTATTTTTTTTCAGACTTATGGTTGAGCGAAAATAAAAAAAAGCAAGGCATCTATGGCCAATTTTAGCCTAAAGCTGGCCATTCACAGATCAAATTTTGTCCTATTCCCACTAAATCAGCCAGATTTCAAGCTGTAGGTAGACCCCTGTTGGCTGAAAAATGTAAGAGCTGGATGGAAACTGGTTGACTAAACAGAATGTGCATCCAAGTCACTTATGCATTTAACACCCCCCCCCCCCCCCAAAAAAAACCAAAAAAAAACCAACAACATTAATAATTTCCCTTTAATAAAAAAACATATCATTTTCAGAGCATGTAGTCAAGCGTATGAATAACAGCTTATTTGCTCTATGTAGAACCTAATAATCCTGCATTCTTTACATTTTCAGCCTTTATATCTAAACTATGCATTAAGATTTTTTGTGAAGAACACAAAACAAACCACCAAGGTTCCTGAAAGGCAGAGAATCCTATAAGCAGCTTTTCTCTGACAAGGTTATATTATTTGTGCAAGAAACAATATCGTCAAGCTCTTTACAATGACCTTTACTCCAGTGAGGCTTGTATGTACATCAGAATATTGCAAAAAAAATTGCGACAATGTGGCTAGACAGTAAAAAGAGCCTTCCTGGGGCGCCGGACGCTCCTCTGCGCCCCCAGGTTACGCCATTGGTACACATGGGTTAATGGCAAAGGTTGATGATTGTTTAAAAAAAATTTGCATTACCAAAGCGGATTACATTGCATCTACTGAGGGGATCAACAATGTAAGCCTACACTGGACCATTATTGCAGAAACAAAGCTTTCATTTTAAGCCTTTGATAACAAGCATAAAATGGACAAAAGAAAAAATTCTTCTGAAGTAAGAACAAGGCAAACACTACATGCTTTTCATACAGGCTCGTTTTCCAAAGTCGCGCAACATGCACGGGCTATCGACAAACTGTCTCCGCCAAACAGCCCCCACTTAGAGTTCTGTAGAATCAGCAAGATGAAAAGGATGGTCAATATCAAAAAACATCACTGCAGGTTATTGAAGTGCATCAGGCAAACCTTTTCACTATATGCTGGGTTTGTAATTTGGTTTTATTTTAAATATTTTTTTTTGCTTGGAGCTGAGTAAATGAATGCCTCATGATGTAAGAATGCATTCTTTTGTTCATCCCTTATGATAAAATTGAAACCCCTCAGGCAAGGTTACGATGAAGAGAATGAAGAGAAACAGGTCAATGTTTCGAGCAAGACAAGACACTGGCTGTACACACTGCAGTCATCCGAAGAGAAAGGACTGGGACAAAACAAGATTAAAATCTCATTTGTTTTCCTTTTTTCCTGCCCTTAAATGAAATAAACCTAAGCTGGCAGGCATGAGGGTACTCATGACTTCTTGTTGAGCTGAAATAAAGTAGATTTAGTCATGTTCTGCTATTGAAGTTATTAAAGTTATTGAACCTGCAGCATAATCACAGAAGGTTGATAGCAGATAACGGGATCTGACTGGTCTACCTATTCTATCCATTAAATCAATTCAAGAATACAGTGAATTCTGTATATCCAAAATTGGTAATTTTTTTTTGTTATTTGCCTGATTAGATGCAAAGCAAGGACCACATTATTTCATGAATCTGCCATTTCATGAGCAGTTAAAAGACTGCACGGCTTGTCTATTTTACGGTCTTATGTCTCAAACCAGTCCCCAGGCATCTCCAGGGCACATTCCAGTTCAGTCCAAAAAGGTCAGCACAGAGAACTTGCTGAAAATGCTAATCTAGCTATTTATTCCATAATTTCATCTTTCTCAATCGATAGCAAGTCATCTGCATAACTAATAAATGACCACTTATATCTTTATACAACATTTTTGGTCTTTACAACCCTTAAATTCTAAAAAAAGATATTCATTGAAAATGCCAGAATCAAAAATCAATTTGCTTATCACAACTTATCCACAGCTTATCTTACAATATCCATAAACAGGATCCAGCGTATGTGCATGGATCACATCAGACATAAGTTGACATGTGATGGATCACCAACCATGTGAAAAGTCAATTGCTTGGGTCATCTGGGTGTCTGATGTACATGTAGATGTGCATGCCTGCCCTCCAGACCTTCTGAAATATTGTTTGTATATCGGCTGGATGACTTCTTGACATTCAACCACTGGCTCACACTCAACAGACCTGTTTTTTTTTTTAGTATTCTGATGATGTCTTTGCAAAGGACTCCCTGAGCTCCTAACCACCACCTTTCCGGTGCCCCCCCACCAGTTGGCCAAAAATAACCCATTCATTTTGAATAATTTTGAAAAGAAATGCAAGGCATGTCAATGCATGGCAGTGCATAGGGCCTGAGTCATGTCTGAGAAGGGAAAGATTGTCTAACCCTTAGGACAACTAGGCTGGGTTGACACTGCAGCACGGAGTAGCTCACGGCAGGCGTCTGGTGCATTGGCTTTGTTTTGGCTAAATTCGGACCTGAAAACGGACCAGAAGACACACAGGACTCCTATGTAATTTGCACCGGAGCCACTCCAGAGATCTATAGAGAGCCGGTCACAATCTCCTGACATGCGAATTAAATGTGGGGAAACCTGCATCCAAGTCACAATAGTGTGAACCCAGCCTGAAGAATGTTGTAATCCAAAAAACAAAAAAAAGCAAAGCGGTGTGCAGGTTATGTGGTTAGTGAAACCACGTTTCAAACAGTAAGTGTATTCAATGTTACAGGCTGTTTAAGTGATATGCAAAACTGTCAAGCTTTGCTCTGCCTCCCCTCCGGCCTACCTATTTATCAATCAGGCCTCTCATTTTATTAAATACTAATAAGAAGGTTTAGAAATTGGGAGCATGGGGCCAACTACAACTTTTTAAAGCGGAGTTCCACCCTTAAAATCACTTTTTTTCATTACATCCAGCATACTGGCGTCAGCGCCAGTATGCTGTTTTTTTTTTTTTTTAATGCGCGTACTTACTTTATATCACAACATTGAATTCCAGGCGCACCGCGGAGTGTCGCCGCTATAAGGCGTCACGCCTTCCGGAAACAGCCGATTAGCATTCGGCTTTTACTCGGCGCCTGCGCACAGACCCAGGAGCTGACTGCGCAGGCGCCGAAAATAGCCGGTCCTAGTTCGGGTTTTTTCGGAGGGCGCGACGCGGCTATATACGGCGCCTGCGCAGTCAGCTCCTGAGTCTGTGCGCAGGCGCCGAGTAAAAGCCGAATGCTAATCGGCTGTTTCCGGAAGGCGTGACGCCTTATAGCGGCGACACTCCGCGGTGCGCCTGGAATTCAATGTTTTGATATAAAGTAAGTACGCGCATTAAAAAAAAAAAAAAAAACAGCATACTGGCGCTGACGCCAGTATGCTGGATGTAATGAAAAAAAGTGATTTTAAGGGTGGAACTCCGCTTTAAGCTGAATTTTAATTGGCAAGTTTGTGATAGGTTGACTTAAAGGTGACAAAATACCCTCATTTTAGGAGGACAGTTAGCATCCCAAAAAGGTACTTTTTTTGAATAGTCTGATGTGCATGATCCAAGAGTCCACAACTGACTATATATATATTTATATTTATTAATTACTTCTACTGTACTCAATGCCATCACCTGGAACTTCAGGCATCTGACCGGGCACATGTTTTAAAATTTACGAACATCAGAAGCTTTAGTAAGAAATCTGAGAAATGATAACACCATCTTAGAACTGGGTAGAGCAGATTGCCCTTTTTCTTCATACGGACATGTTTCATTCTCAGTAGTGCCAGGAAAGACACAGTCCAAGAATCTGATTAGTGTAAGACACATCCATTGTCTCTCCATCTGGTGGGTTTAATTCCCACGCAGCTGAAAATTGCTACATACAAAAATATGTTGTTTTCCCCCAAGATGTCTCGTCCTGATAGGCCAATTATCAAATTCACTTTTGTGATAAGGAAGAATAAAGAAAGGAACATTTTATATGAAAGTTTACAGTAGTGAAAAAAATCTATTTAGACTATTCACATCATGGGAACAATTTATCAATAAAATAAATTTGGCAAGCCATGGAAAGAAGTGCAATGACTGTTGCCATCCAATGAACTATCATGTTTATTTGAATTTTTTGTGAGCCCTATTTAGATTAAATATATATATATATATATATATATATATATATATATCACTGGTTGACAACAGACAATTCAATATTTTTATATATTTAATGTACATTTAAAAAAAAAATACAATAATGTCATTAATATGTTAATTAAATAATTGAGGGTGACAACACATAATTGCTCTCTGCAAATACTAAAGAAAATGTACAGTTGTTACAATTACCTGTAGCAACCAGATTACTCTAGAAAAATTATGAAAAGATTAAACCTTGCCGGTTGCAATAGGTTGCAAATTCCTTGGTGATTGTCAAAGAATAGGGCTAGCTTTTTGATTGCCGCAGAAGAAAACCTTGAAGATTGCCATAGATTAGGGTTATCTTGCATATTGCCATAGTATAGTTGCTTTGCTGATTGAGGTTATGGAAACCTTGCTGCTTACTTGTTACTTGATTACATGCTTATATAATTATTATTTATATATATAATCATTGTACACATTATTTAATTGATTGTTTATATCAATTAATTTATTTATTTAATTGATTATTTATATTAACTCATTTATTTATTTTAGTATAGATTTTATTTGCGCTGCACTTTTTCGTTACTTGTTACGTGGAATTTTGCCTGGTCAAGGACATGTGCCCAGCTTGGACAGTGGAGCGGAAGTATGGTAAGTACCACACTGTCGACTCATCACTCTGCACTCTCCTCCTGTCATGAGGCTTTAAGGCCGCATACACACGATCAGACCGGTCTGATGAAACTGGTCTTAAGACCAGTTTCATCAGACCAATTCGATGGTGTGTACGGCCCATCGGACCGTTGTCCGTCGGACCAAAGTTTTAAAACTTGCTTTAAAATCTGTCCGACGGACACCTGTCCATAGGACAGATTCGATGGTTAGTACACAAAAGCATCGGACCAAAAACCCACGCATGCTCAGAATCAAGTCGACGCATGCTTGGAAGCATTGAACTTCGTTTTTTTAGCACGTCGTCGTGTTCTGCGCCACCGCGTTCTGGTCTGATCGGATTTTTGGGCCGATAGTGTGTACGCACATCAGACCACTTCAGCGTGGTCTGATGAAAACGGTCCGTCGGACCAGTTTCATCGGACCGGTCTGATCGTGTGTACGTGGCCTAAGCATAAAATGGATACAATTGTGCACCACAAAGGAGCCCAATTGGCTGTTCTAATACATTTTTTTTTATGAATATGGCATTATAGCAGTAGCCTGCTTTTAGGGGATATTCACATTGGCTCTCGCTTATGATGACATCGATGCACATCTTGAGTTGAGTTGCATCTTGATATAGAGCAGTCATTTACACTGTAGGATCTAGAAGCACTGGTACATACCCGATCCGGACACAGAATTCAGAGCGATATGCCGCAATGACGGAAGGAAGACCAGGGGGAAGATGGGAGTGCCATCAGCGGTGGCAGCACAATGCAAGAAGACATTGTTTTAAAGGTAAGTCAGAAGGCAAGTCAGTCTTAATGCACCGCATACTAGCACATTATGGCATAATGCTGCAGGAGGCCATTTAAAAGATTTAAAACATCAAACCGACGCCTAGCTTTAAAAGAAGCCAGATTTTAGAGAAATGCGTAGGCTAAATCATTAGCTCAGGACATTTGTGCTCGGTATTATGGGTGCATATTGGTTCATAAGTTTACTTTTTTAACTTAAATTGTGACAAAATGTCATTTCATTAAACTCTACGCACCACAGTACGTAGCCATGCATCACAATGGGCTACATGAAAATGCAACTGGTCCTAATTTTTTTTTTCTCAGAGCATTGATGTAAACTCAAAACAACAGGACCTAAAGCTAACTTGCCTTGTCTAGTGCTAGAATTGTGCTGGGCAACGTTGCCAATTGAGGCTGGTGTGAAAGAGCTCCAACCCACTTGTACCTGAGCTATCAATCAACCATAAACTGCAGCATAGAGACCTTTGTAAGAATGCACAGCACTATACTACACAGGGGTGGAGGAGTGGATGAATGAAAGAACTAAGTCTTGATTGTCTTAGGCCATGCTGGCGATAGCTACATACCTCAAACTAATTTAACTATAACATGAGCATGTGGTGACAAACATCCGTAAACGGTTTGAATGTTTGCTTTGTGTTATAGATGTGCTTTCTTTGTACAGTAATTTCCTGCCACTAGAAACGGTCTACGGCAGACGCACTGCCAACATACGGTGTCTTCACAGAAACTATGATGACAACCGTTATACAAACAAATCACTCAAAGTACACAAACATTCCAATATGCAAGCCGCTTTCCGTCTTCTACGTATACATGACTCACTGACACAATGCGAACTGTAATAGTTACCCATAGGGACCAATCACAGAGCAGCAGCCTTAATAATAAGCAGCTCCAGTCAATATATTAAATCAGTCAATGAACTACTGGTGCTAAAAAGGAATCACTATGTTGGTAAGTGGGTCTGCAGGCTCTTGTCTCATGATTCTGTGATCTCTTTCAAAAGACAGCAAGGAGGCTGGAAAGGGTGGAATTTAAAGTGGTTGGAAGCTCAGCCACCAACACTACCACCCTCCCTAAAAAAAAATAAAAAAAAATAAAACTAACCTAATAATTGTATCATATCTCCATACTCCTATTTTTCATCTAAAAGGAACTGTTGATCCAGATATTTATTAGGATTTCTTCCTTCTCGTTGGCAATGATCTACAGCAGGGATCCTCAAACTACGGCCATCCAGCTGTTGCGGAACTACAAGTCCCATGAGGCATTGTAAAACTCTGACATTCACAGACATGACTAGGGCATGATGGGAATTGTAGTTCCTGAACAGCTGGAGGGCCATAGTTTGAGGACCCATGATCTACAGCATGGGTCTTCAAACTACGGCCCTCCAGTTGTTCAGGAACTACAATTCCCATCATGCCTAGTCATGTCTGTGAATGTCAGTGTGTTACAACGCCTCATGGGATGTGTAGTTCTACAACAGCTGGAGGGCCATCGTTTGAGGATCCCTAATCCACAGGTTCATAGAGTCCCTGCAGCGTTGCCACCAGTGCATGCCCCCCCTGCTGGTAAGTAAGCTAAGTTATGACATGGCTTACTTCTTAGGTCACATGATTGCTCTTGATAACCTTAGCTTTCCTCTAAAAAGAAACTGTTGATCCTGACATTTATAAGGACTTCCTCCTACTTGATGGCTCAATATTTACTAGACACGGCTTACCTCTTAGGTCATGTGACCATGATTTATTTTTCTCTACAGTTCAACAGTGCCTGGGTTTGCTTCACTGACAATCGAGGGGAGGAGAAAGCGTGAAATAGCTGAAGTGATGTCACCAGGACAGGTGGTGTGCTGCAGCCTTGCCCAGCCACTGACCTAGGCATTTTTGAACTGTAAAGAAGAAACATGGTCTTGTGACGCAAGAAATGAAACATAGAAACCAGGGTATTACTGTGTTTCCCCGAAAATAAGACCTACCCAGAAAATAAGCCCTACTGTGTCTTTTGTTGCCAAAATTAATATAAGACCCAGGCTTATTTTCGGGGAAACACAGTATTATCACAATTTTTGTAGCATTTGCTCTATAAAATTAAAATAGGTGGCGGTGTGCCCTATCCATACAAGATGTACAATCACGACTCAGCAACTGGTGTTCACAAAACATCATATTACTACCAGGTATAGTAGGCGATTTAAAGTAATAAGCACACATGCTCCCCTTCAAGTAAGTAAGTTATGTATTACTTACAAGACATGGCTGACTACTTAGGTCATTTAAATACTACAATGCCTGGGTTGGGAGCTGGGTTCATCCAGAACAGATCATGTGATATTGCTTCAGCTTTTTCACACCATCCCTTCAAAGCCGAACAGAGCAGAGGGTGCCGTCGGTCAAGCAGGGCAAGTCTAGGTGGACCATATTCTTGGTTTGACAGCACATTTCACGCTGAATGGCCTAGAGGAGAGGGCATGAAATGGTTGAAGTGATGTCACCAGGACATGTGTGTGGAGTAGTCCAGTCCTTCAACCTGGGCTGTAGAGAAGAGAGGCAGTCACGTGACCTAAGAAATGGATATAAAGAAGGTATTATAGTGGTAGTAAACTGTGTCATAGGAAAAAAAAAGGGCCAGGGCAGTTTAAGTCATAATGTGCTGGGATGCATCGCATACTAGCACACTATGACAGACTTACCTGAAAACTAAGCCCTCTAGCGGCGTGCTGTCACTACTGAAGGGGCTTCCATCTTCACCTGGTCTTCTTAGGCCTCGTACACACGATAAGTTAGCCAGAGGACAACGGTCTGATGGACCGTTTTCATCAGTCAAAACCCATCGTGTGTAGGCCCCATAGATTGTTTAACCTTAGGTTAAAAAAAAAGCCAACTTGCTTTAAAATTAACCTATGGAGTTGTAAGCGATAGGTCAAAACCGATCGTTAGTAGGCACAACCATCGGTTAAAAACCTGCGCATGCTCAGAATCAAGTCGACGCATGCTTGGAAGCATTGAACTTCATTTTTTTCAGCACGTCGTTGTGTTTTACGTCACCGCGTTCTGTTACGATTGTTTTTTTAACTGATGGTGTGTAGGCACATCAGACCATCAGTCAGCTTCATCGGTTAAACTGTTCTTCAGACCGTTCTCATTGGATGGACTGATCGTGTGTACAGGGTCTTACCGGGTTTTCGGGCTTTGGAAATATAAATGCTATTTTTAAGGCATTTTCTCTATAAAGTTAACCACTGGTGGTGTGCTCTATTCATACAAGATGGCTAAATATCTGGGATTTAAGTATCTACCCTGGACATCCTTAAGGCTCAACAACTGGTGTTCCCATATTATTGCCAGCTAGGTGATTTACAGCAATGAGGTAACCTGGAAACCAAAATTCCTGCCACACTGCCAATCCTGAAAGCATGCCGGGGCTTAACTGAGAATATGGTTGCAACAGACATCCAACAGATAAAAACTGGATCAGTATAATGTCTGTGATGTATTTCTGTGTACTACAAAGTTGTAACCACATCCAAATATCTTTACTTTAAAATAGTTTTTTTTTTTTACATTATGTCTCACTTTCCTTCAGAAAACTTCTTCTTGCTGAAATGAGCATCCAGAGAAAGGAGGAGGAGCTGATGAAATATCGGGGGAACAAGTTCCAGTCCTTACCTCTGTCCATACTCAAACTGACACAGATTGGGAGTTGATGAGAGTTTTACATACAGTACATTTTTAGAATGCAGTGGTGTGCTGCATTCACTGAACCACACTATGGGCTTGTTTACACCAGGTCCAGCTGAGTGTGTTTTTAAATCATATGCAAAAAAAATTATGAACTGCATTTCAATTAGCCTAGTTTACATCACCGAGGTGCTTCTATGTGCATAAAAAAAAAAAAAAAAATACAGCATACTGCATTTTTTTCACACGTAAACTTACTGGAGTGCTAGTGAGCACACTGCAAACGTATGTAAATGCAAAAAATAAATAAAAACAAAACATAAATAGTGCTATAAAGATGGGTTCACCTTTAAAAAAAATTAATAATAATATTAATAAATGCACTTTTTTTTTTAAAAGTAAAAAAAAAAAACTGCATGTATTTATTTTTTTTTATTTTTTTTAGGAGCCTGTAAAGCAATCTTATGCTCCTACAGACTGCTTTTGTAGCTGTCCGCCCACACATGTTTTGATCAGGTAGTTATTGAATGACAGGAAGCATCAATGAACTACGTAGAGCACTCAACAGTGCCCTGGTAGTTCATTGAGAACTATAAGCTGTCAGCCGAGAAGCCTGTTAGTACTTGTCATTTATTCATTCTGCCCCATGTGGCTGTGTTTTTTTCAAATTGTGACAGCCGGTGTGGGGAGAAGATGCCCAGCTCGCTGTCACAGTTAGAAGGGGGATTGGGAAGAGGATGCAAGAGCAGGAACATGTAAGGCGGCGTACACACGACCGAGAAACTCGTCGGGCGAAACACATCATTTTCCCCGTAGAGTTCCTAGTTCGGCAGTTAAAAAACTCATCGAGCCAAATTTTCCCATTGCCCAATGAGGAAATAGAGAACATGCTCTCTTTTTGGCTCAATGAGTTTCCCGACGGGTTTCTCGGCGAAAAGTGTACACACAACGGTTTTCTCGGCAGAATACGTCTCCCATCGAGTTTCTTGCTGGATTCTGCTGAGAAAACTGGTCGTCTGTACGCCGCCTTACATGTTCCACCCTAAAAATGGATGAAACATGTAACATGTTCTCAAAGGTGAACGTATCCTTTAAAAAAAAAACAATACAAATGTGATACAAAATGCAACACGCTTATTATGTCGTAAATACATTACAAAAGCGCATGCAGAACTGCACACTGGACACAGGGAATGCTCGTTCATGCCATGTTGCTTTGGGCTACATTGATGTGCATGAATGAATGCAGATTGCAAGAGCACATAGAAAACAAAGGTGTTCTAGGATCCCTGTCACCCCACAATGCTGCTTTGGGGTGTAATACAGTGCTCAGCAAATCTGCATTTAAATTCAGAGCAACACACGGCATATCACAGGACATAGCTCAATCTATAAGTCACTTTTAACAAGAGGAAGAAACATTAGGAGAGGTGTTACTCTTAGCAGCCAATAGGGTTTGAGATATTGTTTTTTCAGTTAAGGTTAGAAAATTAAATTAACATCTGATTGGTTTCTCTAAACAACATAGATCCTTCCCTCTGGGTATATATCAGTGAACATAAATAATGAAAAAGACAAATCTAGTATGAGGGCATGAAATATAAATAAGAAGAAGAGAGTCACTGCCTCCGTTTTACAGCATGAGCAGCATGTGGGAGATCTCAGATGCCTCTAGCACATGCCGGTCTACTGGAAACCGGCAGAACCATAATATGGTTTCTAAAACATTTCCTCCTATCACTTCTATGCCATCACAATGAAAAACAACAACAAGGAACCGTTTACATCTTCGGCATGTAAGACTGACTACTGCACAAGAAATAGAGACACATGTCAAGCAAGGTCATAAACCAGCAGACTGGGCAGGAGCCCAAATGCTGCAGCAAACCCGTCAGTGTTTTTTTTTTTTTTTTTCTTTTTTCATAGCAACATAAATAAAGCAGCTAGCACCTGCAATATGGCCTGGAACGTGCTAATGCAATTTTATAGAAGATGGAGAAAGAATTCATTCCACAGATGTTTTATTTGCAATAAGCTTACAGGTATCAATAGAAATTCGAAAAGCACACCACTAATTCTCAAGTGTTACTTTGCAAAACGATTTTATGCTTGGGCAGCAAGAATTTCC
Source organism: Rana kukunoris (assembly GCA_029574335.1). NCBI lineage: Eukaryota > Metazoa > Chordata > Amphibia > Anura > Ranidae > Rana > Rana kukunoris. The sequence goes on from CM056049.1 coordinate 658,358,534, forward strand.
ATCATCCTGGAACATTTTTGTGAGAGTTGCTACAAATGATAATTGCTTTGAGGGTCGATTCACACTAGAGTGTGCTTATTCCTATGCGTTACGATTTTGACAACCTATTTATTTCAATGAGCCTACCAAACAAATGCGAGAAAAAGTAGTGTAAGTACTACTTTTTCAGATCGGACCGCGCCAAAGCGCATTGGTACGGCGGTGGCTGCAAACTTGTGAGATATGTTTTGGGTGGCAATAACAATTAATGGCATCCTGTACGTGTCTCGCAGGACCAGCGTGTCCATGTGTGGTGTGGGAGACTCCCAAGGAATGCTTCATTCCCACACTGTGTTCCAGTGTGAACTGGCCCTCAAAGCAGAAATGTAAAAGTATTTATTTAAAGCCCCATCCCTGGGCATTCACTCCTCCCACTCCTCCCTAACACAACTTTCCATCTTTTTTAACCAGCTTAAAGGCCAAGTTCACCTTTAGTAAAAAAAATAAAAAATACATGATTTTGCAGGTAGCCTGCACCCATGATCAGTGGATATCAGTGGATATCCAGACCATATTTCCATCCATACCTGCAGACAGGTATAGACAGTTGTTCAGCTGCATGAAGTGTCAGTGAACAGCAGGGGCGCTGATGAGTACCCTGGTACTTTACTGAGAACTATAAGCTGTCTGCTGCAGTGACAGATGGGACTTGTAGTTTTATTAATTCACAGATCTCTGTGAATGAAAGACGTGGCTGTGTGAGGGGAGCCCCAAAAAGGCTTTCTTTGACAGCGGGTGTGGGGAGAAGAACCCTCCGCCCACTGTCAGGAGGTCAGGGGGTGAACGGGGGGTTGCCTTAGGCTACTTTCACACTAAGGCAATTTGCAAGTGCCTGCAAAGCACCCTGAAAGAGCCTCTTTCGCTCCAGTGTGGAAGCCCGAGGATTTTCACATTGGAGCGGTGCGATAACGCTCTAAAATGTCTTGCCAGTAGTATCTTTGAGGCGCTCCTGCCTATTGAAATCAATGGGCAGCGGCGCCAAACCATTTTTTGGCCACTAGTGGGGGTTAAAAGTGCCCCGCTAGCGGGCAAATAGCGCCGCAAAAAAACAATGGGAAAGTGCCGCTAAAAACATCTGTGCTTTACCGCCAACGGCGTAATGCCCCAATGCGAAAGTAGCCTTAGTAACATGTTACACCCCAAATACAGATGTAATATGTAACATATTACTAAAAGAAAACGTATCTTTAACTGTAGTATTAGTGTTTTTTTTTTAGCTCAACACATGATTAGGCAGAATAAAATAAACATTCCCCACTAAGCTATTTGTTAAAATTCTTACCCTAGAACTTGCTGAAATTTACATCTTTCATTGCTACTGGCTCATGCTCTCTTACTGCTGCTTCACTGAACTTCACTAAAAAGCATGATCATTGTACTTCTGTTATAGATGTTTCTACCTGCCTGTCAGAGCGTTTGTCTAGGTGTATACTGAGCCACGCATACTCAGCTAAGTATACAGTCTTAGTATGACTCTGTGCCAGGATGACGTAATTTCCGCATGCAGGAGTTACGCCACCCAGCCAATGAGAAGTACAAAGACTCCTAACCCAGAAGAAGACCAGGAGAAGATGTCAGTGACAGAGAAGAATGCTGACATCACGACACTGGGGGGAAGCACCATAATCTGTCATAATGTGCATTCTCACATTAAAAATAATAATAAAGGAAAAAGAAAACACAGGGAAGCCAGATGCCGATTCTATGACCAGCTCTTGCAATAATTCACTAACACTGTTCCATAGCTACTGCTTTTGTTGGGTTAAACAATGTACAAACATTTTAAGTTTTTGAGAAATAGATCCAAAGCAAGGCTTGACTGCCAGGTATGGCATTTGCCAGAAGGGTCAATGAGCCTGAGAGCTTCAGAGGTGGGTGTGAAGTCTCTAGGGCTGTCTCAATGTTACATTACAGCCTATAAAAAGATTCCACACTTGGGTCTCCGGAACGGTCAAATGTGGTGCCAGATGATAAGCATTTATTACTCCTATGTGTTTAGTAAGTTTTAGTCCATGTATTTACTACGACCACCCAGCCTATAAAACCATGCAGTAGTAAAGTTTATTTAATAGCCTGCAGAGATGCACTGTAAATTGCCTAAATAATCAATTATGTATTTACGATTTCTGGGAAATGGTTTCCGTTTTGTCTACACCAGTCTGCTTTACATCTGCAATCTTTCATTTAATTATTTATTTCTTTATCTTAGATATACACCTGAAAGAGAAAAGTTTTATATACACTGGCCTGGATTCACAAAGCACTTACGCCATCTCGAGATACGCCGTGTAAGTGTAAATATGCACTGTTGTATCTGTGCGCCGTGCTCACAGAACTAAGATACGCCTAAAAACTGACTTCATCTGACCGACGTAACTTGCCTACGCCGGCGTATAGTGGGTGCATAGTTACGCTGGACGCATTTGGCACTCCCATTGTTTTACGATGCAAATATGCAAATTAGGGAGATACGCCAATTCACAAATATACTTGGGCCCGGCGCATGTTTTAAGTGATTTGCGTAAGGTTTACATCCGGCGTAAAGTTATTCCCCATATCGGAGGCGCAACTCATGCAAAGGTATGGACCAGGGAACGAACGCCGTCGAATTTTACGCTGTTTACGTAGTACGTGAATAGGGCTGGGCGTAGGTTACGTTCACGTCGTAGGCAGTGATTCGACGTATCTTAGCCAGTTGTTTTGATGTGATTGTAAGCATGCGCACTGGGATACGTCCAAGGTACAAAGCATGCGCAGTTCATTTTAAGTACTTGTCTGAAGCTTAGCCCATCATTCGCATGGGGTCACGCTTCATTAAAATGTATCACGCCCACTTCCAGACCACTTCCATTCATGCTGCCTTACGTCTACGACTATAGGCTACGCCGGCGCAGCGTAAAGAAGATACGCTACGACGGCATAAAGATGCGCCGATGTATGTGAATCCGGCCATTGTGTGTATTAAGCTTTAATTTTTTTTGTATGCAGACATTGATTCCCGCTGTTGCTCAGTGTTTCTGTCCTGCTGATGCCTTTAAAAAATTGTATTTTAATAAAATTTCTTTTAGAAATGAAATTGCTTTTTTCTGCTGTTGGGGCAGATTTTGAGGCTGCCATCTTAGGCTGACTAGCATATCATACCATGGGCAGTTTTAGATCGCAGCCAATAAATCAGCAGGTCTTTAAGCCGGCCATAGATGGTTCAAACCACCCGAGATTTAAACTGTGTATGGGCAGGCTGAATGAATCAAGGTCTTTGATCAACTTGGGTACAACCAACCTGACAGATTTTTCTTGTAATTTCCGCTAGTGGCTGCTATAGCAGTGTTTCTCAACTCCAGTCCTCAAGACACACCGACAGGTCATATTTTCAGGCTTTCCATTATTTTGCGCAGGTGATTCGATCAGTTTTACTGCCTTAGTAGTTACCGCAGCTGTTTTATCTGAGGGAAATCCTGAAAACATGACCTGTTGGGGCACCTTGTGGACTGGAGTTGAGAAACAATGTGCTATAGCCACTAGCAATAATTACTGTCTTCTCTCGGCGGACACCATAGGTTGCAGGAAAGAAATTTGCACCATCTATGGCCGGCCTTAGAGTGTGGGAGGAAACTCAAGATAACACATGCAGATAGTTTCCTGACTAGGACAGGAACCAACAACCCCAGTGTTGGAGGCAGAGGTGCCAGCCACTAAGCCACAGTGCTCTTAGCTTGATTTAAATATACAAGAACTGGTCTGTTTCATTAACAATTATAGACTTTCTGTAGTCTTTAATGATTTGAAAACTATGCTCCTGACAGCCAGGCTCCATGTGATCTTCTGCATGGACGTTAGGTCACATGGGGGAAATTGGAAGCAACATGGAAGAGGTCTGCTTCACTGAAAAAAAAAACCAATGCATTCTGTAATACTGATGAAGGCTCTAATGATTCTTCTGAATTTTAATTATTGGTCTACTTTAATCCATGGAATGTCACCAGAGTCAGTAAATGGTGGTAAACAGTCCACTCATTCATAATAAGTATTTCAATTATCAAAGTTGACATTTTCTACGTAGCTCAATTCCTAAAAAGGAAATTCCGCTTACATATGCTGTTTTCCAAGAATGCAAAAGGGCTAGGACTACTTTATTGACTTGACTATATGACTCTAATGTATTTTGCAAAAATGTGCTGGGCAAACTTCTCATTCCTGGATTTTGATTTTTTTATTGGGTACATTTTTAGAGAAAAGTAATAGAATCACATATATACAAACAAATTCTGATGCTTTCTCTAATTGGCTTCAACAACTGTCAAATGCTTTGCCATGTTCATCTGGGAAAAATACTTTTTTACAAAAAAAAAAAAAAGTTGAAGAAACTCTCTTCAGAGAGTAAATATCTGTCAGCAGATTTCCACCTTGCTGATGGATGTGGTCGTGTAACATGCGGCAGTGCGGCATGAAGCAGCATGTATGATGTGTGAGGAGCACATAGTTTACACAATGACCACGCAATGACCTTTCAATCAAAGGGAAGCTCCTCCTGAAGATGAGCCCGGCAGGAGATTCCCTTTGAAGTAAAGCACGTGTTATTGGTCATGCTGCACTAAGCTCAGCAAGTGCACATATGGTGCATCCAAATGACACCATTCTTCCCAAGATGGTCAAGGCACATTCTGCTGGGCCCTTACATCAACCAAACGGTTCCATATCAGAAACATAAAAACATTAAAAATGCTAGCAGTAGATCATTTTAATATTCCACCTCAGGTATCTTCAAATATAAGTTTTAGAAAAAATGAACATGAAAGAAGTACACGGGGGGGGGGGGGTGCAGATGATGTAATTGGGCTCATAAGGTATTGGAGTCCATACATACCTACCTACACCACACCCCACCTCTCCCTAAAAGTCAGCCAGGTCTTCTAATCCACCTGTCAGGTGTTCTAATCCACCTGCACTCTATCGAAAATGTAAAAAATATGTTTTTCCTTTAGATATACACTCCTGCCCCCAAGCTAAATAGGGTTCAGGCTGGGGTCCATTGTGTAGGGTATAGGGGCCATGCTGTGCTTGGTGACCTGGGGTAACACAAAGTGAAGAGAGGTGTATTGCGATGTTATGGTGTGAGCAGGGCACACACAATAACAATTTGTGTTGAGCCCACTTTGTTGTGTTCAAATCAAGGCAACTCAATTAATGTGGTGTGAAGGAGCCCTTGAAAATGTATTTTATTTTTATAATGTAACAGCAATAATTAGAGCTTTTTTTATATCTGTCTAGAGTTAAAGGGGTTGTAGAGGTTTGTTTTTTATTTTCTAAATAGGTTCCTATTTTCTAAATAGGTTCAAGCTAGTGCTTTGAACCAACAATGCACTAGCTTAACCTCCCTGGCGGTATGATTCTTTCAGATTTTAGATGCTGAAAGCGGTACCATTATTTGCAAGGAAATTTGGCGTTTTATACTGTAGGCTTGTAATTCTTAGGAATAACTCACTTAAATCTGACCAAACAAGAGTCTAGTAGGCATCCCGGGTATGATTTTTTTTTTATTATTATTAAAAATTATAATATAATAAATAATTATAAAAAATTATAACAAATAATAATATAATTATAGTAAAAATTATTCAATAATGTAATCAAATCAAAATCACTGAAATTTGCTCAGTTGCAGAATTGTCGCTGTCATTATTTATTTTTTTTTATGACGAATTTCCCCATAAATCGCTATCGCTAAATTCTGCAAGTGATTCTGATTTATTATCGCTGTTTTTTAGCTGCTCTAAAACAATTTTTGCCATAAAGGGACACTTTTGGTTGCTATGGGCAATCTACAGTTTGCAGGGAGAAAGATCAGTTTTTATTATATAAAAGGACATGTAGTGCACAGGGCAGACCACTAGGGACATGGGGGGTGTGTATTTTTTTACATACAGTACTGTAATCTATAAGATTACAGTATACTGTATGTATAGTGTTTGTTTACATTTTTGAATTTGGCACCGTTCTCCGTCCCCGTGCGTCATAACGTCGCAGGGAACAGAGATCGGCGGCACACGGGGACGCTGTGTGGATCGAGCGAGCACCCGCTCGCTCACACAGCGCGGATGCATCGCTGGATCCACGGAGAAGGTAAGTAAACAGTCTCTGTGGATGCTGCGAGGCGAGCCCGAGTCTGACTCGGGGTTACCGATCGTAGCACAGAAATCTAACCCCGAGTCAGACTCGGGAACACCGCCAGGGAGGTTAATAGTGCATTGTTGGTTCACTTACCTTTTCCTTCGAATTGCCTTCTAATTGTTTTTTTCTTTGTCTGAATTTTTCACTTCCTGTTTCTCCTCAGTAAGCTTGCCCCCATCATCCGAGTGACAGCGGGTGAGGGGAGAAGCCGTTCTGGCTGGGGGTTAGTGAGTGTGCTCGCCCCCTCCCTTGGGACCAGCGTCTCCCTGCAGGAATGTAGTCCCAAGAGAGGGGGCAAGCACACCGACTACCCCCCAGCCAGAACGGCTTCTCCCCTCACCCGCTGTCACTTTTTTGACAAGAACGTGGCCGCGAGGAGCTCCGCCCACACGGTCATGTCATTCATTCAAAGTTTCCTGTGAATAAATTAACTACAAATACTGTCAGCCATTGAGACTGACGGCTTGTAGTTCTCAATGAACTACAAGGGTGCCAATGAGCGCCTTCGTAGTTAAAGCAGGGTTCCAACCTCAATTAGCATTTTTTAAATGTATGTCCTTTCATCATGCGTTTTTATAATATAAATGTGGTCACTTCCTATTTTATAATCCGCCGCCGCTCTGCATAGTTATTCAAAAAAGATAGTTTATAAAACTATGTCCACACGGTTGTCATTTTGCTTGTGGGCATTGTGAAGCCAACAAGCACTTACTTCCTGGAAGTCTTGGATGGGGAGTGATAATTGGACAGCGCACTGCATCCTGGGAAATGATGACACACATTTCCCAGGAGACGTAGAGGGAGAAGATGTCAGAATCCTAGGTGATTCCTTAGGCAGATTTTGTGGGACCGCATAGCAACAGGCATTTCCAGATGAGTAAATAATTTTTTTTTTTTTTTGAGCACAATAATGAAAAAAAAATTTGGGATGGAAACTCCACTTTAATTGATTCTACCTGAAGTATCTGCCTGCCCGTGCAAGATACGGGCAGACAGCAATTTTGAGAGTCTGCAGAAGCTTTGCATAGCACCCATGATCTGCTTTTTTATAAATGCATATTTTTTCTCTGTAAATAAAATGTGCATTTATTATTTTTTATGAAAAGGTGAACTTATCCTTTAAGAGTTACTTACAATAAGCTGAGACTTTTGCTTCCAAAGAAAGTCACTTTTTAAAACCTTGATTTAAAAAAAAAAATGTCCGCTCCCTTTATTAAGTTATGACACCAATGGAAATTTTCTGCTCGATAAACTATACAGAAATCCTTTATCCCAGCAAGGTAAATCGGAGTTGCACATAGATTATAGACTTTATGTAAAATGAATGATCTTTGTGCTCACATAAAGTAATGGAATGACCTCTAAAATACGTCTTTGCAACTTGTCAAAAGACTTTTGTGCCTGGGTGATCCCACTTAGGCTGAGCTTGTTGGAACTTGCTCAGCCACTGAGGAGATTAGAATTTTCATACTCCCACCTGGAGGGCTCTGCTGTATTAATGGGGCAGAATGTGCCGAGAGAATAAAACAAACATCTACAGTACTGGGACAGGCAGAAAACCCCTTCTGACAGCTCGTCTCCCGTCACCAAAATACAAGACATTCTAAACACTCTGGCATTTCACCTATGTGAACAATCCTCTAATCATCTTCACGAAATAGGCCATAAATAGGCAACCTGGGAGGACACAGTGGTAAAAAAAAATTGCAAATTCCACCAAAACCTGCCAATAAGCTGACTATCAAGCTTTAATCTAATATGGTATACCAATTAAAATAAATTCTAAAATACTTTTAAATCTGAACTCCAACAGGTAATTAGACATAAGGATATGTAATTCTGTCCAGCCACATTTAAGATTCATACACCTCTGCCAGACAGCACAGCCAGGGCCACCCATTTAGAGTTAGAGTTTATAAACTCTCCTGAAAAGCGAGACAGTGTGGACCTTAGATTGTGAGCTCCTTGAGAGAAGGGACTGATGTGAATGTATAAGGCCGCGTACACACGATCGAACATGTCTGCTGAAACTGGTCCGCAGATCAGTTTCAGCGGACATGTTCCATCGTGTGTACGGCCTATCGGACCGTTTTTCAGCGGACAAAAGTTTCAAAACATGCTTAGAAACCTGTCCGCTGGAAACCTGTCCGTCGGACAGGTTCGATAGTTAGTACGCAAAAGCATCGGACCAAAATCCCGCGCATGCTCAGAATCAAGTCGACGCATGCTTGGAAGCATTGAACTTCGTTTTTTCATCACGTCGTTGTGTTCTACGTCACTGCGTTCTGGTCCGAGGGGATTTTGGTCCGATGGTGTGTACACACATCAGACCAACAGACCACTTCAGCCTGGTCCAATGAAAACGGTCCGTCGGACATGTTTCATCGGACATGTCTAATCGTGTGTACAGGGCCTTATATGTAAAGTGCTGCTAAGCTAGTAACTCTATATAAATACCTGTAATTAAATATACTTCAAGAAATATAGTGCTGCTTGCTGATTGGACAATGAAGGAGCAGCAACACACTGAAAAATATTCTGCTATGAAAACAGATGGAATTAGATGTATGTAAAAATATATTTAATAATAATAATAATAATAATTTATTAATAATAATGATAAACTTATAATTATACACTAATAATTTATTAATATTTAAATAAGTGCACACCTGTATTTTAATTTAAATAATGTTATTTAAATATCTGCCACTTATCAGGTTTAAGTAAGAAGCATTAATTCCCCATAAATATCAAAGTCCACCGGTGTGATCTGACCCTGGTGTCTACTCCATAACTGCGAAGGGTAAAGAAATTAAAATCAGACGAGCCATTAATTAATATATTACAAGACCCTCAGTGGAAAAGGCAAGCTGCCAGAATGAGAGACTGATGATGTAATAAGTAGTGGCTGACCACAGACGACACACATTACAGATCTGTGCGTTAATCACAGAATGCGACTGTTTCTTCTTATCGCCAAGATGGCACTGAACTCCCAGCACAAATATCCTACACATCTGCTTGGCACAGCAGGCAGGTACTCGTACATTGATTGCGCCTGGGAATACTGTATTGCCAATCTCCCTCTTCAATGAAGACAGCTTCTCGGTAACGTCAGAGCCTCTTCGGCGAGGTGAGCCCAATCTAGACTTTAGTGTTTGTTTAATCTGACTGTGGGCAAGTTACTTTATTCCTCCTGTTCCTTCAGGGGGGGAGAAAAATCGATTACCAATTGTAAAGCTCTGGAACCATAAACAGTAAATCGTACAGCGGCCCTGTGCTGACTCCAGACTTGTTTCCAGTAATTGTCTTTAAAGCTGCAGTGATTGCTATTTCCCGAAGAAAAGAGTTCTGAGATCTCACTAGTGACAATGACACTGATATATGGAATGTCTGCTTCTATCTTGCTTTAAAGGGAACCTGTCAAGGCAGCCGTTTCCTATCACAGCCAAAACTCCAGTGTAGCCAGACTGGAAGGGAGCCTCCGCTGTGACACAAGGACTGCCCTGACAGGTTCCCTTTACAAGTTGAGGTTAAACTTTATTGGAAAAAATATAGTAAAAAAAAATATAGCATATATAATTGCTACAGACGCCATATTGTAATTGGATGTTATTAAAAATTACATTTCCTTTTCAATCTGCATCATTGTAATTTATTATTTATTATTAGGCCGCGTACACATGATCAGACATGTCCGATGAAACAGGTCCGTTTTCATCGGACATGTCTGAAGTGGTGTTTTGGTCTGATGTGTGTACACACCATCGGACCAAAATCCCCTCGGACCAGAACGCGGTGACGTAGAACACACCGACATGCTGAAAAAAGGAAGTTCAATGCTTCCAAGCATGCATCGAATCAATTCGACGCATACGCAGGATTTTGGTCCGATTGTTGGGCGTACTAACCATCGAACCTGTCTGAAGGACAGGTTTCCAGCGGACAAGTTTCTAAGCATGTTTAGAAACTTTTGTCCGCTGGAAAACTGTCCGATAGGCCGTACACACGATCAAACATGTCCGCTGAAACTGGTCTACGGACCAGTTTCAGCGGACATGTTCGATCGTGTGTATGCGCCTTACAGATACGTCTATGGTGCATTATATATATATATATATATATATATATATATATATATATATATATATATACACACACACACACACACACACACACACACACAATATTGTCAAAAGTATTGGGACACCTGCGTACATGAAATTTAATGGCATCCCAGTCTTAGTCTGTAGGTTTCAATATTGAGTTGGCTCACCCTTTGCAGCTATAACAGCTTCAACTCTTCTGGGAGAAGAGTTTGACCATTCTTTCATTCTTGACCATTCTTCCATTCTTGACCATTCTTCCAGAAGTGCATTTGTGAGGTCAGGCACTAATGTCGGACGAGAAACCCTGGCTCGTAGTCTACGCTCTATATTATTTCAAAGGTGTTCTATCAGGTTGAGGTCAGAACTCTTGTGCAGGCCAGTCAAATTCCTCCCCCCCAAACTCGCTCATTCGCACTATATTGCCATAAAGTATTGGGCCACCCCTCATAATCATTTGGCGGAGGGGGGATTATTGTGTGGGGTTGTTTTTCAGGTGTTGGGCTTGGCCTCTAAATTCCAATGAAGGGAACTCCTAAGGCGTCAGCATACCAACACATTTTAGACAATTTAAAGGAGTTGTAAAGGATTTTTTTTTTTTTGCTGAAATTATTGTTTACAGGGTATAGAGACATAATAGTTAACTGATTCCTTTTAAAAATGAATAAAAATAGATAAAAATCAATCAGATAATGTGCCTGCAGTTTCAGTTTCTTTTTTTCATCTAGTTTCGTGCTTCTGTGAAGGACAGAGACACAGAGCCAATAGAGGGCAGTGTTTGTTTTTAAAATGAAAGTGTTTGGTTCTGAGGGGTTTTAGACACACAGTAATCACACCTTCTTGATTAGAGACCACAGAGAGAAGCTCCCAGTACTTTTTTCATAAGGAAACAGACAACCAGGAAGTGTGCAGCACAGAGAAGGATTACAGCAAAAACGAACACTGAGGACATTAAACCAGGATTGCATTAGGGTAAAGGGAGCTATTTAGCTAAAAAAAATGTTTTCCATTAGTGACCCTTTAATGCGCCCAACTTTTTGGGAACAGTTTGGGGGTGGCCCCTTCCTGTTCCAACATGACTGTGCACAGTGGGTGGAGGACTTGACTGGCCTGCACATAGTCCAGACTTCAACCTGCAGAGACTGCAAGCCAGGCCCCTTGTCTACATCATTGCCTGACCTCACAAATGCGCTTTTGGAAGAATGGTCAAACATTCCCACAGACACACTCCTAAACCTTGTGGACAGCCTTCCCAGAAGAGTTGAAGCTGTTCTAGCGCCATTCAAAATTGAACCCTACGGACTGGATGTCATCAAAAGCAGGCGTCTCAATTGTTTTGACAATATAGTGTATATATAATTATAATTTTCTGATTGCATGAATGGCTCACTGATTTTCCCAGAAGTCTGCACTGGAGTCTGAAAAATGAAAGCTATTGCAGTCACCACATCTAATGACGCGTACACACAATCATTTTTTGGGTTCTAGGCTGTAGAAAAAACAAAGTTTTTTTCAACTCGATCATTAAAACGGCCTTGCCTACACACGATCGTGAAATAAAAATGCTTTAGCAAAACGCAGTGACGTACAAGACGTACGACGGCACTATAAAGGGGAAGTACCATGCGCATGGCGCCACCCATTGGGCAGCTTTAGCTGATTTTGTGTTAGTAAAAGACGATTTGCACTTTTCTGTCTGTTACAGCGTGATGAATGTGCTTACTTACGCTAGTTTTACCAGAACCAGTGCTCCCGTCTCATAACTTGCTTCTGAGCATGCACAAATTTTTGTCGTTAAAGCCCACACACGACCATTTTTTACAACCCGAAAAACAACAACGTTCATTAAAAACGTTGTTAAAAAATAGAGCATGTTCGAATTTTTTTGCCCATTTTTTAGAACCCAAAAAAATGCTCTGAAGCCCACACACAGTCAGTTTTAATGACATTAAAAAAAAAAAAAATTATTTTTTAGAACCCGAAAAATTATCATGTATACGCGGTATAAGACTGGCAGACTGCAATATATGACATTTTTGTTTTTGGATTTAGATACCATTTAAATTTAAATCTGGATACAGAGCTAATGACTGGAGTACAGTTTTCAGCTGTAGACCTTTGTGCTGAAAATCTTTTTTTTCCTTCTTTTTTTTTTTCCAAAATGAGGTGATAAGGACACCACAGGCAGTAAACAATACAGCAAAACATAAATATTCCAGCCACTGGCTGTGTCTCTATTGATGTAGAAAATTTACAGCATCCTTTGCTTTGCACTGGACCTCAACACAGAGATGTATTGGTGACAAATTATTATTACTCTATGAGGCTTAACAAAGCTTGGGGGTCACTCTGACAAGCAGTAATTCCTCTATCTCTCTTCTGAAATACGAGCAATATTTAATCATTTCCCACTAAGCAAAATGGATACGTCAAGACTTCAGAGCTTTATGAGCACAAGGTCGCAAAGGTAGGTCACAAACACTGTTTATACCGTTGTTTTGCTGCTAAGTGTTTCAACATCAATTTTGCCAGGAAGGTGTTAAACTATCAGAACCCTATGCACACCTAAGTGTTGGGTCATGTCATTCCTGAAGGCCAACAGCGCTTTTTTGTGGCAGATCCATAGACTTATATGGGCATTTTTTCAAGAAAAGGAAGTGCTTTGTAGTCGTGTACTAGTGTGACACAAAGTATACAGTAAATGAGCGTTGTCATTCTAGGACAGGATATGTATTACTGGCAACATCACCAGGTAATACAAAATTAAACCAAACCAATGGCGCCACCATATCTAAAGTCTGGTAAGCTGACATGTACAATGTATTACCAAAAGTATTGTGACACCTGCCTTTACAAGCACATGACTGGCATCCCAGTCTTCTTCCATAGGGTTCAATATTGAGTTGGCCCACCCTTTGCAGCTACAACAGCTTCAACTCTTCTGGGAAGGCTGTCCACAAGGCTAAGGAGTGTGTCTATGGGAATGTTTGACCATTCTTCCAGAAGAGCATTTGTGAGGTCAGGCACTGATGTGGACGAGAGGGCCTGACTCGCAGTCTCCGTTCTAATGCCTCATACACACAATCGGATTTCCATCGGACAAAGCCGTAGAATTTCGGCCGGAGGGCGTTGGTTGTGAACTTGTTCTGCATACAGACGGTAAAACGTTGTCAGCCAACAAATACAACTATGTGGTTTTAGCGCCACCCTTTGGGCAACTTCTGCTAATGTTGTGCTATGGTTAGCATTGCTTCTGAGCACGAGAGTTTGTACTTTGGATGTTTTTTCCAACGGACCTGTGTACACACGATCGGATAATCCGACATCACACATTTGTTGTCGGAAAATTTAAAAGTATGCTATCCAACATTCAAAAATCCGACAACAATTGTCCAATGGAGCATACAAACAAATGGAGTTTCCGACAAAACCCTGCCATCACACAATTCCTGTCGGAAAATCTGATCGGGCCTTAATTCATCCCAAAGGTGTTCTAACAGGTTGAGGTCAGGACCTTGCTTTGTGCACTGGTCATTTCATTTGGTGGAGGGGGGATTATGGTCCAGTTAGTTTGGCCCCTAAGTTTCAGTGAAGGAAACTCTTAAGGCATCAGCATACCAAGACATTTTAGACAGTGTCATGCTCTCAACTTTGTGGGAACAGTTTGGGGATGGCCCGTTCCTGTTCCAACATGACAGTGCCTGACCTCACAAATGCACTTCCGACAGCAAAAGTCGATGTGAGCTTTTGGTCGGAAATTGCGACCATGGTTCTCAAATTTTCAGACGGAAAAAATTCCTATCGGAAACTCTGGTAGTCTGTAGTAATTCCGACACGCAAAATTCCAATGCAGGCTCGGAAACAATTTGACGCATGCTCGGAAACAATGAACTTAATTTTCTCGGCTCATCGCAGTGTTGTATGTCACAGCGTTCTTGACGGTCGAAAGTTCTGAGAACTTTTGTGTGACTGTGTGTATGCAAGCCAAGCGTGAGAGGAATTTCCGATCGTGTGTATGGGGCATTAGATGGATAAAAAAAGCTGCAAAGACTTTAGATAAGTGGAAGAAAGCACTGGACATCATGGGCTGGTAAGTATGTGTTTCTTAAAAGTCAGCAACTCCAGTACTTGAAGCTTTTGCTGCTTCTTGTTTTGGAGACACAGGAAGTTACTCTGTAAGTTTATGTTCTCGAGTTTAGGCACACTTTAATTGGTAGAGTTTTTGAGAGCGTTTATAGGACATGTAAATTACATTTAAGACATTTAGCCCATAGAGTTCAATGAAACAATAGAACTGAGCTTTATTTTGAAGAGGGACTCAAAACATCCTGAGCGGGCCATCTGTCAGTGCTGTCTGACGCTGAGGTTTTCTCCCTCGACACTAGATCATATAGCAAAATGGCACATTTGCTTTAGACTAGTGTACATTTCCTGTAGGATCCTGTGGCTTGTAGCGGTTGTCTGAATGCTGAGAAGACAGAACACAAGAGGCTCAATTGTCAAAGCTGTAAAGTGGTTCTAAAGGCTCAAGGTTTTTGAAAACTTTGTGTGCAGCAGCCTCACCAGCACCCCAAATGCTTACTTGAGCCCCATCACGATCCAGCAATGTGCATGAAAATTTTGGCTCTCCATGATCTCCTCCTCCTCATTGGCTGATACAGCAGTGGGAGCCAGTGAGCCAATGAGGAGAGAGAGGGGGCAGGGCCAAGATGCGGCTCCCTGTCTGAATGGACATGCAGAGAAGCGGCTTGGGAGCAAGCATACAGTACTTGAGTGACCCTACAGCAAACAGTTTGCATTATGGGCACTTGGCAGGAGGGTGGAGCCAGGAGAACCGGCGGGGGTCATGGGAAGAGGAGGATCGGAGCAGGTAAGTATAACATTTTTGTTATTTTTAAAATAAAAAAATATTTTAATATAACTTTAAGACAAAAGGTAAGGCTCTTTAATTTAGCAATGTGACTGTCCTTTTGCAACAACAGCATTGCCACTGATTACCATTGAAGTGTGTGTGTGTGAGGGGGGGTTAAATAACATAATACTGACCACCAACGTGTTATTATTGTAGTCATGGAAACCAATTCTGGGGGTTATTACAGTCCATGACACCAATTTTAGGGGTTACTCCAGCCACCAACATCAATGTTGGGAGTCACTTGTGGTCACTGGCACCAATGTGGGAGGTGTGTGGGCCACTGATGCCAATGCTGGGGGTTATTTCAGTCATTGGCACAAGTGTTGAGGATTATTGTGGTCACTGACATTAACGCAACAGGTTAACAGCATTATCATTGACTACCATTGAAGGGGGGGGGGGTTAACATAATACTGACCACCAATATGGGTGTTACTATTGCAATCACCGAAACCAATTCTGGGGGTTATTGCAGTCACTGTTAACAATGCAGGGAGTTATTGCGGCCACTGGCACAAGTGCTTGCGTTTATTGCGGCCACTGGGGCAAATTTAGGGTTTATTGCAGTCATTGACACCTTTGCTCGGGGTTATTGCAGTCACTGGTACCAATGCTGGGGGTTTTTGCAGTCAAAACATAGGCAGGTAGAGGTTGATGGCACCAGTTCTGGGGGATACATCAGTCACTGACATAAATGTTGGGGGTTATTGCAGTCACTGGTACTGACACCAATGCGGGGTGAGGTCATTATTACACAACGCCCCCAATTTTATGCGCCCTGCAAACAACGGCTACTCTTTGCTACAATGTACACCCGGTTTTTCTTTTTCTCTATGAAGAGGACCCAACTTATGATCTTTCACACTGCATTCAGAAATATACCCAGGGGCGGACTGACCATTGAGGAACTCGGGCACTGCCCGGGGGCCCCATGCCACTAGGGGGCCCCATCAGGGTTGCCAGGCTCATTAAAACCAGGGACAGTATGTAAACATCAGTTTTTTTTACATCTGTCCCTGATATTTTCAAAACCTACATGCTTTTGGTGTGAAAATCCAGAGATTTTAGCTGCCCCACCCCTGTACTGCCACCTGGCTTGGTGGCCATCTGTAAGCCTGGGGGCCCCATAATCTCCTATTGCCCGGGGGCCCCATGAGTTGTCAGTCCGCCCCTGAATATACCCCAGAATGTTCCCCCATAGCTGTAGCCTAAACTGGCTTTGAAAAGCCGCAGCAAAGGATCCAGGTGGCAGGGGAGCATAGTAGGCTGATTAAAGTCAATTCATTGCACTACTTCCTAAAAAGCAAATATTTTACTTTATCTAGTTCAGGCAAAGTTGTAGATGTATTGAGTGCATTTTCCCTGAGCAACCAGTCAAAATAAGGGGAGAAACAAACTTTTGCAATACAGTGCTCTGCAGTAACCTTACGCGTCATTCATTTTGAAGCTTGTTGTACTTGAAATCCGTAATATTAAAATAGTACTAAACCCTAGATACAAAAAATACTATTAAATTTAAATCCTATGTTCATAAATAGCCTTCTATTTTGTTTAAATCAATTTAAAATGTTTGTGTTACCTTGTCCAAATTCTTCCCCTGTTTTTCCACACACCCTGCAACATGTGGTTGGGAAGCACACACACAAACTCTCTCTCTATCTCCCATGATAAAATACACATGTGCTACGTATTTCACGTAATGTCATTCAATAATGAATAATAATAATATGTAGTTTAAATCGATGCTAAAACTCAAAAACTCAATTGGCATGTCCATCAATGAGCTTGGCAGAGTGGTGGGCTGGTCATATGGCCTCATAATTTCTAGCCGCTGTGTGCTTCATCACACCATGGTTGCACATAGCTGTGTAGTTGTGTAGTCCTTGGGAGAGGAGGGGGCTGCGTACTCTACAGTGGCTCTATAGAGACACCACCAGTGATAGGAGCCACCTTAAAGGAACACTAAAGGTTTGTTTTTTATTAGATCAATTGATTGCTGTAAGCTAAAGCATTTAAATATCACTTACCTCGTTTTTCCTTTTGACCTCCAAAATACAGTAATCCAGGTTTGAAAATGCCATTTCCTGTCTCTCCTCTTCTTGCTTTCCACCAGCATCTGAGCCGTTTTGCATGGTGGAAAGCAGAATGTGCTCACCCCCTCCCTATGACTACAGCCCTGCGTGAAGATGCTCTCTTATCCCTCACAGGCATGGAGGCTAAGCCTAATGGGAACTGTAGTTCCCATTAGGCCGTGATGTAGCAAGAATTGATGCGCACCGCAAACCAGGAAGTCAGTGAGAATGACGATTCAGGAGTGACGGAGGTGAATAAAACAGCTCGATTTCAACAGGTATCAAACTAGTTATAATGCAAAACATTACTTTTTACTTTATCAGCTACTGTCAGACTTTAATTTAGGAGGAAAATATTTTTGTCTTTACAACCTCTTTAAGTGATAGGAGCCAAAAGTTCAACAAAATTAAATAATGATGCCATGATGAATGAAAAGCATTAGAATAAAAAGCATCCACGTAGGCAGAAATGTTTTAAGTTCCTATTCATTAATTTGATTTAATAACACTTTAACCTTCTTTGCCAAATTTGACCACTCACAATTGTTCTTTCACAAAACCAATGTATGACAAACACATCTTCACTTCCCAAAGCAACAATGCTGACCATAGAATGTATATATAATTTTTAAGATCTGAAATAGACAATAGATTGATAGAAGTGATTTTTAGGGCTAAATGGATTTAAGCGGGGTACACCATACATAAAGCCATTTAGCCTTAAAAATCACTTCTTCCTTACCTTGACTAGAATAGTGGTTTTAATGCATGATTTTAAATTCCAGTGAGGAAAAAAAAACTTTAATGCAGCAAAAATGCTAAATAAAAAAAAAACGAACAAAATGACAAAAAAATAAAAGAAAGTACCATGGTAACATTTGTTCCACCTTACACGAAAAAAAATGTTATGCTGGCGACTTTGAAGGCATAAGAGGCACAATGCACTCTCCTTCAACATTAAAAAGTGGTTCAATCAACAGAAAGCCCCACAGGGCACTCAGTATAATTTGACTTTCCCTGCATGATGGGACTCTACAGTGGCGGTGTGATGTGGAAATTTATTATAAAGCCTTAACCATTAGGCAGCCTCTATCAGTTTACAGTAACACGGCAGAGATCAAAGCCAGTGTACATATCAAAGAGTGGCTACAAACAAACATAAAGCGGATTTCTTTGAACGCGTAATATCACACTTATTCAGGAAACGGCAAAATAACAGCTATAATCCACATTACAAATAAAAAAAATCTTATTGGACATGGCTGCAACAATGCAAGGTATAATAATATAGCTGTCCATATCTGACTGTCTACAAAACATTAGGCTAGACGTCTTCCTTGTCAACAATAGCCAAGGATTAGCTGGCATCTCGGTGCCAGATCCGAGCCCCCCTTCTAATCACACTTTGTGTTTCCCTTCCCTTTTTATCTTATTATTGTAGCGCGTCTCCTATTCATTTTTAATCTGATCTGGAACCGCTGGCTATTTGTTGATGTTTCCACGAAGGAAGCAGCTATCTAGGTGTCTGACATTGCAATAGGTCCACATGAAAGTCTTGGAGCTGCCAAGTTCTTCCTGCTTACTTTGTTCTGACAGTGGACACTAGGGTGATGGCACTCCCATCTCACTGGACCAGCAAGAGCAGACAAGCATCACCATGAAGTCATTATCAGTTGTTTTTTTTGTTTTTTTTTTTGTTGGTGTGTGTTTTGTGGCAGTCTCTTAAGGAAAGTCCCCAGTGTCCTGCTGCCGCCTTCACTGCCTTCCATTTCATTAATTATGTATAGCATATTTATTGCATATCAGTAGCAGAGAGTCTTTGGCTATACTGCTTGCAAAAAAAAAAATGTATACATTAAAGAAACAGCCAAACATTTCTTATAGGGTTTAAAGGGTGTGCAACATGAAAAAATAATGGGCACAATGCAGTAATCCATAGCAACCAATCCAACTTCAGCTCCCAAAATCAGTAATAGTCATTTTTGATTAGCTAAAAGAGGTTAATGCACTTTCACACATGTTAACACATACACCCACCCCACCCTCGCAAAGCAAAGTCTCTTCTATAGTATTTTTTGGGGAGATCAGATGAACAATTTTGTTGCTAAAACTGGAAGGCTGCTTGTATGTAAATTAGCCCATTTTTATCAGACCCTCATTATAGCTTGTTGTCTGTGCCCTATATGCCCGTATTCATGTCAATAGAAGCTAAGCCATGGTCTGTGGCTGGCAATACCACAGGCATCTGTAATTTAAAGGGAAGAAGACCTCTTCACACACCACTCTTAAGCCCTGTACATACAATCGGTTTGTCCGATGAAAACAGACCGATGGACTGTTTTCATTGAACAAAACGATCGTGTGTGGGCCCCATCGGTTTATTTTCCATCGGTAAAAAAAAAATAGAACATGTTTTAATTTTTTCCTATGGAAAAAAACGATCGTCTGTGTGGAAGTCCATTGGTCAAAAATCCAGGCATGCTCAGAATCAAGTCGACGCATGCTCGGAACAATTGAACTTTTTTTCAGCACGTCGTAGTGTTTTATGTCACCACGTTTTGGCACAGTCGGATTTTTGACTGATGGTGTGTAGGCAAGAATGATGAAAGTCAGCTTCATCGGATATCCGACGAAAAAATCCATCGGATTAGATTCCATCAGATATCCGATCGTGTGTACGAGGCTTTCGCTTTTTTTTTTTTTTTTTTTTTTTATTCTTTCACATGTATATGGGTGTTAAAGGTATACGGACCCCATAAACAAGAAATAGATGTTGTGTCTTTTATGACTCTGAGGTTGCTATGTAATAACCTGGCTAGATGCAGTGTTTGAGAAGAATGTCATAAAGCAGCAAGTTTACTTAAAAGGTAAATATCAAACTCTCTCAAGAGACTGAAAAAAACGAACCACAAAAGATAATAATCTGGCTATTCCAGTGGCACTCCCAACTTTCTAAAATTATGCTCAGCCAATCCAAGCCTTTATCCTCTTAGTGGGGGGGGGGGGGTGACTCTATTTATTTCTAAATATGGCATTTGGAAAGGCTAATTGAAGACCCCATAAATTAATGATCAGCTCTGAGATGCCCTTTATCCCTATATTAATGTACCCCAACCAGTCAAGCTGGACATATATCTACTGTGAAATTCGTTAACTACCAAAAAATACCCCTAATTGATGATGAAACCCTATCACATTAAATTATCAGACTGGATACACTAATATCAATTAGGGGGTGGGCAATCTTGGTAGCAGCTCTTAAGCATTTTTCCCAGCACTAGGCTAAGGGGGGCTCCATGGGGGGTATTTATGTAAAATAAACACTCAGTGCTTCTTTACAGTCCAACTTTCTTGGTGTACAAAAGTAAAACCAAGCTGACCTTTGTAAATGAATCTGACTATAAACGACACCCTTTATCTAATCCATATGTGTTTGGAAAACCATCATGCTACAAAAAAAGCATTAAATTGGAACAACATGAACCAATATTGGTTTGTCCATTTTCTGTATTCATACTAGAGCCTTTAGAGCCCATTTACCAGGTGTGAAGCTTGACACTTAATTTCTTAAGGTAGCAGAAAACAAACAGGCACAGTGACACTAAATAAACACTGCAACAGTTGGGCTTTTGACTTGCTTATTCAATGAAGGCCAACTAGTTGGCCATACCTAGAAAGAAACTGTTGTACATCACAAAAGACAATCTATTGTCTATGGAAAGCAAACAACTGTACGCTGGGACCAACAATGCGGCCAACAAAGAGACCCAACTGGGAAGAAAATCTTAGTGTTTTTTTTTCTTTCATGACAAAGTAGGCCGAAACTGGTCAGCAGCTTGACATAAGCATACAGATCGGGATTTCTCATGTCAATGGTTGCATGCTTGTTCTGGGTCTGTGAATCAGGAATGACTAAGTCAACTAGGCAACTGGAATTTTCAAATCACCTCGTTCTTTGAAGAAGATGTTTTCTCTGTATAGGTCTTCTTAAAAAGTACACTTACTGGAATGTAGGTGGGTCGATAGGTCTAAGTCTTCATCCCCATTAACTAAATCAGAGAGGCACATAGAGAGCGTTTTTTGTTCGCTCATATACATTAACAGCAGACACCTTGTAGTACCTGCTCTTGGATGGGGCTTTCACTTGTAAACATTTAAACTGCTTAAAAGTTATGATTTAAAGTAACTCAATAAAAAAATAAAACATTAAAAATAAAGCAGGTAACTAAAAAGAGGACTGTAAATACCTACCTCTCCTGCTGTTTGCACTGCCAAATTCTGCCCCACATCTGCTTGGAAAACAACAATTTAAGAAGTATAAAAAGCTCAGTGGTTCCATCTGCCTACCTCCATGTCAATATAGGGAACACAGCAGCGACGTGGAGGTCAGCAGGAGGAAACATTGAACACTATGGGAACACTGGGGATTGATACTCTTGGAAGTGCCAGTTTCCCAGCAGACCTCAAGGGATGGATACTTAGCAACTGAGCGGCATACAGTAATGTGGGCAGCAGCATATGTAAGTATTCACACTCTTCTTTTTGTGCAAGAGCTCTATTTAGAATGTCATATGGGCGACGTGGAAGATTTCATTTTTCCATATGTGCATGGCCATTAGATAGTAAATATGTCTTTAAAGAAAGGGTATTATTTATTTAATTTTTTACAGACACTGCACTGCATTTACCAGAAATGGTCAGTGCTCATTTGTTACATAACACACACAGGAAGACGGCGTCTCATGAAATACTGCTGCTTAGTCAACATCGACTCGGAAGGATTTCGCCCAGTGTCTTTCATCGCAGCAATAGACTTTACAGACAGACATGCACAGCCTATTGTTCTAGTGCAACTCTAGATTTTGTGAGACAAGGCAAGCAGGAAAAGAGCAGGTATTCATGTTGGCCATCATCACAGCCAGGGTCCAATACTGAGTTCACACTTCTAGCTGTGGATCCAGTTACACAGTGCATAGGAATCTGTGGAATTTCTATGATAATATCTCTAATGTCATTCCCAACTCAGCCATCGGTCAGGTCACAAAGTTAACACTTCCCTGAATTTTTAATTTGGGGAATGGTGTTTAATGCACAATGTACGCCTGTAGGCCCCACACATTTTATGACCAGTCTGAATTCCAGGATTATAGAGTGTAAACTATGGCACTGACGTTAAGGTCATAGGGACAGCTAGCTGCAGATAGCAAAGACTGAGAACTCCAATTTAAAAATACTATAACCATATTGTTTAAGAACCGGTAGCTGTAAAAAAAAAAAAAAAAGGGACTAAATATAAAAATGAACAGGTGACCCATGCAGAGCAAAACAAACAGTTCACTTTAAATTATAATAAAAATAATAAAAAGACATTATGCAAATCTAATTTCCAATAGGATGGCATATGGGGGTGGGTTTATGAGGATATCTAGGGATCTAGATGTAAAAGGAGTTTTAAAGGCTCAGCCCACCAAAAAGTGCTACTGCAGTTGTAAGAAGACGCTGGTGGACTGAAGCATGCATTGGCTCAGTACACCGATTTAAAACGTTGTAAAAATAATTAAGAATCTAGAAGAAAAAAAAAATGAAGCCTCTTTGCATTGGCTAGGACAAGTAGGCAGATCTGAAAAACAAAGTGTAAGGCCGCGTACACATGATCGAATATATCTGCTGAAACTGGTCCGCAGACCAGTTTCAGCGGACAGATTCGATCGTGTGTACGGGCTAGCAGACAAGGG
>CM056049.1:658381671-658571671 GCA_029574335.1 Rana kukunoris
GGGAGCGATCCGGGACGAGCGGGCGGTGTCGGCGTTTACCGGCCCCCCCCGCGATCGCTCCCAGCCAATGCGCGCGGCTCCCAGTCTCCTGTCACTTCCTCCTCCTGTGTAAACACAGGAAGGGGGAAGTGATGTAATCTCCCATCGCAGCGGTATTTCCAACCGCTGCGATGGGAGAAACACCTAACAGTAAGTGTGCACCAACATTACACTGACACACACTCACATAGGCATACTTAACCCCTTGCGATCTGCCCCCCCACCCCCCCTGTCACAGTGTCACTGAATGCAGTGATCTAATCACTGCATTTAGTGTCAGTGTGACAGGCAGTTTAAAATCAGTTAGTGTTAGGTTCAGGATAGCCCCCCCACCCCCCCTAATAAAGTTTTAACCCCCACTGATCACTGCCCTAGTTAACCCTTTCACTCCCTATTGCCAGCGTCACTAAGCGATCATTTTTCTGATCGCTGTATTAGTGTTGCTGTTCCCGCTAGGTAGCTATTTTTTTTTATCGCGATTTTTTTTTTACTAAAGACATGTGGCTAAATAAATTTTGGCCTAAATGTTTGACTAAAATTTAGTTTATTATGATTTTTTTTTTTAACAAAAAGTAAAAAAAATAGTGTTTTTTTTTTCAAAAAATGTCGCTCTTATTTTTGTATATAGCGCAAAAAATTAAAATCGCAGAGGTGATCAAATACCACCAAAAGAAAGCTCTATTTGTGGGAAGAAAAGGACGCAAATTTTGTTTGGGAGCCACGTCGCACGACCGCGCAATTGTCAGTTAAAGCGACGCAGTGCCGAATCGCAAAAACACCTTGGGTCATTTACCAGCGTATTGGTCCGGGTCTTAAGTGGTTAACAGTATAACTAAATTGGACTACCCTGGCACCAAATATGGGTCCACAAAAGCAACTCCACTGAAAAAGCATTTGTTTTTATTAAAAAAGAAAAAAAATACATAATGTACCTCCCTAAATAAAACCATATAGGCCATGTAATATGCACAGTAAACAATAACACCAATTTCAGTCCACAGTCACTCTTAAGATCATTCTGGACCATATGGGTTAAAGTGGTTGTACACTCTCCCTGCTGACTTTTACCTATAGGTAAGCCTAGAATAAGGCTTACCTATAGGTAGTGTAATATCTCCTAAACGTGCGCCGTTCAGGAGATAATTCACTTGTAGTGCTCCATACCATTTCTTTCCTAGCGTGTGCTGTTACTGATGGTAACATCACACGGCCCGGACAATCACAGAGACTGAGTCCGCAGAAGGAAGAGGGGTAAAAATGGAGGGGACGGCATGGGCTTCATTGCAGGTAAGTCTCACATAATGGGCTAGTATGTGATGCATATTAGCACACTATGCTTTTCATTTGCAGGGTTTGCACAGAGCAAAAGAGGAAGTAAAACATGTTGGGGTATACTTTCTCTTTAAGCACAGCATGTGTCGTAGGGTGACTGTGTTCTATTCCGTGTTTTGTAGAAGTTATCCACTTCCCCAGGAGAGTAAAACATTCTTAATTCTGTTCAGCCAGCTCTGTGATTCAAACACAGCCAAGAAGATCACTCCAATGCTTCCTACTTCAGTTAAACTGCTTAATAGATTTTTTTATTACTAACTAGTCAGAGACACTCATACTTATTTACTGGTTAATCAATAAGCTTGAGATGAAGTGGGAACATGGAGCAATGGGCAACAGCATGAAGGTCATCTTTTCAATTCCTAATGACACTATCTGCATCGAGAAGAAAAAAAAAAGGGGAGGAAGCTGACCACCATTAAAATCCCTACTAATATAGCTTATACTGTACCATTTGAGCAAGCACCAGATGGTGTGAAAGACATTAGGGCTTCTGGGAACTAGGTGGAACAGTTCGCACATTGGAGACTTCAATGCACTCGAAGAAGGTGAGTGGATTCCTTTTTTTACTATGAGTATGCAGGTGAAATGTAAAAGGCCGTCAACAACCACTGGGAGCCAGTACCCTAAATCAGAGCTGCCAGTTACACTGGGAGCCAGTACCCTGAGTCGGAACCGCCAGTTACACTGGGAGCCAGTACCCTGAGTTGGAGCTGCCAGTTCACTGGGAGCCAGTACCCTGGGTCGGAGCCACCAGCAACCACTGGGAGCCAGTTCCCTAAGTCTGAGCTTCCAGTTCACTGGGAGACAGTACCCTGGGTCAGGGCCGCCAGCAACCACTGAGAGCCAGTACTCTGAGTCAGAGTCACCAGCAACCACTGGGAGCCAGTACCCTGAGTCTGAGCTGCCAGCAACCACTGGGAGCCAGTACCCTGAATTGGAGCCTCCAGTTACAATGGGAGCCAGTGTCCTAAGTCGGAGCCGCCAGCAACCACTGGGAACCAGTACCCTGAGTTGGAGCCACCAGCAACCACTGGGAGCCAGTACCCTGAGTCGGAGCCGCCAGCAACCACTGAGAGCCATTACCCTGAATTGGAGCCTCCAGTTACAATGGGAGCCAGTGTCCTAAGTCAGAGCCGCCAGCAACCACTGGGAACCAGTACCCTGAGTTGGAGCCACCAGCAACCACTGAGAGCCAGTACCCTGAGTCGGAGCCGCTAGCAACCACTGGGAGCCAGTACCCTGAATTGGAGCCTCCAGTTACAATGGGAGCCAGTGTCCTAAGTCGGAGTCGCCAGCAACCACTGGGAACCAGTACCCTGAGTTGGAGCCACCAGCAACCACTGGGAGCCAGTACTCTAAGTCGGAGCTGCCAGAAACCACTGGGAGCCAGTACCCTGAGTTGGAGGATTAAGGGAGAAAGGAGTGCCTGTAGTGGAACACTATTTTTTGTACCATACTATCTGCATCGAGTTTGCATGTTCTCCATGTGTTTGTGTGTTTTTATCTGGGTACTCTGGTTTCCTCCCACACTCCAAAGGTAGGTTAATTGGTTCCGGTCTAAATTGTCCCTAGTATGGGTATATATGCATGCAAGGTAGGGACTTTATATTGTAAGCTCCCTAATGGCAGGGGATGTGAATATAATATAGCACTGGAATCGCACCGGGTTCGCACCGAGTTCCTGCATCGCACAAGTGTGAACCTAGGCTGAGAAAAGAATGATCCTTTTGGATTGGGGTGTGAATTTTGTTCCTTCTTGACCATAGGCCATAGGCAGCTGCTAAGTGGTCAACGGGCAAGAGAGAAGAGAATTCCGATGACATTACTTCTTCGTTTTAACTTTAGCGGATGACAGCTCCATTTTTCTTATAACATTTATTTTTTTAGACATAATACTTTGTATCTGTCATGAAATAAAGCTTTCGGGTTCATATCATTTTACACTGGATTAGCACCCAATAAGTCCAAATGTTTCTACACCTGAGAATAATCAGCGGCTATACCTTGCCAGTACGGCTCTGTAATTAACATTACACACACACACTGCACTGAATAGGAGCCTGTTGCTTTGCCTTGCCAAGTGATGCATATTAAACTTGGCTCTACGACTCGACTACTGAAGCCATATAAAATATATCTGTATTATCACAGACATTATTATTGGAAGGGCAGTAGAGGATTAAAGTTTTCTCATGACCCCGTAGTTATATGATCTACAATGAGAACCTCAATAGGGAAGGCACAGCCTGCGTGAATTTGCATGGTTGTCAGTGTGCCAGAATTTTTAATACACATTCCTGTCGGAACAAAACTGTTTATCAATCTGTGCAACAAAAACATCCATAGCAAATAATAATAAAAAAAAAGCCAATGCTAGATTAAAAGTCATTCTTCATAGAAAGCTGCACGCTATTCATTCAGGATTTTTTTTTGGAACCAGTGCATTGTTTGATTGAATAAAGACAATCACTTTTGGGACAAAATGTAATTGAAAGCAACATATCAGACGCACATTATTTTAGAAGGATATTATTAGCATTCACCGACAGGTTCAATAAACGTATTGATGTACAGACGTCACCAAACTCTGCTCCAGATCCTGATAGCCTTAATTTATTGCAGAAAGTGAATTACTTGTTATAAACGTATAAAACCTGAAATCCTGAACGAAGTGTGACAGACATTCTAGGACAGAGGGAAGTGGAGGAACAGTCAGTGGGATAAAAGCTATGCTGACATTGTAGAAATCTTCACTCATTTTGTGGCAAGGGTTTCCCAAAAATGAGAAGAGTTTGGATACTACAGTCACCCATGAATATTGTGATAGCAGGCAGATCTTACTGTCAGGGCCGGGACAAGGGGTGGGCAAGAGGGAAGGCTGCCCTGGGCACTGTGGTATCATGTGAGGTTCGGGGGCATCACAAGGAGATTGGTGGGAGGGAGACATGAGGTAAGAATTGTTCTAGGAGGGGAAATTTGGGGAGGTGTGCTAGGAGTGTTGATTTGTGTTGAGAAGGGAGATGGAGGAGAAGAATCTGTGCTAGGGTGGATAATCGGGGGGCATTTGTGGTAAGAGGGGAAATGGGGGGGAGAGTTGTGTTAAGAAAAAAAAATGAGAGAAGGGAATTTGTGCTGGGAGGAGGGATTTAGAGTGGGCAGAGGGGAGACGGTTTGTGCTGGGAGGGGAAATTTAAGAGGTAGTGGATTTGTGCTGGGAAGGGGAAATTTAATTAAACATTTTTGGGGAGGGGGGGGTTGTGCTTGGAACATATGTGGAATGAGAGAATTTGAGCTAACCATGCATATTAGCGCTAGATTTTTATGGGGGGAGGGGATTTTGCTGAATGTCCTCAAGGCAAGAAATCAGGCAGGTGTTGTATCTGACATGCTGAAGCTTCTAATGTACACTGTGAGCTTCTCGCAGTGTCTGCAATCAAATTAGAGTAACACATTTCAGTACAGGAAGAGAAGAGTCTGTACAACCATGCAACAGTTCAGCTTTATAGTTCTGTAAAATATACAGATTTAGTTTACAGGAACTGCCACAGGCACTTTACAATGAAGTTGTATAGTCTGGTAATAGTTATTTAGAGGGTTTTCTCCACTTTCAAAAACAAACAAAAAAAGGAATTTAGATCCTATTTTCTTGAATACTGCTCGTAGCACTGCACTAGTTTTTACAGTTAAAAGTTAAAAGGGTTGTGAACACTCATATTGTTTCACCTTAATGCATCCTATGTAGAATTGTTCTAGGAGGAGAAATTTGGGGAGGTATGCTAGGAGTGTTGATTTGTGTTGAGAAGGGAGATGGAGGAGAAGAATCTGTGCTAGGGTGGATAATCGGGGGGCATTTGTGGTGGGAAATGGGGGGGAGAGTTGTGTTAAGAAAAAAAAATGAGAGAAGGAAATTTGTGCTGGGAGGAGGGATTTAGAGTGGGCAGAGGGGAGACGGTTTGTGCTGGGAGGGGACATTTAAGGGGTAGTGGATTTGTGCTGGGAAGGGGAAATGTAATTAAACATTTTTGGGAGGGGGGGGTTGTGATTGGAACATATGTGGAATGAGAGAATTTGAGCTAACCATGCAGATTAGAGCTAGATTTTTATGGGGGGAGGGGATTTTGCTGGATTTTGCTGGATTTTACTTACCCGAGCCCTTGAAATTCTCACGGTGGAGACACGCTCTTCCTCTGCCCAGGGTTCTCGGCTCTTGATTGGTTAGATTGACAGCAGCATAGCCATTGTCAGATCTCGAGGAACACATACTAAACACTTATTTTGGGGTCAATGGGAAAAATGCCCCTTACACTAGTGGTCAGTAGGAACAATGCAGTCCTTACAGTGGTGGTCAGAATGCCACCCTTACAGACTGATAAAAAGGGAACGGATATCATGCTGCTGGCTTTGCCAAGTGGCATTGGCTCCAGGACTTTACAGACACCCATCAGATAGAAAGTCAGTCAGCCAAAGATCAAGGAACCCTAGCAACCTCTTGAGGAACCCTAGGGTTCCACAATACCCTAGTTGAGAATAGATGATCTTTGGTGATGCCTTTCCAAACATATGCTCAGCTGAAGCCTAGTATCTAATGAGGCATGTGGCTACACACACTTTTCACACAACACGTGCTGAGCACTCCTTTTCGGCCCTGTTGTGTCCCAGCTTTAAGGCCGACAGTTATCTCCTTTGCCTTTGCTTACAAACAGAACATAAAGGTTTTACTATGGTGACTCTTTAAAGTGCGATTGTTTGATGTTCCTTGGAGAAAGAAAGAGTCTTACATCACTTCATTCACACAGGAAACACACTGTGTTTTTAATGCCAAAGCAGATCATGTCACGGTTACAAACACATGGAGATATTTTGACAAATACGAGCATTAGTGAGACTGCAAGAGACATGACAATCACAGGATAGAGCGTAAAGGAAAGAAAAAGCTGACTCGAAACGCTCCCAGATCCCCAAATCTCACCACATGTAAAATTCATTGAGGCCTGACATTACAGATCAGCCAGCTCCAAGCGCTTTGTCTCTTTGCTGTTTTCAGAGAGTACATAAATTCCTTTTGTGAGTCCTCTAAAGGAAATTTCCGACAATGAGGATATTAAAACTCCCAGGATACTGGCAATAAAAGCTTCTGAGGATTTCACGAGTTTTTCCTGGTGTTAATTAAATGATCATTTAACACCAAAATGTAAACAGTGCCATTTCTTTTTAGTGACAGCGATGCCTATTATACATTCAGTGCAATAAAGGACAGCGTGCTAATTCTCTGCATTAAGTTCCCACCACACTTTAGGATGCCTTATCGTGTCTAAGGTTAAGCATCTCGACACAAAACAAAGATAAGGCCCTACTCAACTTCCAGTTTGGTTTTCCCATCGCTCAGTGACCTAGGTAACACTTGGAGGGAGAAAGAATAAATTTAATTTCTGCAGCATTTTGTAAGGATTAGGAACAATTGTTGGCCCACAATGACTTTTTACCCTCTCTCTCTCTTTCTGCTTTGGATGCCACATTCCCCAAGTTCTAAGAGAAAATTCTGTTGGTTTAAGGGATAGAACAAACAGGACTTTCAAATAGGGGACTTTCAATTATATGCGGCAAAGCAATCAACCTCTCTTTTGGGATTTTCACAGCTATTCAGGAAAGCTCTTAAATCTCTTTTTTTCTCTCACCCCAAGAAAAAAAAAAATGGTAGAAATGGTCACAAAAAACGTTGTATACATGTGCAGAATTAATCTTTAAGATAATGGACTTCCGCTCTATGGCGGCGTACACACGATCGGATATATCCGATGAAAACGGTCCGCGGACCATTTCCATCGGATATGTCCGATCGGGAGTTTGATCCGATGGCGTGTACACACCATCGGATCAAATTCCCCGCCGCCGGACGGCGCGGTGACGTGGCGGTGACGTTGACGCCGCCGGTCACCACCACGTCACCGCCACGTCACCGCACCAGGAAGTAAAAGACTTCCGCGCATGCGCCGAATCCATTCGGCAGCGGCGCGGCGGCGGTGGGGGCCGACATGTCTGCTGGTAAGTGTACTAACCAGCAGACATGTCGGGCGGACAGATTCCCACCGGATAGATTTCAAAGCATGCTTTGAAATCTGTCGGGTGGAGAAATCTGTCCGCTAGCTCATACACACGAGCGGAGATGTCTGCTGAAACGGTCCATCGGACCGTTTTCAGCGGACATATCCCCTCGTGTGTACGCCGCCTATAAGTTGACTGCGAGGGATGGCTGCAGCCCAAGAAAGGTCTGGTTCTTGCCACATCAGATCTATAGACCTAATCTGTTGCAGAAAGGGTATGAATATCAGGATGACACTAAAGGCTCCACAATCGGCCTAGCATGGCTTATAACAATAAATAGAAGTTGCCTTGAGCTACATAATTAAGATTTCTATACAGAGATCGGCTCGAGAAGCATTTTTTTTTATATATATTAAAGAACACGAAACCCTCGTCTTTATTTTCATCTATGGCACAATTTGTGAAAAATGTTCTCTCACTTCCTGTTCCATTGACAGAATTTTACTTAGGACAGCAGGTGAAGGAAAAGCTCTCTAACATGGACACAATTATATAAAAAAAAAGATTTTATATTTTAGGGTGGAGGAAGGCTAAATCCACTTTTTTGCAGTGTCCCCTTTACAGATATTACAGTTATTAAAAGGACAAGTTCAAGAAAGTAAGATTTGTTCAGCATTGTGTGACAGCTATTAACCACCTAACAATTATACCTCTTGGGAGCATGGGTCTACACACCATCAATGGACATTAGGAGTTTCCACTTTCCCTGATGGATTTTGTATTTAATTAGTATTGTGGACAATGCAACAGGAGGTACTGGAGGATACATACATGTGCTGAAATACCCAAAACTCTAGGGGAAAAGGAATGATTGCAGGGGGATTTCATTGTTGGAGAATTCAAGAAAGATAGGAAGCCAGAGGTTGATGGATCCACCAGACTATCTATAATTAATATGCCACACTTTTAGGTGGACTGGACCTTTAACCGATCAGCGTGAGCTCTAACTGATTCGGACACTAAGTAAGTACCGGCCGTCACACCATATTTAAGGCCTTTTTTCTGCAACATTTGTAAGTGCAACACTAATTCCTTTGATAAACCGTTTATACGTTTAATGCGCTATGTTGTCTCTTGCATGTCCGGTTTATATGCTGGTGATCCACAACTAACACTGGATGAGATTCATAGCTAAAAGGCTGGATTTGTTTGAGCTGTGTGGCTGGAGTGAGAACCTTGACTACATGCGTTTAATGATCCCCTGTCATAAGGGATCCTGGTAAGCTGGTAATGAGCCATTTCTATTGATTGGTGGAGGATCATCACTTTTTTGGACACGTTCATTCGATTCTGGATTTCGGCACAGAGCACTGGTGTTCCTGCATTTTTGACAAATCATTTAATATATTTATGGACTATATTTTGTCAAACTATTTTTAGTTAATATTTTATATTCATTTACTTGTCAACAACACAAATTTATGGTCACTTTATAATTTATATTTACCATTGGCAAGAGATGCTTTATACTACTGGACATATTAAGAATCACATTATTATATGCCATTAGTTATATATTTGTATACCACTGTTTGATTCCTTGGTAATTTTTAATTTTGGTGTATTTAGCTTTTTAGTAAGATTATCACATGGTTAGGGGTAGCGCGATTTATATATGTTTATTACTAGGTAATACTACCATATGCCGGCAACCAAAGGGAATGGTCAAGGATCCATGCAGTAAGATGACAGCAATACCAATATTCTACTCCCAAGGCAAAGCACTGTTTGCATTTTGTTTTTAACAAACTTCATGCTTGCCATACTTTTCTTTTCATTGCACATCACCAAAGGTTGGTGAGAACTGGACTGATATAAGATAAGGCATTTTACCCAACTCTGTCTCACTGCACCTGGAACAGGCCCCAAACTATTTTCTATGAATAAAGTGTTGCAGAAAAAAAGTGATATTTCTAAAAAAAAAAAAAAAGAAGATAAATAAGTACTTTCCTAACATTTTTATGATTAAGGTTTAGTGTCCCTTTAATTTAATTTTACCACTCAACCTCTGCAGGTAAAATTGAGTCCATATAATCATCAAATTGAGACAGGGAGAGATTTTCAGCGGTATTAAATACCTTTTTTACTAAGCCTAATAATGCCAGCTGATTACATTTGACATAGCCCTCGCTTTTCCACCACTTCCATCATCAGGATTCTGTTTCCTACTTAACTCAAAGTCCGTGGTTTCCGATATCACAGGAAAGACAAAACCTTAAAATGCCTGGAGCCCTCTGTAGATTGTTGGACTTACATGTTCGGGCTGTGTAGTAAAATATAGATGCTACAAACTTCAGAGACTGCACAAGGTCAACAAGGAAAATAAAATCAGCACAATTAACTTGTGCACTAAACCAGGTGCTTTCCTGCTTGTATTAAACCACAGGAAAAAGTTTTCTTCAACTTGATAAACAAAAAGAGGTTTGTTCAGCAATGCATGACAGCGGTTAACCCTCCCCTCTGGATTTATATATCAATGCTGCTCATAATAACAGTATAAGTATAAGGAAAGAACGCAAGTCGGCTGTAGTCAACTTGCTTAAAACAAGGGGCCTCAAGCACAGCCCCTGACATTACAAAGGTGGCACACATTATATTCAGTGAATGTAATGCTACAGAAACCGTCTAGAGACTGAAGACGTGCAACAGGAGATGGTCAGTGACTATATGCATGCTACTAGAGAGGGTCAGAGACTGCAGATGTGCAACAGGAGATGGTCAGTGACTATGAGCATGCTACTAGAGAAGGTCAGAGACTGCAGACATTTAACAGGCGATGGTTAGTGATTATGGACATGCTAAAAGGGAGGATCAGAGACTGCAGACATCTAATAGGAGATGGTCAATGACTATGGGCATGATGAAAGAGAGGTTCAGAGACTGCAGACATTGAGGCCCCATACACACAAGCAAATAGATTTGTTCAAATCGGTCGGACCGACCGATTTGAACAAATCTGTCTGCTGGCCGTTTTGGTTTGATCGCTGTACACACGATCAAACCAAAATCCCCGCCAGCAGACAGCGCGGTGATGTGGCGGTGACGTTAACGCCGCCATGTCACCGCACCGGGAAGTAAATTACTTCCGCGCATGCGTCAAATCCATTCGACGCATGTGCGAGAAGATATGTCTGCTGGTTGGCGTACTAACCAGCAGACATATCGGGCGGACGGATTCCCAGCCGACAGATTTTAAAGCATGCTTTAAAATCTGTCGGCTGGCCAAATCCGTCTGCTCGCCCGTACACACGATCGAATCTGTCTGCTGGGACGGTCGGGCTGACCGTTTCCAGCAGATAGATTTGATCGTGTGTACGCGGCCTTATATATATATATATATATATATATATATATATATATATACTGTACTACCAACAGTTTGCACAGGACTTTACAATATAAAAGGGGGGACTCTCAAATGTATTTCAGCTGGTTTCTTTGCACTTGAATACCAGACTATGCTCAACATGGAGAATCCTATTCTTTCTTGTTATCCCTGTTCACACTTATATGGTCGGTTGCCCTATGCTCAGAGGAGTACATGCAATTTTTATTGAGCATATTCAGCCATATTTGCCCACGTGGACTTTAACAGGTGCACCAAGACACACGTGATACATGTGTTTGCAGACATTTTTGTGCCTGAAAAACTCCTCTCCTCGTCTAGAACTGCTTTCCTCCCCTTACCCAGCCTAAAAAACAAAAGCCTGAAGCTTAGGGTCTCATGCACACTGGGCATTTGAATGTCTCCTTTTACTCCTGCCTGGCAGGAAAAATCTGCTTAATTAAAGTGCCTAAAGCCGTATATAGGCTCATCAAGCATTTAGGGATTCAATTGGCAAGAATACAAATTTAATCTGGCCATTGGAATGAATGAACGCTCAGGCACTAAATACATCTAGCATTTAGGTATATCAAGTGTTTTTCTTTTCCCCAAAAGCTCCTCTCCTGAATGCGCTGATTGTTTTTTTCTGCCTGTAAATGCTTCTCTAATATGCCTGTAAATGCCTATGTGTGCACATGGACATATAGGCCAACATAGAGGCATTTTTACAGACAGAAGAAAAATTCCAATCGCTTGTCAAAGTAACTGTTTTTTTTTTTAAGCCCAGTGTGCATAAACCCAAAATACACATTCAAAAACCCTTGAACAAAACGCAAGTTGCTGGCTGGCAAAAGCGTGTTGCCTTGCTTTTCACCTCCTGCTGTATTCTCCATAGCATCAGAACTGTGACATTACCCTTAGGGCTCATTCACACGAGCGGCCAGGGGACAGAAAATTAAGGGGGTTGATCTGTGCTTAAACTGACATCCAACTGGCTGCATTCAACCACCCATGGCTATACACATGCTATTGCAGAGAAATCAAATGTTGCTTTTGTATGGGGATACCTGAGTGCAATGCATGCGGTTGTGGCATGATGGTGCGTGATTTTGAGGGTTATAATAACAGGTGGTGAGGAGGAGACGCGCCCTCTGAGATGCAATCCATGATAGTTTCAGAGTGACTAGGTTAGCTGCATATGTGAATGAGTCGTTACTGGTAAAAATAAATAAAAATGAAAGTGGTTCTAAAGGCTCAAGCCCTTAATATATTCTATGCAAAGTGGAGCTCCACTTGTCTGCCTCCGCTGCCACATTTAGCACCTTTTGGGGGGAGCGGGTACCTGGTTTTGACAGGTCCCCACTTCCACTTCTGGCTCAATTTGATGCAGTGAACTGAGCCGGAATTTCAGCCCCCCCTCCTTCCCCTACAGCCGACCCATTCACAAAGTGCAGTACGCTTCACTCATGCACAGTAGGGAACCAGGTGGTTCAATGCCTTTTCCCTTAGGTAAGATGACGGCACTGGCACCTAAGAGCCGATTGAAATCGGCTCAGGTGAGGAAACCTCTGGATTCCTGGACAAGCCAGTGCCCTAATATTAAAATTTAGCAGCTACAGTATTTGTTGCTGAAGGAAGTTACTTTTATGAAGGATCCTGGAGCTCCTCTTTAAGGTAAAAAACCCTTATATCTCACTCCTTAATGACTCACATAGCAACGAAAGCCATTAGCTCCTGCTGCTGTCAATCACAGCCAGTGAACCAATGATGAGAAAGTGGGGGGTGGGGCTAAGTGTGTGAATGGACACACAGAGCACAGTGCGGGAGCAAGCTTGCTCAAGTGCCCCCATTGCAAGAGGCTTGCTCTTGGGGGCACTTGGCAGGGGGGAGGAGCCAGGACTGCCAGCAGGGGGACCCAGAAAAAATAAGAAAATGGGGGCTACTCTGTGCAAAGCCATTACACAGAACAGGCAAGTATAACATGTTTCTTATTTAAAGAAAAAAAATGTTCCTTTAGAATCGCTTTATATTAAACACAGGTGTGCATTGGCCAAAAAAACACATTAGAAACAGACTTTGTGATTTAGACAGAAATGGATTGTGCACATAAATTGTGGGTAAATCTCCTGAGGCCAACACACACATTCATATTTAGGCCAAACTGTTTTTTTTTTTTTGCACTGTCACTAGAATACCTTCAATGTGGAAAGCCAGGTATTTTCCTGACGTGTTTGTACAATGTAATTCCTCATAATGTAAAGGAACAATTGTGACAGAGTAGCTTATTCCCAGCCTATGCACTGAGCAAGCTTTGAAGTGTCAGTAGGCCCCCCTTGGGCTTTCCTCGGGTAACATAAACCACTGACAGTAATGGAAGATTATCAGTTACAATTGCTGATTTATCTTACACGGCTATGCCGATTGTTCTTGGTAACTAGAAACCACCATCCTACATGTACTCACATACATTAGCAGATTGTCATTTTAATCTCTGTGATTGTGCCAGGATCAGACAGTGAGATATCAGAAGTACACCACTGTGGGAAATATCCCAGCTGCATGAGTTGCCATTTTTCTGCCATTGTCCAGTCTTTCAACAGAGGTCCAACTTCTGTCATGTCTTTTAGTGGGTTTAGTCCATGGGCACTTTATCTGTGTGCATTTACTACACTCTGAAGCAGAACTTCAGCCAAAAGAGGAAATTCCGCTTTTCTACCTGTGGCCCCCAATCATTTTGAGATACATTTTTTTGAGGGAGGGTATCTGGTTTTGGCAATCTGAGCAGAAGTTGACCTCAACACACTCTTTGCCTGCAGCCCTCTGGGACACTGGCTTGCACATGTGCAGTGTGAAGCCGGTACTGAGGCCACAAGGTGTCACAGTCGGCGCCCCTTAGTAAACAGGCTGGCGCCGGGGACCCGAAGACCAGCGAAGAACCAGTTTAGGTGAGGATGGTGCTGGATCCCTGGACAGGTAAGTGCACTTTTGTTAAATGTCAGCCGCTACAGTATTTGTAGCGACTGACTTTAAAAAAAAATCATACAGCATAAAGATCCTTTTTAAGTGCTCATGACCTTTGACATAAATGATCATTGAACCCCTGCAGTGTATGGGTGACACACTGCACTTCCCTTCTCTCTTCTCTCCTCTTCCCCCCCTCACTTCTGTTTGTTTGTGATGAACAGAACATTTGCGGTCATGAGCTCTGCTTTATGCTCCCGTAGTCGACCTTGAGCAAGCAGGATGGCTATGTTCCTACAAAAGGCCAGACCATGGAGAATGAACAAAGCTACCCTCTAACAGGAAATAAAATTTCAGCAGCAGCAAAAAAAAAGGATTTGGATATTTGGAGTCCTGAGAGCAATAAAAGGACTTTTGAGTTAAGAATACATACTTCAATAATACTTTT
Organism: Rana kukunoris; assembly: GCA_029574335.1. Taxonomy (NCBI): domain Eukaryota; kingdom Metazoa; phylum Chordata; class Amphibia; order Anura; family Ranidae; genus Rana; species Rana kukunoris. The sequence goes on from CM056049.1 coordinate 658,395,882, forward strand.
ATTTGCTGGTGTCCTGCTGTTTCTCCTCCCCTAGCTCACTGAGCTTATTATGCAGCTGTGACTACAGGGTATGTGACCACTTAAAAAAAAAAAATGGGAAAAAGGGTATTTAATTTTTTTTTTTTTATATGTATACACAAATGCTCTGACACCTATTGATCTTTCAGGATGATGTAAACAAAGGCAGATTTCCAATCTGTCAGCAAGGAAGGCATGGAACCTGTGTTCCTACAAAGCAGGGACACGGATCTATGCCTTCCCCTAGTAAAAACACCTCCCAAACTACATGAATACACTAGAAAGGCACACAGTTAACCCCCTCGATCACCCAATGTTAACCCCTTCCCAGTCAGTGTCATTAGTACAGTGCATATTGTTAGTACTGATCACTGTACTAGTGTCACTGGCCCCCTAAAAAAAATGTAAAAAGTGTTCAATTTGTCTGCAGCAATAATGCAGTCCAGCAATAAGTCGCTGATCGCCACCATGAATAGTAAAACATAAATAAATTTAAATTCCATAAAAATGTCCCATAGTTTGTAGACACTTGTGTGCAAACCAATCAATATACACTTATTGGGACTTTTATTTATTTTTTACCAAAAATAAGTAGCAAAATACATATTGGCCTAAACTGATGAAGAAATTCGATTTTTTCTTTTTTTTTTATTGGATACTGTATGTCTAAGGCCTCGTACACACGATCGGACTTATCCGATGAAAACGGTCCGCGGACCATTTCCATCGGATATGTCCGATCGGGAGTTTGATCCGATGGCGTGTACACACCATCGGATCAAATTCCCCGCCGCCGGACGGCGCGGTGACGTGGCGGTGACGCGGCGGTGACGTTGACGCCGCCACGTCACCGCTACGTCACCGCACCAGGAAGTAAAACACTTCCGCGCATGCGCCGAATCCATTCGGCGGCGGCGCGGCGGCGGTGCGGGACAACATGTCTGCTGGTAAGTGTACTAACCAGCAGACATGTCGGGCGGACAGATTCCCACCGGATAGATTTCAAAGCATGCTTTGAAATCTGTCGGGTGGACAAATCTGTCCGCTAGCCCATACACACGAGCGGAGATGTCTGCTGAAACGGTCCATCGGACCGTTTTCAGCGGACATATCCCCTCGTGTGTACGAGGCCTTATAGCAGAAAGTAAAGTTTTTTTTTTTTTCAAAATTGTTGATCGTTTTTTGTTTATAGCACAAACAGGCCCGGATTTTCCACAAGGCCACCAAGGCCAGGCCTCGGGGCGGCAGGGTGCCAAGGGGCGGCAGTGGCATGGAGTCCCCCGACGGCCGTAACAGACAGTTAAGGGCGGTAAGTTGCTGTGTGGGGGAATTGAGTGGGGGAAGCCGCTCGCTCGTTGTCGATGTCGCCAAAATCACTTGTCAAATGTGTGCTGCTGTCCATCCTCCCCTACCCCCACATACCTCTCTCTGCTGGCTCTGCCTTCGGGACCCCTTCGTGCTCCCCCCAGCCGCCGAGTCTGTCTCCTGTCCCTGCCTCCGATGTGCACAGTGAGAAGGGTGAGTTGTGCTCTTCCCATCTCAGCTGTGACAGGAGTTCTAGCACAGTGCTAGGACTCCTGTTTTGGAGGTGACAGGGTCAATAAAGAAAACCTGTCACCTCCAATTGCTATCGCACAGGGAATTGTTTTCTCCTGTGTGATAGCAATAAAGTTAAGTAAAAAAAAATGATAAAAAACAATAATAATTAAATTAAAAAAGTAATTAAAAAGTAAAGAAGAAAACAAATAGTATTCAAAATAATTAGAAAATTACACAAAAATAAAAACAAGTAAACGTCAAACTACAAAAAAACAAAAGTGCTAAAAAAATAAAAATAAACAAAAAATATTTGAAATAACCGTGCCACCCCTATCCCCCCCCCCCGGTTGCCATTCTCCGTTGATTGGGGGGGGGGTTCAGTTGGCAGGGAAGGGGGTGCATTGTGGAACCTGGCCTTGGGGCGGCAGGGAGAGCAAGTCCGGCCCTGAGCGCAAAAAGTTAAAAATGCAGGAGGTGATCAAATATCGCCAAAAGAAAGCTCTATTTGTGAGTGTTGCACGACCGCGTAATTGTCAATAATAATATAATTGTCAAGTAAAGCAGTGCCATAGAACAAAAAAAGGCCTGGTCAGGAAGGGGGGGGTAAATCTTTTCCGGAACTGAAGTGGTTAAGTCGGAAATCAAGTTACATTAGGTAAAGTCAAACAAAGCACATTTGGGGATAAGCAACATTGAAAGTTTAAGTATATGAACCATAGCAATCAGAATATATCCATCCTTGATCTGACTTCAGCATAAGAGCAAATCCAAGAGGTTGCTATAGATACACTATAATGCATATCAGACTTTTTTTTTGTATATTTGTTAATTAAAGTTTAAAAGCAAGTGTTAACATTTCTGTCGATAACAAGGTGCCCTAACAAGGAAGAGGGGAGGCAGAGGGGAAGTCAAACTATCATCACCTTCAAAATAAAAATAAAATGTTAAATAAATTAGACTCTGCATAAAATGTAACCTTAGATCTGGATGTGACCTAGCCGACATATGATGGCAAATTACCTTGTAAAATGTACCAATGAAACAAACAATGTTGTTGAGTAAATGGTAAACAACCTGTCACTGAAGAATTAAGTAAGGATCATGCAAATACGGCGTTAGGAGAATAAATGCGTACTGAGCATCTCCTCACCAACCGAGACAAAGGAAAACAAATTAACTACAGTATGTTGGTTTTTGGCAATCAAGAAGCGCATAACACATGCCCAGAAAATAATAAGGCCTGTAGATTAATGCCTGTTAGAGACAGTCCACTGGTTTCAAATATGCCCAAAAAAATACATTTATCACAATAAAAACGTACCAAGGAATAAAAAATGAGCAACACTAATCCAACCAGAAAACCACTGCCCTATTTATGTTTTAATATTGAAAATAATAGAGCGGGTTGGTTTAGCACTACAACCATTTGGCTTTGGACCATGATACTTAGAAAGTGAAATAGTAGGAGAAGCTGCAGATGAAAGATTCCATTGCCTGAACGGCCAGTTATGCCGCATGTATTGAATCTGAATAGGTGCATCCTACTCCACAACTAGTACTTTTCTTTATTTGTGAATGCCATCCTTGAGCTCACTGGTGATAAACGCAAGATTATACTTCACTTTCTGCCCCATAGACAAACAGGAAGTGAGAGAAAACCACTCGAAAGTGACTGTCCCCACTCAAAAATGTCATGGCAGGTCTTAAACAGAAAGGGGTGTGGTCTTGACAGGAAGGGTTGGGTCATATTTAAATTAGGTGTTGCACAAGTTTAGTCAGGTCTAGGGCAGCACAAAACCTAAATACACTACTGCTGGTGACAGGTCCCCTTTATTCAGTACCATGGGTGTACTCATTTTGAGGGGCCACCTAAAGAGCTATTCTATTGCCAATGAACCAGCAGACTCTATAAAAAAAAATAATTGTACACATAAGATATTAATAAGCTATAAGAATTTGAACTTCTTCTATCAAGTGCATGACATAATTGAGATGAAAGTGGGGCATATTGGAGCATACTTATCATTTGAGAAACACCATGTGTAAAACACCATGGGCAAAAAATGTCATTACTATAAGTTGCCCACACATACTTTCCTTTGAATCATTGTGGTTCTTCTAAGAGCCCAATTGCCTCCAAATCACCCTATGCAAATATGGATTTCCTGCTGTAAGAGTACAATCATGATTCCCCCAGCACTCTATATTGCAGTTTTGAGACCTTAGCAATCCATGGAAAATGTCTGCATCATGGAAAGGAGCACTTGGCTCCAACAATCAGGTTGGGATTCATTTGGTGGGTTTGGGGACTCCTAGGGCAACAAGACATATGTTTTATGCTGCCTGCCCTTTCAGCTCCCCCATGTTTTATGCTGCCTGCCCTTTCAGCTCCACCATGATCTGCTTAAAGTCCCCCTAATTCGATCTATGGCAACAGACTATGCTCAGGTTTGGCATACCCCACCAGCATCTAGCATTTAGTACAGGGTTGCCCAACCTTTTGAAGAGCGAGGGCCACTTAAGCGACTTGGTCGTGGGCCACAATGAGCGGAGCGGGTGGGTGGCAGCCCACTCTATTCTTTTTTCTTTTTTTTTGTGGATCGGATTGGAGGTAGGCATTTGTAAACAAACACAAGTCCATTTACATCTGCAGCTCCGTAGAGGTGAATGGAGGGTCCGATTGGGTCGGACTGATCATGTGAAAGGGGCCTAAGGTGCGCAGCACTAAGTGCAGCATATGCTAACCATTTATTTAAAAGTAAATAAGCCAAATGGCTACTCACATAGTAGACGTAATAATCAGGCAAATATGAGTCGTAAATAGTATGGGGTCCATAGTCACTATGGACCCCATAGTGACTATGGACCCCATAGCCACTATGCGGTCCAGGGTAACATGAGGAGCAACGTCCCAGCAATGTTCTGGCAGACCACCATTGGGACCTCGCTCCTCATGTTACCCTTGTCTCTCGTTTACCTGTGTTTCACAGGGCCTTGGTTAAGAAAGACTGCCCTAGAGAATTAATGCAGCCTTAGTACAGGGCAAAGTGCCCATATTTAAATGAGATTAAAGGACTAGCTTGAAAATAAGACATTAATTTTGGCTATAGCACATTTTTTATTTATCAGCTAAAGAAATGAACAGGGAGATAATAGTACAATGATTCTTCATAGACTTCCTAGAGTGCAGCTGCATATGTATATTAGTCAAGGGAATCCCTTTATTCCTTCGTCAGCAATGCAGATCCTTGCTGGAAAGAGAATATTTTTCCATCACTGACTTGCAGTTGGTAGAGAAATAACGTATTTCTACAGAGGAGGATTAATATCTTCAGAAATAAACAGACAGCACAAGGCATGTAAGCCTCAATAAGCTGTCCAATGCCCTTGTTGGCCCAAGTGCAGCATGCTTGTTTAGTCTCCTCTCGTAACTTTCAGGAACAATAACTTTGCAAAGAGATAAATTATTGATTGCCACAGAGAAACTCAGTAGGAAAAATAAAACAACAAAGTTCTGCTTTATAGGGGACTTTTATAACTCAGCATGGGGGAAGCTTCTGCTGACTCTCAACCACACTGCAAGGGAAAACATATGGGAGATTTTATCCTATCCTCATGTGTGACAATATACATTCACTGGTGCTATTTTCCTACATGGTATAGTAGCCAATCTAAAAATCAGCTTTTACTAAGAGCCCTAAGGCTAGCTATACAAGCATAGATTTATCTTGTTTAGCCCTTATTTAATGAATCCTCCATCCACATTAAAGGGCATGGATGGAGAAATCCACACAGCTGGCTATTGCATTCAGACAGCAGTAACAGCTGCGGCTGTCTGAATACCTGAACAGTAACTACATCCCTATTAGAGTGTAAGCAGGGGCCTCCTAACCCTTTTATATTTAACTGTATTATAACTGTACAGTCTTCGATTTTATACTAAACCACTGGATAAACTGTTGGCTGTAAAAAAAATGTAAAAAATAAAAACATATTATAATAATTATTTAAAAATAATAACAATACATCCAATAGGATGCATTGTTTAGCGGATACATTTTTCACAAACCTTGGTCAAGGCACATGTTACTGAGCACATGGGGCCCTATCAATGGTGGCTGGTGCTCAATATTTCAGGGGGGACAGCAAACCAACCTGCCCCCCCACTTACACTACACACCTCCCCCCCCCCAGACGGGTCAGACGGGAAAGTGGCGATCCATGGCCTTACCTTAGGAGGACGATGAAAAAGTGGTGGTGGTGGTGTTAGTGCTGGAGCCGGAGTAGAGCTCCTAGAAGCTGGAAGAAGCTGTTGCTGCTCCTCCGTCCCTCCACCTGCTACTCTTCGCCAGCACATGGCCCGTAGCTTGCCGAGGGAAGACTCTCTGACCCGCTTCCTGATTGGCCAGGAGAAGCATGAAGACATTAATATTAATATTAATATTAATTCACAAATGTCACACAACTGGGTGGGTTCATAGCTCTAATCACGTGCTTCAATAAGAAATAAAATCCAATGCATCTGGTGTCCTGCATGGAGATTAGGGTCCGAGCTCATGGATTAAGGGGGGCAGCGCCCATGCGCCCCTGATGGAGTGGCCGCCACTGGGCCCTATACGCAAGTAAAATTTGGCACAGAATCTAGCAATGTCTAGCTGCAATGTATTTCAGCCATAGACTTTGAAAGGCGATAGGCAGTAGGGTTAGATGGTGCACTTGTGCCTCCCGGGTGCACAAACACCTGAATGCCCAGTGTTCATGAGCCCTTAGGCCGGCCATACAACAGTTTGATTCTGAACGGTTCAAAGTGATTTGAACCGTTATTGGGCAGGCTGAATGTACCAAGTTAACCAATCACTCGACTTGGGTACAACAAGCCTGCCAGATTCACCCAAAACTACCGCTAGTGGCTGCTATAGCTGCTAGTAATAATCACTGTCTTCCAATGGTGGGGAAGGCTTCCCCGGCCCGAAAATGCCCAACCCATATCCTGGGAGCAGTAAATGGCCTGGAAGGAGGGATTCCCCTATTAGCACTGCCTGTGTTGTTGGGGGAATTGTGCAGATTTTGTTTCCTGCAGGAAAGAAATTTGTAGTGAATTGCCTGCCTAATGCCTCGTACACAGGGTCAGACTTTTGACCGTGCAAAAGCCCACTGTGAGTCCATCGGAAGTCCGATGGAAAGAAAGAGAATAGGTTCTCTATCTAAGGTCCGTCTCACTTCCCAAAAAAAAATCCAATGGAGGCTATACATGGCTGGACTTTTTTTCTTTGGAAAGTCCGGCCATGTGTATGAGGCATTAGTCACACAAAAAGGGAAAGCAGTAAACATCTGTCAGGGTTTTAACACTTCCACACTCAATCCAAAACTAAAACATTAATTTATAACATTACATTAGATTTTCAATAAGTTGAAACTGAATATTATTTTCAGATAGTTGTATTTTATGTGATATGCAAGACTCTCTTTGGATAGCTTCCCCAGGTGGCTTAAACAGATACATCTAAGAATGTTCAGGCTCGTTATCGTGCCTCATTCTGTGTTTTATGTTTAGCAGCCCTTTAAATAAAAAGTAATGCTCCTCTCTACCCAGTAAGAAATCAGATAGAGGATTTATGCTTCGCTCCCACTAACAATATACATTTCATCTGCAATAAATGGTGGCCGCTCAACCATGAAGCTTTTGGGCTTACTGTTTCATTGTTTTTGGAAGAATATATACGAAAGAAAAATAAATCCACTGACATATTTTTTTTTTTTTTAAAGATCCTTCCAAACAGTAGAAAAGATTCACAACGAAGGGAAATGGATGAGTCATGTATTTTATATAAAATAAAGGTTTTCCTGGAAGGTTGTCATATGATAGAAAGCTACAGCAAATAAACTGATAGATGAGAACCTTGCCATGACTTCTCATTTCATAAGACAACTTGACTTGACAAACTGGACCAGATTTACCGTATATACTCTATTATAAGCCGCACCTAATTTTACCACAAAAACCTGGGTAAACGTATTGACTCAAGTATAAGCCTAGGGTGTTCATCTGCATGCTTCACTGTGTCCATGTGCATGCCTCACTGTGTCCATGCCTCACTGTGCCCATGCCTCACTGTGCCCATGCCTCACTGTGTTCATGCCTAGACTCACGTTTAACATGGGAGTATGTAGAAGGGGTGCCCGGCTTTGAAAAATCGATGCACCCCGGCCGTAAGTCCTCCAGACAGCAAACTGTGCACACTTGTAGAGGAGAACTCTACATGTGTGCAAAGTTTCGGATCCAAAGGACCTATGACCGATCGTTACCAGGTCCCCAAATTTACCAGAGAAATTACCGTTTGGCATGGGAGTCTCTAGAAGGGGTGCCCGACATTGAAAAATCGGTGCTCCCTGGCCATAGGTCCCCTGGACAACAAACTTGCAGCACAATTGTATAGGAAGCGTGGGGCTATATGTGTGCTAAGTTTGGAGTCCAGGGGACCTACGGCCGGCCGGTAACAACGTCCCAAATGTCCGGGAGATCAGGTGCAAAAAGGTGACTCGAATATAAGCAGAGGGGGCATTTTCAGAACAAAACATTTTGCTGAAAACTCGGCTTCTACTCGAGTATATACGATACCAAGACTGTAGGTAGGGGACCCACACATTGCACCTAATATTTAGCTACAAAATGAAAAATAAAAAAATGCACCAGATTTTGCACTCTCCAGTGGTAAATCAACCCCATAATGTATTTTGGATAGAGGAGTTTTCCAAGTTTTTAACTATTTTCACTGAGATAGAAAGACAAGACAAATCCAAAATGTTGTCACTAAAGCAAGAAGCAGTGAAACATCATCCAATAGGGATACCTATTCTTATGTCAACAAAGTAAGCATGCCTCCCAACTTTCTGAGATGGGAAACAGGGACACCTATTAGCAAAAGTATAAAGGCGTGATGTATTGTTTCTGGTTTTTCTTTTCTTTTCCATGGTTGGTAAAATTTGCTGGTAAACAATAGTAAAAGATTTCCTGAATAAAGAATGCAAAAAAAAAAAGTATATTGGGTAGGACACAGCCCCTGCCACTCCCCCTTAATGAAGTGTTATACAAAAAAAAAAATGTTAAACTCACAGGTGCATTTTTTTACCACTACTATTCCTTTATATTGGCTTTTGACATTTACAAATGCAGCAAATTTAGAAAGGTGTGAAACACTTTTTGAAAAATAAATAGTGCTTTTTTTTATACAACTACATAGCTCAGACCAGAATGAGGGACAAATGAGAAGGAAAAAGGGACAGAGGGACTTTGTTCCAAATCAGGGACAGCCCCTGAAAATTTGGAGCTATGGGAGCTTGGGTTTATGTCTATAATCAGAAATATGGCACCTCTTTTGCACATATGGAAGTACAAACTATGTACAAAATTTACATTAAACACACATTAATAACATTGGGCCAGATTCAGGTACAATTGCCCTGGCGCAGAGTATCAGCGATACACTACGCCGCCGTATTTTACCTGGCTCTAAGACAAATTCAGGTAGATTTCGGCCCGTAAGGTACGGCGGCGTAGTGTATTTCTCACGGCGGAATCGAAATACGTGATTTGGGGGCGTGAAGCATTTAAATTAGGTGCGTCCCCGCGGCGATCGAACTGCGCATGCTCCGTTCTGAAATTTCCCGCCGTGCATTGCACGAAATAACGTCGTTACGTCAGTTTTTTTTTAATTAGCGTCGTTTACGTACATTCCTATTCCTGGACGACGTACACAAAAAAAATAAAAATATTGAAATTTGACGCGGGAACGATGGCCATACTTAACATGGGCCATCTAACTATAGACCAGCTAATAGCTGGTATAACTATACGCAGCAAAAAGATGACTACAGATGTCGTAAGAGAAAGCGACGGACGATCGTAACTTCGTGGATCGCCGGAAAAAGCTAATTTGCATACCCTGACGCGGAAAACGACCCGAACTCCACCCAGCGGCCGCAAAAAGATTGCAGCGTAGATCCGAAGGCGTACGAAGACGTAAGCCTGTCGGATCGAAGCCCGAAGCCGTCGTATCATGGTTTGAGGATTCAAACTAATGATACGACGCGGGTAATTTGAAAGTACTCCGGTCTAACAGGAGATACACCGGAGTAAGGGCTCTGTGAATCTGGCCCATTATTTCCATTTAGACCATTTCTTTCTCATATACACCTAGGAAAATGTATCATTAAAAATATATATATTTTTTTTAAAGGATCTGCCATGTTGGGTATATGCTGGAAAGCTGAAGCACTAACTGACTTCTTTTGTTTCAACTAGTACTAGTACTTCAACCTCTTAAAGTGGACATATACAGTAAATGTAGGTTTCCCTTGGGAAATTAATACATAGAAAATATACAGAGAGGTCAAATATGATCACCTTTGCCTTAGAACTGAATTCTTCTCTCTTTCAGTTCCCGTTAAATGACTAAATTCTGGAACCTTACTCACATGACTTCAGCTGATGGGGAATGAGAGAGTCATGCTCTGGCTAGACAGTACTTTTTCTTAAACACTGATCTTCTTTTGTCTGTCTTTCAGTCAGTCCTGAGTATACAGCAGTACTTAAGACTGGAAGAAGCGGATGTAGAACAGAGAGAGAACTCATAATTCTGCTGCTGATCCTTCACTGCCCAGTCATAGGCTGGCGGCTGAGAGGTGACCAACCTGTATTACTGCAGAAGAGTGAGCCCACCAACCTGGCTGTGCATGTCAAAGCTGAATGAACACAATTAAAACTCTTTGTAAAGTAAAACAGTTCATATATATATATATATATATATATATATATTTTTTTTTTTTTTTAACAATATTTTATTGAAACTGAAAACAGCACAAATGTGTGTACAAATGTATATTACCTGTATATTTAGCAAACTGCCCGAAGATCAGCGTTCAGTGCAAGCTCTCTGCACCCATGTTTCCAACAATTCTAATGCCACGTACACACGACCGTTTTTAATGTCATGGAAATAAACTATGTTTTTCTCAACGTGATTCTTGTCAAGCCTGCCTTGCATACACACGATCGTGGAAAAAAATGCTCGAGCAAAGCGGGGTGACGTACAACACGTACGACGGCACTATACAGGTGAAGTTCCATTCGAATGCCACCACCCTTTGGGCTTATTATGCAAATTTCCCTTCTCATAACTTGCTTCTGAGCATGTGCATTTTTTTCCCGTCATTAAAGCGTACACACGACCGTTTTTCACGTCGAGAAAAACGACGACGTGAAAAACTACGAGGAAAAAATAAAGCAGGTTCTACATCTTTAATGGCAATTTTTCTTATTGAGAAAAATGCTCTGGAGCCTACAGACGACATTTTTAATTTTTTAATTTTTCTCGTCATGAAAAAAGGTCGTGTGTATGCGGCATTAGGCCTCATGTACACTGTTGCGGGTAAACGGACATTTAAGAGCAGCTGGGCATTTTTCCCAACTGCTGCTGAACTCTTCTCTATGTTATCTTGTCAGTACATGTCAGTACTTTTTAGTAGTATAGTTGTTTCCAGGCAGTTGAGTTTAGAGGCTTTTTTTGGATGCAAAAAAATGGGTTCAGAAGCTGAGTTTAGAGGCATTTCAAGCACCAAGCGCTTCTTAACACGGTTAAACATTTTTGGCTATTTTGAAGAAACGCTTCTAAACGCAGCAAAATGCACCTAAACATGGTATGTAAACGTGGCAAAACTGACATTTTAAACATGGGTTACTATCTTTCAAGTGAAATCCTTCAGGAGAGTTTGTAAACACGTCCTATGTACATGAAGCCTTATATGCTGCACACAGGGACTCTTGGCGTTGAGTTTTCAAGCATTTCAAAATGTTAGCTGAGACTTTTCACATGTGTCTGAGGGAAGAACTTTGTAAGAACCATTATTTAGGAACACCTTTAGGGAGAAATCCCTGCTGGTGTTGCCAAAACATATGAAAATCATTGGCTAGTCCAAAATACCAGGTTGTGCAGACTTTCTTATAGAAAAATATGTGTAAAAAAACCTGAGCCCATAACTTCAAGCATCAAAAGGTGGCAAGACATGCCTAAAGGTTTTTACACCAGCCCACCAGAGCTCCCTACAAGCCCTCTGAACTTCCCCTGTAAGGAACTAGTTTTATAACAAAGACAAAGAGGCACCCTTCTCTTCTCTAGCCAAAAGCACTTCGGGATGCTTGGCGCACAATTGTGTTTCAACTATAAGGACGTGAAGGGTTGTCGCTGAATGCAAAAAAGTGGTTTTCGTCTAAAGTTCCTATGGATCACTACCCTGTGCATTATATTATTTTAATTAAAAGGTCACATACTAAACAAGATCATGATACAGAAATGGTTAAATTCATCACATTGTAGTTCCAAACTGAAGGTTCAAGCACCCTTCATTTAAGTCCCTGACCTTCTAGCAGAGGGCTGCATAGAGTCAGATCTCTCAGCAGTGCTCAGTGCCTGGACGCTGCACATAATTAATCACAATGCTTGCGTTCAGAGCAAATTTTACTTCAGGTTCTAATATTAATCCGGACACCGGCAGACTCAGGGAAAACATGTTACTTTATCTAGTGAACTGCTGTGTGTTGGGTCCCTCAAAGCCCATATATTTCCTTGCAAGAAAAGATTTTACTTTGAAAATGTACAAACCACTACACAACATGCTGGCATTTGCAAAATATCAAGTAGACAATTCTCTTTAATTACATAAAAATAATGGATTGCCATCTTGCTGTTTGAAAAAGGTCTTTAGTGTCCTCTTCAGAGAGCAGAATCAGCGGTAGCTATCATGGCAGATCACTGTATGACTAATGATGTCAATCTGTTGGACAACGGTAACCGTAGCAACAGTAACCTGCAATTCCAGTGGTACTGTTGTTGAATTTATTGTGGCAGGGGCCAAGCGGGCCTGTGGAATAATGAAGCCGAGCACTATAATATGTGACACATCCACTTCCCCGTGCTGTAATCGGAGCTGGCACAGTGAATTCAGGAATGTTTGTATTTTAAATTGTTTAAACGTATACATCAACATAACAAGAGGAAAAGAAATTTCGTTCTCACTCGCAGATGATCAAATGCATTTAAAAGCAAACAAATGTCAAAGAGCGAAAAAAAAAAAAGTAATACAATATCATAGAAAAAGACTGCAAGCAGCAAAGGCCACTCTGAAAGTTAAAATAAGTTGATACAGTCATCATAAAGCCTTGTTCTGGTTCATATCACACGCTGTGCACCATATAAAGATCTGCGTATATTACCAAAATCAATGTGTCCTTTATTTATACAAGGAAGAATGGGAAAAAGTCAAAATATGTATAGATGGCGAGTCGTTAATCAAGAATCCAACAATCTTCACTGCTTACATTTATTTTCCCAAGGTTTGGTAAAATATACAGATCATAGCAATGAGATTAGAGGCATTTAGATAGCACTAACATACTCTGCTTCATTTGCCAGACTACTTAGGATCACTCAGTAGAGATAGAACAAATCAATCTGGGATTCACTGCAAACCAAGCTGAATAGGCACATCCCATTGGGCGAATCAGAATGTGTGTCTTTTATAGTGTTGCTCACGAATATTCGTATTGCGAATATTCGGCTCGAATATGGCATATTCGAGTATTCGCGATATATTGCGAATTTCGCGGTGAATATTCGCTATTTCGAATATTCGTATTTTTTTTATTTTTTTTTTAGAACAGATCACATCCTAGAGATCCCCATCGACTTCTAAAAGCATTGCTGGTATGATTAGAGACCTTGGGCGGAGTAGCTGCAGCGATCAATTTATATTGCCGAAAAATCGCAATGCGATTATTCGGCAATAGCGATATCGCGCGATTATTTTCGAGAAATTCGCAATATTGTTTTTAGCTAAAATAACACATATATTCGATTTCAGAGTGTTACTGTCGAAATTCCGCAATAAATTTCTCATTCGCATTTTTGCGAAATTACGATAAAATATCAAGAATATTCTGAGCCAATCAGAGTGCTCCATTCCGCATTTCTCGAATATTCGCAATTATTTTGTATTGTAATATATCAAGAATATTCTGAGCCAAATCAGAGTGCTCCTTCCGCATTTGCCGAATATTCGCAATTATTTTGTATTGTAATATATCACGAATATTCTGAGCCAATCAGAGTGCTCCTTCCGCATTTGCCGAATATTCGCAATTATTTTGTATTGTAATATATCACGAATATTCTGAGCCAATCAGAGTGCTCCTTCCGCATTTGCCGAATATTTGCAATTATTTTGTATTGTAATATATCACGAATATTCTGAGCCAATCAGAGTGCTCCATTCCACATTTCTCGAATATTCGCAATTATTTTGTATTATAAAATATCACGAATATTCTGAGCCAATCAGAGTGCTCCATTCCGCATTTCTCGAATATTCGCATTCGCAATTCGCATTCGCATTCGCGATAGCGAAAATTCGCAATCATTTCATTTCCAAAAAATATCACGAATATTCGTATTTAGCGAATATATCTCGAATATTCGACAATATATTCGAGATATATCGCGAAATCGAATATGGCATATTCTGCTCAACACTAGTCTTTTATTGAATGCGCACATTGATAGACCTTTATCTGTTAAAATGGACCTACCTCCTTGCCACAATGAAAATCAGAGGTGCAGGAGTGAATCATCTATGACTGGCAGCTACTAATAGAAAATTAGATTGCACTTCCTGGCCTTTAGAAGCACTGGTGACGTAATCAGGATTTCACAGATGCATCACCAAGACATTCTCTTGAGGTCTAAACTATATGTGATCTCAGGAAAAAAACTCTCCAGCAGGCCACAAGCATTGCATAACCTGATAGGGGTGTAAACCCTTCCCCTACTATACCTAAATCTAAAGAGAAAAGCTGTGTATAGCAAGCAAATATGGCACCCCTTGTGCACATGTATAATTGTAAGCTATGTATGTGCACAAAGGGTGCCATATTCTCTTCAATTCTTCTAGGTAAACTACATGACATCTTAGAAAAAAATCCCATTCTATCCTTTTTTTTCTACACATATATGGGGCAGATGTCATCGATGGGCCAAAACAGGGAAATGGGAAGAAGAAGCTGGCTGATAGACAAATTCAGTAGCAATGTGGCAAACTATTAAGAACGAGGATCTTAGATAAGTGCACTCGTGACGCTAACTACCTTTATGCAGCTTTCACTATTCTTGGAGGGGACAGGTCCACTTTAAGGCAAACCTGTAAAAAGTTTTTTTTTGGAATTCATTTACCTGGGAACAGACTTCTGTGAATCCTAAGCAAGCCTTCAATTTGGAGCTTCGGCATCCACACTGTTTATTGTGAATGGAGGACTCCATTAGATCTCTCTTGTTCAGATGTCTATATGTGTATGGTTAACACAAAATTAAACTCTGTTTACATGATGGACCCCAAATAGTTCACTATACAATAAATCGAGCGAACAGAGGAGAAAACACTCAACCCCTCTTAGATTGTAAGCTCTTATGAGCAGGGCCCTCTTAAGCCTCTTGTATTGTAACTGTAATGTCTCTCTTTTATATTACTGTTGATAAATGTAAAGTTATGAACTTGGGGGCTAAGAATATGCATGCATCATACATACTAGGGGGAGTACAACTGGAGGGATCCATAGTGGAGAAGGATGCAATGCCAAGCTGCGGTTTCCAAACCAAGCAAAGTCCTTCCTTGTATTAAGAGAGGTATGGAGTCCAGAGAGAGAGAGGAGATATCATTTTGCACCTGTACAAACCATTAGTAAGACCTCACCTGGAATATGTAGTTCAGTTTTGGGCTCCAGTCCTCAAAAAGAATATTGGGGAACTGGAGAAAGTGCAGGGAAGGGCAACCAAACTGATAAGAGGCATGGATGAGCTCAGCTATGAGTAAAGATTAAAGGAACTGAATGTATTCACTCTTGAGAAGAGGAGATTAAGGGGGAATATAATTAACATGTACAAATATATAAGGTGTTCATATAGTGAACTTGGTGTTGAGTTATTCACTTTTTACTGAGTTTTGCCGAGGCTGGCAACCCTGATGGGACCCCCTAGTGGCATGGGGCCCTTGGGCAGTGCCCGAGTGCCCGAATGGTCAGTCCACCCCTGATCTCTCCATAGATACAGTGGAGGATTGACGTAGCCACCCAAGGACAGAACGTGTGTTATCAGCAGGGTGACCAGGTAAAAATAAAGCAAAAGAAGCTAAAAAAAAATGAAGCTACCACACCAGAAACTAGTAATCTGCAATATATGAAATCTTTCGTTTTTGGCTTTGATACACTTTAACATCTCTTGCCAATGTTACTAAGGCCTCGTACACACGAGGGGATATGTCCGCTGAAAACGGTCCGATGGACCGTTTCAGCAGACATCTCCGCTCGTGTGTATGGGCTAGCGGACAGATTTCTCCACCCGACAGATTTCAAAGCATGCTTTGAAATCTATCCGGTGGGAATCTGTCCGCCCGACATGTCTGCTGGTTAGTACACTTACCAGCAGACATGTCGTCCCCCACCGCCGCCGCGCCGCCGCCGAATGGATTCGGCGCATGCGCGGAAGTGTTTAACTTCCTGGTGCGGTGACGTGGCGGTGACGTGGCGGCGTCAACGTCCCCGCCGCGTCACCGCCACGTCACTGCGCCGTCCGGCGGCAGGGAATTTGATCCGATGGTGTGTACACGCCATCGGATCAAACTCCCGATCGGACATATCCGATGGAAATGGTCCGCGGACCGTTTTCATCGGATATGTCCGATCGTGTGTACGAGGCCTAAGAGTTTTAGGTAGAGAATCAGTATGCCTCCAAGTCCTCAACTTGTCATTCCTTCACATGTACCATTAAGCACAAACATTAGGGCTGCTTGTAAGTTGTATTATTTTACAGAGTTCTGTTAATGGACTGGATAAATGGAAATGCTATTTAAACTGGTCTCCAGATCCAACAAACACAGCTGCAACCATACTTCTATTTCTATGCGAGCGTCTTGACCTGACCATGCGGTGCTCTGTGAGCCTGTCCAAAGAGAAACCGGAGCAGGCAGCAAAGGGAAAGTATAGTAGACCGCTGGCGGCAATCGACCGTGCCTAATCATAATTCATATACACTGAAGCCTCTTTTGCTTTCATATTGCTCTTAGGCTAGGAAACAAGCATGCAGCCCCTTTCACCTGGCATCTCATTTACAACTAGAGGTCAAATAATAATTAGTATGCACAGAAGCTGGGGGAGCGGAGCTGCACTCGGCATCCATTAGAGCAGGTCACCGTTTACAGAGGCAGTCTCTCCTTTACTTTCTAAGGTGTCTTGGCATACATGTATGCATTGTTTGGAACCGTCCCACTTTAAGACCTGAATTCAACCATCTTACCTCCACAGCTGTGCGTTCTTCTATGAGTTCTGTATAGATTTGTGTTAAATGCACTAAAAGGATATCTAAACCCAAGAACAAAAAGTCTTACCATCCTCAGATGTGGTGGCTGCCTTTGTTTGCAGGCTAAGAATTTTTTTGGCAAGTACAGAAAATACCGTTGATCTTTCCAGAGCCACAGTGTCCTTGTTACATCTGGTGAGCCGAATTGAAAGCACAATCACAGTTTCTGGAAACTTCTAACCGCCCCCCCCCCTCTCCCAACCATGCCGTGGAAATGAAGAAGGGAAGACATGTTGAAAAGTCCAGCCTGAGTGTCAACCAAGGCTCTCTACACAACCACCCTAAGGCAGGAAGTGTGTTATTTATAGGATTAACAGGTAACATAAAGGAATAAAAGCCTAAGGCCGCGTACACACGATCGGATATATCCGATGAAAACGGTCCGCGGACCATTTCCATCGGATATGTCCGATCGGGAGTTTGATCCGATGGCGTGTACACACCATCGGATCAAATTCCCCGCCGCCGGACGGCGCGGTGACGTAGTGGTGACGCGGCGGTGACGTTGACGCCGCCGTGTCACCGCCACGTCACCGCACCAGGAAGTAAAACACTTCCGCGCATGCGCCGAATCCATTCGGCAGCGGCGCGGCGGTGGTGGGAGCCGACATGTCTGCTGGTAAGTGTACTAACCAGCAGACATGTCGGGCGGACAGATTCCCACCGGATAGATTTCAAAGCTTGCTTTGAAATCTGTCGGGTGGACAAATCTGTCCGCTAGCCCATACACACGAGCGGAGATGTCTGCTGAAACGGTCCATCGGACCGTTTTCAGCGGACATATCCCCTCGTGTGTACGCGGCCTAAAAGCAACCTCATCTAAAGACTGGTAAGCTGGAACATATTACATTTTTTGTTTTGGTTTAGATACTCTTTAAAGTATATGTAATCCCTCACCTTGTAAAGGAACCCATTCAGTTTAGAATCAAAATGAAAGGCATAACATTTGTATATAACTTTATTATAACTACCTTTTTTTCCCTTTTTTTTAAAGTGATCACATTCTTTCTGTTCTCAGCTGTATATGGAGCTCAAAGAGCAGGGGGAGGAGAAACAGCAGCACACTGGTCTTTCCAGTAAATGGATGTGAAAGGGGGGCAGGGGGGCATGTCAACACCAGTCTAAACATTGGAGGAGAGCTGGCTGTGCTCTCATGCCTATTGTGGTCACTCTTTAATAGGAAAAAAGAGGGACTGGCAGGAACGCCAGGGGTTTTACAGAAAGGAAGCAATACAAAGAGAACAGTATCAGTATTCATACAATTACATGGTACAGCAGGCACATATCAGGAATATAAATATTTGGTTTACATATTCTTTAACTCCAGGTAGACTGCTAAAAGTACAGTAACATACATATGGGAGTTATTTAACTATTCAACTTTTGTCCAGCCATCTTGACCTGTCAGACTTTTGCCTTGGGTGGCATTTTTCAGGGGGGTGGTGCTGCCCCCAGACAGAAGGGACACTACCAGGGCTGCAGAGGCATTGCTACAGGGCTGCAAACCACACCTGGGTGACACCTGCCAGAGGGTGACACCAGAGGTGGCCGCGGATTGACCGTTCGCTGACAGGGGTGCAAAGTGGGAGCAGGAGGTGGTGGTGGCTGCAGCCTCCGATCTCGGAAGTAGCTCAATTGACAGAGCAGGTTGGAGTACTGGGCTGTGATCCTGCCTCGGCAGCCTCACTACACACAGCTAGTAAAAAGGACACGGTGGGCTGTGGGAAGGTGAGAGTCCAGTGTAGTTTTTTTTAGGGGGGGTGATGGGAGAGTCCCCTGGTGTAGTATGGGGGATAGGGCATTCACCCTCTCTCAACCCTCTCTCTCTCTCAACCCCCTCCCATCTCTCTGTCTCTCACCCCCCATCTCTTTCAACCCCACTATTTCTCACCCCCTCCCCTCTCCGCCACCCCCTCTCTCTCAACCCCCCTCTCTCTCACCCCCTCCTCTCACTCTCTCACCCCCTCTCTCTCACCCCCTCTCTCAACCTCATCCCCTCTCTCCCCCTTTTCTCTCTTTCGACCAACTTCCCTCTCTCTCAACCCCCTCCCCTCTATCTTACACCCCCACCCCTCTCTCTTACACCCAAAAAAATTAAAGGAAGGCTTGGGACAAATTTAGATGGGGGAAGGGGAGGCACCCAATTTAAGTCTTGCATATGGCAGCAAAAAAATAAACTAAATACACCACCGGATAAAGCTTTTACATTAATAAATAAAAGAGGATCATTGTAAGCACTCCTGTCTATGTTAAATGGCAAAAAGACAAACACAGACTTACAAACACAAAAAGACTTACTGGCTGGATCACCAGATGAAAATAGAAAAAAAAGCCTAAAAAATAAAACAAATGCAGCCATCACATCTAAGAATAGGTAAATGTTTTCTTTTGGATTAAACACTGCTTGTTAACTATATACATGAGCAGGGGAAGATGCTCTCACCTATACAGAGTACATAGGCAGCCAATACTGACCTGATCAGTTTAAATCTTAGATGTCTGGCTGTTAACGATGTTTCAGTAGTGTTAAAATCTTGAGTCAATGATGTTAAAGGGGATAAGCAGTGTAGGATGATGAATACTTGCTATGGGTTACTGACTCAATTGTACTGTAGCGTAGCCATCTTATCAGCATGATGGTCAGTCAACTAGCATTTTTAGAAGGGGATCAGCTTATATAGTGCTCTCAGTACAGATCTCCTTTTCATATCTGGATTTGTCAGAAATGCAAATCTGTCCGTCAGACATAATGCCGGAAACAGACAGGCTCTTTTTACTGCCAGTGAAGGTCTGTGTGTCTTTCACAGCAGTAGCCTTCTTATAACAGAAGGCAGGCACAAATCCTCACTTCCTCCCAAAATCTAAAGTACAGGGATTTATTCTTCTCCTAAGGAACTGTGGGCGAGGACATTATTTTTATGCCTCTGCTGTCAACCGTACATCCAGAACTCCTGATATGCCGCACAATAAATCCATACTTGGCTGCCTCTCTGGACTATATTTGGCAAAAGGCCCTTGTGGTCCAGAGCCTAGGGCAGCAGGGAGACGCGAGGTCCTACTAAACTACAATATCTTCAATAGGTGTGTACTTTAATTGTAGCTATTCCTGGCAAGCTCTGAATGTATATAAATGCAGGAGCAGCAACTCTAATGACGCGTACACACAACTGTTTTTCATGATGTGAAAAAAAATGTGTTTTATGTCATCAAAAAAGATGTGTGTGGGCTCCAGAGCATTTTTCATGACGTGAAAAATGGGCATTAAAAATTTAGAACATGCTCTAGTTTTTTGTGTCGTCTTTCACGCTGTCGTTTTTCACAGCGTAAAAAATGGTCGTGTGGGCTTTAACAACGTGAAAAAAATGCGCATGCTCAGAAGCAAGTTATGAGACGGTAGCGCTCGTTCTGGTAAAACTAGCGTTCCTAATGGAGATAGCACATTCGTCACGCTGAAACAGACAGAAAAGCGCAAAGACTGAAAAGCGCGAATAGTCTCTCACCAAACTTCTACTAACACGAAATCAGCAAAAGCAGCCCCAAGGGTGGCGCCATCCGAATGGAACTTCCCCTTTATAGCACCATCGTACGTGTTGTACGTCACCATGCTTTGCTCAAGCATTTTTTTTTTCATGATCGTGTGTAGGCAAGGCCGGCTTAACAAGAATCGGGTTGAAAAAAAATCGTTTTTTCTAGACCATTAAAAATGGTTGTGTGTACACGGCATAAGCCCCAGCAGAGGGTGGTAAAGCAGCGGCCTCCAGGCATTCTGGGGAAAGGGAATAGCCGCTCCAGGTGGGAACCCAGACGAATATCCTCCGATGCAGACAACTCAGGTGCAGGCAATGCACTAAGCAAAGCAGGAACAAAAAATTGTCTCTGGACAGCCGCACTCTGAACAAATTGTAGCCTTTATTTTAAAAAAAGGGACAGCACTACAAGTCATAGCAAAATAAAGAAAAACCCGACTACTGACGCGTTTCGCACTGAAATTATAGCATAGGAGGCATTCTGAAGGTGATCCTAAATGTATGTGTGTTTTTTTTTTTTTGGCTCATTTTCAAACCTAAAGGAGATGGTGTACTGAAATACAGCTTTGCAACCACAAAACAAGGCCAAAGGTGTGCGCAACCTATAGAATTTGGATGTGTACCCCAATGCTCAAACGCACATGACTTTCTCTGCAGTCTCCGCTACATAGAACAGTGAATGAATGGGAAGTGCTCTGTGCTGAGTGGCTTCCTATTCATTTATAAACTGCAGCATAGTTACTAGCCCCCTCTTCCACTCTCCATCCTGAAACATCCCTGCGGGGCAGCCAACACAGGGATCGGCTCCGCATGTAGTGAATACGGTGTTCCCAGGCACGCCCTCTGCGCACACCTAGGGTTGAGGCACATTCCCATGGACTTAAAACTCAAAAAGCCAAGGTTGCCCCCCCCCCCTGCATATAAAGGGGATTAAATGGAACAGGAGCTACAAGGAAAGATCACAAGACTTTCCACAGCTAAACCTATATGCACCTTATTTTGCTCTGCAAACTCTTAAATGCTGACAATACAGTTCATTGGCTGCTTTTTACGGAAATCTGGCATCTTGCTGCCTTTTAAAAATGCATTATTTTTTATTCATCTTATTGCAAACAGGTGGAACATTACAAAGAGCATCTCTGTTCACATTTGCTTGTGACATCATAACATTAACGCTAAACACCAGGAAAATGGCTAAATGCACATAAGTGAGCTATTTTACCTGCCAAAGAATTTGTATTCAATCAGTTTTGAGATTTAACCAAACCACACATTTCTCTCTGCTGCAGTTTAGTAACGCTTAAAGGTTTCCTCTCTACCCCCACCCTTTAACTAGACAATAAAAGGAGGAGCAGCAGACTGTTAAACACAGCTCTCTGTCACTCTGCTCTTTCCTCCCATCAACATGCTCTTTGCACTGCAGAACAACTGATCTCCACTGTACAGAGATTGCAGGAAATAGATACCAAGTCAAATACAGGTACTTACCCTGCTTACATAGAAAAAAAATACACTTAAAAAGTAGAGATCCACCCAAAATGGGAAGCTCCGCTTGTTCGCACCCGCCACCTACCACTGATACATTTGGCACTTTTTGGGGGGAAGCGGGTACCTGGTGTTGAAAGGTACCCGCTTCCACTTCCAGATAAGACCTAGTCACTCCTCTGGTCCTTCCTCCTTCCCCCCACTGGTTTCCCTTACTAACAATATCGGCACCTGAAGCCAATTGACGAATTGGCTTGGGTGCCGACATAGACGGATCCCTGGACAAGTAAGTGACCTTATATTAAGAGTCAGCAGCTAAAAAATAAAATAAAAAAATACTGTAGCTGCTGACCTCATTTTTAATTTTTTTACAGGGGTTGTAAAATAGGAAACATTAACATATCTAAGTAGTCTATACCATAAGCAAACAAATCACATGGTTTCTACCTTTGTTTGTAATTCTGTCTTCCCTTTACTGGCAGCCGAACATCTCTGATCCATGGGCGTGTCGACGACCTAGAGTTCAGGAGGCAGAGCCGTGACATTACTGGACTACCCTACAAGCTGTACAAGCCCACAAAAATCTCCCTGGCTCGGCATAGCAGCACGCATCAGCGGGTGCAGTTGGGGGGGGGGGGATATTTGTGCATGCGGCTGCGTGAGACACGCCCCCTCGCCGCGCAAGAGTTTACCAATTTAGTCTTGTAGTCACAGTAGGGGGGAAGAGGCGTGTCAGATTTTTTCACTGAAGGAATCCGAGGGGATTTTAGATGACTGGCTGCTCCTTTTCCGGCCAGACTACAGACAGGTGACGTCTGATGCTTTGCTGAATAAGGTAGTGTGTTTATTTTAATTGGATTTTTGGGGTTTGCAACCACTTTAAGGATGTATTAATGAACACAGAGCTACATAAATTGTATCTGCCTGGATTTCAGCTTTAAATACAGCCTTGTTCACTTTATTTAGACGTTATCTGCCTAATCCGAGGAGGGTTTACTGCCAGACAGTGTGCATCCGGAAATGTAGATTGATTTAAAGATCTGGACAGAGTGATTGTGTACTCTCAATTGAAATGTAAACTGTACACTTGTCTGACATGTGTAAAATGCCTATCAGACGGAGCACATCATACAAATCCATCAGCGTCAGCCCGGGTCCATGCGGTCTCTCAGCAAAGAGTGCACTTTATATGGACTCTTGTGATAGCTACAGTTTCTCTCTTAAGAGAGGTTTTGTGTGGCGCGTAATAAGTCATCGATTCTGCTATCTTTTCAAAAGAGTTAATGCATTTCTAAAAGCATGGATGTGCTTTTAGTAGATATTCATTTTATGGTCTGATCAGCAATAAGCCCTGGGCAGGTGAAATCTAACACTGCAGATGCCATGGTGCTGTACCCTCTTTACACACCAAATCCCCTTTAATGTGCTCTCGCATGCAGCACTGAAAAGCATTATGAAACACAATATGAGCTTCTAGCCACACCTGATGTCAGCACATTGGAAGCCAATTATTCAGCGAGTATTTCATACCAACATCGTATTTGTTTAGATTTTGAAATTCCTTCCAAGATAGCCCCACATCACACAATCCAACTGCTTGACCAGATTGGGTATTTGATCTCACTGACATAACTATAGTAGATTAAATTATCTCCCCCCCCCCCCGCCTAATTTTAATTTTTCTTTTTCTTTTTCAACAGGTTTTAACATAATGCAGGCAATTTTTTTTAACCACTTTGGAAAAGGATAAAAAAAATGTATAAGGTAACGTGCAATCCTTCCAGTAACTATCATATCTAAAAATAACTGCGTGCCTACAGACACACTATGACCTGTCCAGCCACCCCGTTGTTGGGAGAAAACTTGTTTTTCTTTTTAAGAATACTTTTTCCCAGGACAATGCTATTATCCTAGTGAGAAAATATCAGCGCAAAGGAGTGCCGTAATGCAACATGTTCATTATTATTGTTATTATACAGGATTTATATAGCGCCAACAGTTTGCGCAGCACTTTACAACATGAGGGCAAACAGTACAGTTACAATATAATTCAATACAGGAGGAATCAAAGGCTCCCTGCTCTTTTTAGGAATTACAATCGAAAAGGGAGAGTCAAGTAATACAAAAAGGTAATAACTGTGGGGGGTGGAGAAAATGAAAATACAATTGTTAGGTAGAGGCAGGATAGGCTTCTCTCAAGAGGAGGGTTTTCAGGGATCACCTAAAAGCTAATAGAGTAGGAAATAATTGGGTAAGGAGTTTCATAGGATGGGAGAGACTCTGGAAAAGTCCTGGAGGCAAGCATTGGAGGAGGTGATGAGGGAGCTAGAGAGCAGGAGGTCTTGAGAGGAACAAAAATAATGATTAGGTTGGTATTTTGAAACTAGGCTAGTGATGTTGTGAATGGCTCTGTAAATTATTGTTAATATATTGGATTTAATTAGTTGGCTGAGCATTTGGGGAACAATATAACATAAAAGAACCTGTGATAGATGTAAACAATATCACATGGGCTACTGCTGCTCATACAGGGTACACTGTCCCTGTCATTTTCTGTCTAGGGAACAGCTGTGGAGCTGGATCTAGCATTGGGACCATAGGCCTGTGTCTGCAGGCTGCAAAGGCAAAGCGACAACATATTACTTGTATGGTTAGCTTATTCTAATTCACTAGTAAAAAAAATTTTTTTTTACATTTTCACAAAATCCTAAGCAAGGTTAAAACCAGAAAATTAACAAAATGACCCGCAGATGGTACAATTCTGTAACACCTTGGCATGTCTATGGCTAGCCTTAGAACTATCATCTCTTACATGAGGAACAAATATTTTATTAGTGAACTGATTTAGACTCTCGAACCAGAACAAGAGAACGCAGTAATGCTGAAAACGTAAAAAGTGCAGTAAAAGTGGCCTGTGAGAGCGAGCCTAAAAATGGTCCAATCACGTTCTCATAAACTTTTGACACAGCAATACTGTCTGCTTGACATTTACCATACTTTCATCCTTTGGTTAAAATTTCTACATGTATTGCCTTGTTCATAGGCTTAACATCACTGGACTTGCTTAAAACTGCATCCACGCTTTGTTCCAATATACCTGTTCTAACAGCATTGCTGAATGCTAACCTTTGTCCTAGATCTTCAATTGTCCCAGGGAGGAATGCAGATAAGAATCGAGGAAAAGACGTGGGGGATTAAAAAATGAATTTATCTAATATGAGCTCATCACTCAGATATTATTACAATGCTAGCAAAGAATTCAGTTCATTTTTTATGGGGAGGAGTTTTATTTTAAAGGCCAATCATCTTAAAATAAGAGCTGACAAAACACTATAAAAAGAACATTTACAGAGATTTAGGATGACATTTAAATTGAGGCACACCTGTTATTAACACTAAGCGAATGATGACATTTTTAATATAATTTCTAAAAGATCTGGTTAGAGTGCAACGTCTTAAATTCCCAACCTTTGCACTGTGGCAGATGAGTTTATATAAATAATACATACATTCACGAAACTATGGCAAAGTTCTAGCCTTGGGAGGTTGTACCCCACCAAAGTCACTCTGCAGTCACCCATCGGTCAAATAAATCGCCATAGACCAAGTCATTTAGCAACCAACCAGTATATGAAAGATAGTAAAGGAGAAGTACAGCCAAAGCTTGTTTGGCTGCACTTCTCCTGTGGATCACAGAGTGCAGTTCGTTTCTGCACTCCTGTGACCTGTTTTCAGCAGATAGCGGGCTGAAGTCTGCTGTCTGCTGATGTCACAGAGCCTGTCCAGGCTCAGGCAAGATCGAAACAATGGAGTCGGGATCTACCCACATGCCTGGACCAGCACCCGGCTCAGCTTCTCAGCCAGCCGCTAAGACCCTGAGCCAGCCTTTACCACCCCCTCCCCAGCCCAACACTCCAGTAAGCATAGGAGGGGGGAAGAGCCGAGACCTGCTGACCGACAGTCACCAGCTCTCTGCTTGGGGAACTGCGAGAACCGAGCGATCTGCAGTGTTAGTTTGATCCATTCTCAGTCTACGGCCTCGTACACACGATCAAATCTGTCCGCTGGAAACGGTCCGCTGGACCGTTTCAGCAGACAGATTCGATCGTGTGTACGGCCGAGCAGACAGATTTGTCCACCCGACAGATTTCAAAGCATGCTTTGAAATCTATCGGGTGGGAATCTGTCCGCCCGACATGTCTGCTGGTTAGTACACTTACCAGCAGACATGTCGTCCCGCACCGCCGCCGCACCGCCACCGAATGGATTCGGCGCATGCGCGAAAGTGTTTTACTTCCGGGTGCGGTGACGTGGCGGCGTCAACGTCACCGCCACGTCACCGACACGTCAGCGCGCCGTCTGCTGGCGGGGATTTTGGTTTGCTCGTGTGTACACGCGAGCAAACCAAAATCCCAGCAGACAGATTTGTTCAAATCTGTCGGACGGACAGATTTGAACAAATCTGTCCACTCGTGTGTACAAAGCCTAAGAGGCACCGGGGGTTAGATGCAGCTAGGCAAGTATGATTCAAGAGAAAAAAAAAATCCCATACATCTCTTATAAGTTAAAGTAGAGCCAAAAGCAAAAAACTTTTTTTTTTCATTTTGCCATCTGTGTTCAACAGGGGGGATTTTCCTTCACATTATATCCCATAGCCAAAACAAGAAGTGAGAGGAAATCCCTCCAAATGAGTAAATGTTGTTTACTGTGAGCAACTAATACATTTTCCTATCCTCCATTTTTTATTACCAACGTAATACCTTGATCTTGTGTAGCACACTGTTCAATAGTTGCTATCCACCTTATTAGTTCTTATACTACACGATGTCTGATGAATATGCCCCAAGGATAAGTGTCTCCAACAGGAACCGTGTGTATTGCATTATAGCATTGGTGCCGAAAATATACTTCAAAGCTTGTAACTAAAGTATATTTAGTTAACCTATAAACAATATCACTTCTGTATTTAGCTTCTGGCTTTCATCGCCTCAAATGTGGTCTGAGTTCTCTTGACTTCAGAGGAAGACCTGCCACCTTGCCAACTTGTTGGCAGGCTGCAGATGAGCCAGGTTTGGGCTGTACAGGCATAATGCAGGAATGAGATGGATTTAAAGCAAGGCGGTATATAGGATAGATCTCAATGAAGCTAAGATTAGGTAAATATAATCTATTGATAAAATACTCAGCATGGGAAGTAGAGACCAAACTAGTCTAAAAATGCACTTGTTAATTGCAAGGTGCCACATATAATAATACAAGGTAATAGTTTTTAAATACTTCATGTTCAAAATGCATCATGCAAACATTTAGTGGCACATAAATTTTTCAGCTAGTTTCTGTAAAAAAAAAAAAACATAACCTAAAAGAACTACCGTATTTATTGGCATATAACACGCACAGGCATATAACATGCATCTTCATTTTAAGAGGGATGCTTCAGGAAAAAGAAAATGTAACATTTTAAATAAAGAACTTTGAAGCAAAATAAGGACCAGTGCCTCAAAATTGCCCATCAATGCAGCTTGATCAATGCCCATCCACAGACTCACAATTGTCCATCAATGCAGCTTGATCAATGCCCATCTGCAGCCCCACCATTGCCATGAATGGAGCCTGATCAATTCCCATCTCAGGGAGGGGGGCAGGATGAGAGCCATCAGATTACATACAGCGAGAATCTCCTATTTACTTAGAGGCCTCTTTAATACAAAGTCCCACCTCCTGGACCAGCTTCTATGATAGACAGAAGACTGGTTCAATGCCAGCCCAGGAGATGGGACTTCCTATTACAGAGGCCGCTGAGTAAACCGGAGACTTTCGCTGTATGTAATCTGACGGCATTCGTCTGCCCCCTCCCCGTTATCTCCGAGGCAGCCCAAATTGCAGTATAGGTGTTTAACACGCACACGCTATTTGCAACCGATTTGCAGGGTGAAAAAGTGAGTGAGTGTTATACATTAATTAACAAAACAAGACCAAGTAAGTGAAAATTGAAGGGTGCTGTAAATTACAGCAACTGTTGGCTTTTGCTTAAAAGTGGTTAGACCAGAGAAAAAATAGGTCTGGTTGCTGTGGGTTTGTGCACATTGCCTTAATAAATAAATACCAATAAAATTCTTGAACATTAATACTATGGAACTGAGACATGAAAACTCAAATAATTTATATTCATGCATATGCATTGGTTTTTAAAGCACCATTTTCTATCCTCTTTTGTACTTTTGGTGTCTGCATTCTCAAAATGTTAATTTAGTCAACAAATTGGTGAGATTCAAAATGGCCTCCCATATTTCAAAGTGTTAGCAATGGCCAAAAACAGAGAGACCAAAATAAAATACTTATATAGATTTTGTAAATGCATTTATTTTTGAATGATGCAAGTAAAACTATTTAGCAAAGACAATTTTGTCTATAACACCTTCATTAAGGATAAACACATTTTTTAACATGTAAAGGATAAATCATATGTCTGTCTCAAAAAGCATTGCCTTCCTTTACAATTCAATGTGCAGAACTTTAGCACCACTCATTCTTGAAGTCAAAAGACAACAAACAAGCGATTACACCAACTAGTCATACTATGCTTAAAACAATGACAAGCCACAAAATGCAATGTCCTCTTGTACTTACAGTCTGTAGAGCTTCGGAGTCGTCAGGAAAAGCAATTCCGGAAACACTTGAAGATTATTTCGATTCAAACGTCTGAAACAAAACAAATATAACCAATTATTAGAAGCTGATGCAACTGACTCTTTAAAAGCGTAAAAAAAGAAAATTAAAATAAAAGTGGGTCAAAAGTCCAAAATAATATTCAAAGATTGCAGTGCAAAGTAATTTAATCTCACTAAAGTCTACGGTCCCTGCATTTTTGCCTAAACCAGACAACAGTGGTCAAATAAAGCAACAGCTGTTTGACTTTGGCCTACCCCTGTCTGTATAGAAACCTTAAGTCGACTGATCTTGAAGAAGAATTATTCACCCATGTCCCAGCCAAATATTCTTATTCCTTGTAAGATCAGTGCTGGGAGGGTCTACATACATACAGATCAGAAAAATATATGGTCAACTGATGCAACTGTACACGTTTATGCCATGATCACTGCATAGAAAGATTGTACAGTTGGACCTTCTGACTTTTACATACAAGTAGATAAACTGATTAGCGACAACCCATATACAAGAGCTTTTGGGTATTCAAGTATCAAGGCCATGGAGGGACAAAGACAGAAGAAGTTTGAAAAAAATCGAAGCAAAACAAAAGACCGTTGTGGATATTTCTGTGTAATCAGCTAATCCACTTCCTATTCAAGATGCACCCCATCGTGAAAAGGCTTTATAGCAGATATATGAATTATTAGTCAACTATACAGTCAGAGAACAATGCATCCTAAAAATGTGAGGAATGTGAGAGTGGAATCCAGCCTCCAGCTAAACTCGGAGGTAAACTATGGAGCAGAGAGGGGGGGAAAAAAGCAAAATGTAGAAATAGGAAAAATCAAGTTGTACCAGGATAAAGTGTTGTATCGCAATCCATTATAGACTGTAAGGAGCAACAAGTAAGTGCTGTCAGGGAAGGATGCGTACAAAAATAGACATGGGAAAAATAAACAGCCCTACTGGCTGGGAATTTGTGAAAAGGTCTGCAAAGACTTTCTCACCATCATTTCAAATTAATGTCCACACAAGGAGTTCTACTAGTCTCCATGGCATATTGTCCTATATGCTGCAAATTTTAAAGTGCTGGTCTGATTGATGTTAATGGTTTAAACATTTATTTAGCTAGTGAGGCATTCTAGCGATATATTGAAAGCAACAACCCACAGAAGCAGTAGAAGGATCTAGCCAATGTAGACCAGGAGAGGGTCAGAAGTGAAACAATAATAGGAACCCCAGCAGGCTGGAAATAACTTGAACTGTGGGACTCTCCGGTGTACATGGACAGATGTATGGGAGGTATACTGCTGGCCACATTTTATTTCATCAGGCTTTAAATTGTACCAGAACTCACCAAAAACTCAAAGTGACAAAACATTGACTGACATGGAAACTGTTGTAGTAATGAGAGCATCATGTTCAGGTGATTGTTTGAATACTACACCAATGCAAAGCAACCTAGTTTACCCATTACCTGGTTGCCATGTGTAAAGGGCCCACCAGAAGGGGCATTTGTATCCACAAGTGTGGGTCAATTAATTGAGCTGAGTAGACAAAGGTACGTGTGCAAATTATTATAATTAGTATGGTAATTTAATGGATTTCTAGCATATGAAGGTTAAATAACATAGCCAAATTTGGTGCCAGAATGTTTTACAGCATTTGTGTAGGTTTTATTATTTTACATTATGGTAAAAACATGGTTATTTCTACAATTTTGATATCTTAAAAATAAGTCTATTTTCATTAAACTAATGGGTCACTTGTCTGTTGGATAGAAGATAAAAACTACTTAAAGCGGAGTTCCACCCTTAAAACCACTTTGTTTTATCCCATCCAGCATACTGGCGTCAGCGCCAGTATGCTGTTTTTTTTTTTTTTAATGCATGTACTTACTTTATAATAAATCATTTAATTTTGTGCGCACCGCGGTATGTCGCCGCTATAAGGCGTCACGCCTTCCGGAAACAGCCGATTAGCGTTCGGCTCTTCTCGGCGCCTGCGCACAGACCCAGAAGCTGACTGCGCAGGCGCCGTATATAGCCGCGTCACGCCCTCCGAAAAAAGACGAACTAGGACCGGCTATTTACGGCGCCTGCGCAGTCAGCTCCTGGGTCTGTGCGCAGGCGCCGAGAAGAGCCGAACGCTAATCGGCTGTTTCCGGAAGGCGTGCCGCCTTATAGCGGCGACATACCGCGGTGCGCCCGAAATTAAATGATTTATTATAAAGTAAGTACATGGATTAAAAAAAAAAAAAAAACAGCATACTGGCGCTGACGCCAGTATGCAGGATGGGTTGAAACCAAGTGGTTTTAAGGGTGGAACTCCGCTTTAAGAACATAAACTCAATCAGGCTTCATTATACAAAATTCTGCTGACTGCCTGTGTACAAATGCCCCTATTTATCACAATACAGCAGCAATTATCCTTAACTTTATGCCAAAATGTTAGATAATAAAATTGTAAATGTAGCCTATAGTGACCAATCAAACATCATCTTTATTCAATGCATTAGATTGGTTTCCACAGGCAACGACTCTTTTGTTTTGACTTTCCTTTACCCAGTTTTAATAAACAGGCCCCTTAGACTCTCCATACAGATTAACTTTATTAGATTTACAAAATGATTTGTAGTGAGAACGATCCTACCATGGGCTATTGTTCACTACATTCGGTCATAATTTGTTCATGGAAAAAGTTGAGAGGCTTGTCTTTTCACTAGGGAACAACAACTAGGTCTCCTCCCGATGCCCCTTGTTTGGTCAGCTCATGAAAGAAACTATATTTGCAATGTATCTGCAGGTTGCCTTAGAAATGATTCGAAATTCCAGGGTCCAAGGAGATGAATTGGTTGTCAGATAACAATGTACCTCCATCAGATGGACTTGGCAGTTGTAAACAAAAGGGATTCTTTCGACTTTTCCTCACAAATATGAAATATTTACTCTTGGCCAACAGCTGGGAACGATTATAAAAGAACTGTTCATATAGAACTTGGTCCGTGTTCAAAAAGACCAAAATCTTCTGTCCTCCTACTTCACAATTCTCAGACAGAGACTTCTTAAACAGATCTGAGCAGACATTTCAACAAAAGAATGGCGACCCCACTACGCTACATGCTACCAGAGAGCGTTATAATCCAGCTTGTAAAATGAAGCCTGAATGAAAGTAAATCAAAAATGAGCAGACAGTCTGCTTCAGACTGAATCAAATGCAAATCTGTGCAAATTTTAAAATCAATGGCCATAGAGGTGACATGATTGTTTTCCAGTCCAGTTGGTTTCATGTCCATATACAACAATAAACATCCCAAACTGGGGAAATAGTGAGCAAACTTTAAAAATATTTTCCCATTTTTTCCCTTCAAAATGGATCCGTGCCAGACACTTTTACCCACTCTTTCCTCATCCACGTGCTCAACATGAACACTTGAGCAATCAAAACATGAATATGATGAGGATTCCAGAGACAAAAAGTGATCAAAGTTAAAAATACATAGAGCTTCTAAAATAGAACAGGTAGGAAGATTCATATGAATTTGGTCAAATTGTAGACTGGAGTCTAAACAAATCTTTTTAAAAACTGTTCTGAGATATATGCTCTGTGGTCAGAACTTTCTCTTTTTTTAAACAATATATATTTTAGAACCCCATTAGTTGTAGCAGTTAGTTATCACATGACTCAAACTTCTTTAAACCTTTCTACATATAAGGCTTAATTCAAAATTCTTTAACTTAAAGACTAGACTCTCTAATTTTGGCATTTGCCTGTAATTTTCAAATCTCACTGGATTCAGCTTTAAGTCCAACTCCAGGAAAACTAAAACTCTGTGCTTGTTAGAGTTAGCTGCTTGCTTCTGTACAAGGAATGGAAAAATAACTTTTGCTTACCTGGCTCCTTGCTTCCCCAGCAAATTGCGCCTTCCTACACTCTGACAATTGAGAATTGTTCCAATGAGTCCCCATGTCCAATGCAAAACTATAGTCTTACTACATTCGTCTGGATGACTTAAGAAGACCTTAGAATGTAAAATCATAGGGGAGAAGATGGTGCAGGGAGAATCATAAAGTACAACTACTGTACCTGGTCCCCCTACACATAGATGGAAAGTTAACCCCTGTAATGTGAGAAAAACTTCCCTACAGGTGAAAGTCCAACAAGGTTGGCACATGGTAGCTTCTTACAAACATATAAAGGCTTTATTTCAACACAGGGTTAAAACCCAAGACCTCTTCCACTGTGGTAGTTTTGTGGACTGAGGCTATAGTCAGTTGAAAGAGCCTGGGACATACTGATATTAGAAGACTGCAAGCAGACCGCATTAATGCATGCTATATCCATCAAATGTAACACATGTGAGCTTAGTCAAAAAGGAATGCAAAGATCAGTGAAAGGTGCCAAAGTATATGGACCAATAGCAACCAGATTACCAGTTATAACAGTCATATCAGTTAAAACAAACATTCTGATTGGCTACTATAAGCTACAGAACCCTACAAAAAGACTTAACAGAATACAAGGTACATTGATAACTATCTTGGCAGCCATTTTGACAGTACACAAAATGGTTGTAACCAATGTATAAATTAAAGGTTACACTGAACTTTATAGTAGGGTGTTTAAGTTTTAAAAACAACTAATTAAAAAAAATAATAATAAAGCATTGCAAATTCAGAAGAAAATGATACAGAATCTAGGACTGCACATAAATCACCTAACATCAAATCATTTAACCTCACAAACAGCTGGAACTCCACAGGTTGCTGTGGAAAAAAACAGATGGGCCAAACACTTGAGCCTATCAAGTAATAAAGACACTTATGAGGGAAGCCTACAAGTTGGACTAGCTGGCAGACATTGTCCAGGCCACTTCATCTGACTGACCTGCCTATGTGCGAAACACATGAAAAAGCTCTGGGAGCTTAACGCTGAACAGCACAATAACGAACAGCGGGAGATAGGCCGTGTATCAACCAAGACAGTGCAGGCTCAGAAACTCTAATTTCCTGACAACAGGCACGCCTTATGAACTGCAAAGTATGAATAAAAAAAAAAGGAAAAAAAGAAAATAAGTTGACTACCAGAGAACTGCCAATAAAGATATACTATTTCAACAAAGATGCAATGGTTTAAAGCACTAACTGAAATCTTAGTATATCAGAGGTCAGTTTATATTCTCATATTCTCAGGCCTTCAGGATAGGCTGTAGCTTGTAGTTCACATATAACATGTATGGTAATTCTACATTTTACATTGGACCTTATTTATAAACACTGAAAGAACAGATCTCTATCAGCTGTACCTTCAGCAACCAATAAGAAATGTGTTTTCATTTAATAGCCTGAATCGGACCCCAACATTTTTACTTTGGATCATTCTACCTTTATTATATGATATACATGTATTTTGCAGCTCCACAACTTATGCAAAATGTAACAGGAAGAGCTGGCGCTTTCTTATAGAAGAACTTTTATGAAGAAACTATGCTTTCATTTGCATATACTCTACTTATTGCAATTATATAGCCATTTGCCACTAGAGGGATCTCTCGTTGGATCAGAGCATTAAAGAGATGTTGTCACCTTGCCCATGCAGGACAAAGTGACAGTGTCATGGCAAAGCAAAATCTTGCTTAAAGCAGGTGAAATGTAGATTGGAGGGAGGATAACTGCAGATCACATGCACCTGTTAATGAATTCTGAAGTGTCTAGAGGTCCATACATATGATAGGACTTTCTGACAACAAATGTCAGACGGACCTGTTTGATGGGACAATCTGACTGCGTGTACGCACCTTTGGACAACATTTTTGTGTTTTCCAGCGGACAAATGTTCGCTGTGCAAACAGACAAACTTCCCGGCAACAATTGTCTGATGGAGGCTAATTCTATCATGTGTACTAAAGTCCAAAGTACAAACATGCATGCTCAGTACCAATACTAAAGATCAGACAACAATAGCAGAAGTTGCCCAAAGGGTGGCGGTAAAGAGCTAAAAAAAACACGTGATTTGATAAAAGTTGCCTGAAAAAGTCCTGCCATGTGTATGCATACCAATTTCATGGCCAATGACCATTCGGAGCAAAATCCCTGGAAAAGTCTGATGGAACTCCGATCTTGTGTATGTTAAGAAGCATCTAAAATTGTCATTGACACTGACAAAAACTACACACAGGCCCTTATACTTACCTTGCCTATGCTCCCTTTGCTGTTCCTTCACAGCCAGCCATAATACCATTACTTCTTGGTATGGAGGTGCATGTGACCTCCTCCCCATGATATTGCTAATATTTCGCAACCAATCACTAGGCCCGAGCATTGCTACATGACTGGAAGGAAATGTCAGTGCTCCTCCAGGTCACCGACAAGTCTTTTCAGTGCTTTCTAACGCCAAAATAATTGGTAATCTCTACACTTTGGCAACAGGATTTAAATTTTTAAAGCTTCAAATACAATACATATGCTGGTGTCCGATCCTAAATGATGTACATACAGGCAGAAGGCTATAAAATGTGTTGTCTATTGAGAAATCCAACTTGCCAGAATCTAATAGACAAATTACCTTGTCCTATGAATTTGAGCCCTCTCTAGTCAGTGACATTTTACTCTAATGCAGACCATCAAGGGAGCAACTCCATTAGGGTAAGTGATTCCTTCACCTGGATGATTCTGCTGTTCATGCTGACTCATTCTTGTAGTGTGGCCTTAGCTCATATACAGTACATGTTTACATGAGTGCTTTAATCAACTAAAATCATTCTCCTTTGGCCCACGAGAAAATAATCCCTGGGAAAGTAGGGGAACAAATTAATGGGTTGGGCAGAAAGAAAGATATAAAAACAAAGTTTAGTGAATATTTTTTTAATACATTTTGTATTCTCCTTTTTAGTAGGCTTAGAAAGGTTTACTCTCTATTCCTAATTACATAAACTTTCTAGAATCCATAATTTGTGACGAAAGTCGTTAATGGTTGACAGAAAAGCATAGACACATCTATACTTACTGTAGAAGCTACATGTGGGCTTACATGTCATGGCCAACAAAGTGAAAAAGAATTATGCACCTGGTTATTTAAAGATGGCACGAGAAATCTCCCCTCTGGTATAAAAATACCCCTATAGAAGAATATATGTTTTGAAAACAGAAGGCTTCAGGAATTTGCTCAGAGATAACCACACAGAAAGCTTGGTGAGCATCAGAAAACAAGCAATCTCTTACTTCATAGTTTTATCTTTGATTTACAAGGTTTCAAATAAGCCAAATGTGATTACAGTTTTACTATTTTTGTATATATAATCCAAGAAATACAATATTTTCATAACATTCAATATTCAGTGCCGGACTCTGCGGAGAGGATCTGCATCCAAATGCACCATATAAAACAAACATTACTGATAAACAACACAATGCTTTTCAGGGATTTTGGCAATTGGTTATATAAGTAGCCCAACATGTATGCTAGTAAAATACAGGTACATTATTAATTTAGTATGCTTAAAACAGCTGTTCTGTGCAATTTTAGCTGAGTACCCCATAGCAGCTGCAATGCATTTGTGCCAGTTTCCATATAGATGCCATCATTTTTTTTTCTGTTTGTTTTTCAATACTTTTTTATAGTCTATCCACTTGGTTATATATTGTTTTTTGCAAATTCAGTTTCTATTCCTAAGGAAAAAAAAATACCCAGTGTGCTGTATTTTTTGTAGTTAAAGTTGAAAATAAAACAACACATTAAAAGTTTAGCTGAGGAAACATATTTTTTTTGCAGAAACAGTATCTAACCAAGCAAACATCCTTCCCATTATAATGACTGAATATTTGTTGGCTATAAAAACTTGCCTCTTGCATGACCACCGAAAGCATTTTTTCCCCAGTTCCCTGGCCACAGACATTAAGAATTGGTAGAATACAATCATTCGCCAATCCTCTAATGCCTCGTACACACGATCGGAAATTCTTGTTACATTTGTGATGGCTTCCTAGTGCCAAAAAATACATCTCATTAGTTAGAAGCTACTATTGCACTACCTGCTGGTGTGTGAGTGTAATGCCCATATACACGATGGGATCTTTGTCCGACCAAATTCACATCGGAATTCCGACAGAATTCCTTATGAGGAAAAGAAAACATGTTCTCTATGTAAACTCAGACGGAATTCCTCAGAATATCCGATGGGAAAAGTCTGTCTGACTTTTTCCAATGGAAATTCCGACCGCGAGTCCCATCTAACTAATGACATGTATTTTTTGGCACTAGGAAGCCATCACAAATGTAACAAGAAATCCATTGCATTTTTTTTTTAACAGGTAACAGAACCCCCCCCACCCAAAAAAAAAAGCAGAAGGTTTTAACAAAGATAATCTCTAGTACACACTGCTAATGATTATGTGGCCTCAAAATAGGCGCCTTTTAGGAACTCCACCTAAGTTGCCCATAGGCAGCCCTAAGCAACCCCAGATTTTCTACATAAAAAAAAAATCTTTACAAGAAAGATGAACAACACATTTAGGTTTAAAAAAAATTCTAGACCCAACATGATGGTAAAATAACCAACTGTTTTATAAGTCTGTAATTAAAAAATCCATTATTTCTTCAGCCAGGCATTCATGTTTATGCATTATGTAGACCAGTGATGTTGAACCCTGGAACCCCAGATGTTTTGGAACTAAATTTTCCATGATGTTCAACTACACTGCAGAGTGCTTAAGCATCATGGGAAATGTAGTTCAAAAACATCTGGGGTGCCAAGGTTCTCCATCACTGGTATAGACCAGCCTTATCCCGGAAGAAGAATAGTGACTATAAGGGAAATGCACTTTGGGTGATCATTTTTACCTCTGAGTACAGAATGCCAACAGAAGGTATGATTGTTCTCCAACCCAACTGTTATTATCTAGATTAGAAAATGGTTGTTTTAAGTCAATGAGCAGTCTATAACTACCTTAGTTTACAATACAATTAGTCATTGCACTTTGTTGTAATGGCAGATGAGCTTTAAATTGTATTTGTAAGTAGACTTCACACTTGCAAGTCAAAACACTTGGACTTCAAATCAAGATGGCTGTTAATAAAGAGAAAACACCCCCATGAAAAGCAATACAGCTGATAGAACACCCACTGAACTTCGGGCACGGGTAATCTTTCATACAGACATTATCATTTTGGGAATCACCCTGTACAGTAATTTATGACTCTTATCTGGGATACCACAGATATATCTAAATTTAAACAGTCCTAGAATGCTGTAATGACTCAAAATAAAAAGGAGATGGAAACAAACACCAAGGAAAACAAACATATATATGACGATACTGCCCCCAGAACAACTGCCACAAACAGGCCCATACAACCTTCAACAAAGTTATTCAATTCAGGAAAGCTAAAAACTTCAGCAAAACTCTGCTTGATGAATGTGCGTGACTATTGCTTAAACCATTGCAGTTTGATTAATGAGATATCAGCCTCAAACATTTTTTTTTTTATGTCTAGCAGACAAATATACATATTGTGGGCAATAAATGGTATAGAATTTGAAGGAATTATCCACTTTGATGGCTGATAATAAAGTTACAGTCACTTGGCCTAGTTGGAAACAGTAACTAAATGCCTGCTATAACCTCTTGGCCTTTTTGCATGACATGGCTCCAATTCTAGAAACACATTTTTCAAATCTAACCATACAAGCATGGCTTTATATATTCACTCCAGGAGATCATCAACATATGAGGCAATATTGATTAATGTCGTTTAATGTCTTGTGTGTCATTTCTCATGAGTTTCTTCACCAGCAATCAAAACAAGATCAGGAAAAAACCCAACCTGTCAAATCATTTGCTGTGCTGGCCTCTTGAGGTCATAATTAACACATATATAGTCAGATCATGGTGTGCTTGTATGGCCAATTTATGGCAGCACCAATACCATATAACAAGCACCATACTAAGTTACTTTAGCCTGTTGATAATGTGCTTCAATCAGGCTGAAGAAATCAAGTTGTAAAAAAGGAATCAACAACTAAACTGGCTAATCCATAAAGGCTACATAGTATCTCTCAAACCTAAAGAATGGCAATTCCTTTGAAGGATGCCTTTAACTAAACTAGTTATTTATCTTTACATAATGACTAATGATAGCTTCATAATGACTCTGCAAACAGCACAACAGCAAAGATTATTGGCAAACCTGCTAATCGCCAATAGACAATGAGTAGAATTATGCAAACTGTTTTCTTGCCTGAGGCAGCTATTTTACATAAGAACGTGTGACTTGGTTTCTGTGAAAACTCAACTTTCACTGAGAAACAGTTTCTCGCCACAGGTCAAAAAATAGAGTTATAGTAAATAAAAATAGCTGAATTTCTCCTCCTGTTTTTGTTCTCTCATTATATATGATTTTTTCAGTTTTTGACAAAAAAACATAATGCAATAAAAATAAAAATAAAATCTAACATTTTAATCTACGAACTTAGACTATTCTGTTTTCAAATGCACTATGACACACACAAAACAACATTTCTATTTAAGCCACCATTAAAAATACTTACAATCTATCCAGCTCTTTCAGATCTTGAAACGCTCCCCTTTCAATGGTGCTAATCTTGTTCTCCATAAGCTGCCTGAAATTTAGAAAGCAAAGACGCTTTTTTATATAACTGATTATGCAGGCACCGATAACTGTCTTTATTCAATGACAAAGTAGGGAACAACTTACTTTCAAAAGTTTAAGTCCACTTCCATGATTAAAGTTCAGCTAAAATAATGAAAACACTGACCTTTCTGATCATGGTACTCAACACGAAGAAATAAGAAGTGGATAAAGAAACCCCTTTAGTTGTCTTCTTATATTACACAATTTTAAAATGATAGGCTATGAAAACTTTATTTTTAAAAGTTATTTCTTAATTCATACAATACATAATACATACATGTGTATATAGGAAGGTCTGTCTGAAGTTATCACTAACTTTGTTTATTAAGGAAAAAGATTTTTTTTCTTTTTAAACTAGACTGTTTGTATTAAAGTGGAGTTGTGTGCCAAGGGCCAAT
Organism: Rana kukunoris; assembly: GCA_029574335.1. Taxonomy (NCBI): domain Eukaryota; kingdom Metazoa; phylum Chordata; class Amphibia; order Anura; family Ranidae; genus Rana; species Rana kukunoris. The sequence continues at coordinate 658,435,608 of CM056049.1, forward strand.
TCCAACACATGCATATAGTAATGGGTAATAAACATCCTGATTAATTAAAGGAAGTGTTAACACTTGTGAAAATCCAGTGGATCATACCACACGAGAAAACACAGCTACAGTCCAGAATAAGTACCTTTTTTCTTTCCAACTGAAATATTGTTTTCTAATAGGACAATAGTTGACTGAGCTGAGACAAAACAGAAGTACCCTCCAATTTCACAAATGTGTGTGAAAACATTGACAATTATAACTAATTACTTGCAGATGACAGTTGTTACTTTAATACAATGCATAACTCGCATAACTAAGTTTTAAGTCTTTCAAGCTGCTTCTAGAGCTGGAAAAAGATTACCAGTACCACATTTTTAACAAACTGTTCGCAGATCTTCATTTTGACACATTTTTTTTTTATGTTTGTGGAATAATATAAAACACACTGGAAATTAATTTGTAATATTACATATTTGACCATTTTAGACTCTTGAGTCCCTTGTTTATAATTGAATTAGGCATATGCGCAGCAATAAATAAACAACCACTGAAAATCATTGCACAACAATAAAACATACTTACAAAACACGAAGATGACGCAGACCTGCAAAGTCTGTCTTTGTTATTCTTGTGAGATTGTTACCATTCAAATCTCTGGAAAAAAAGAAGGTTAATGAAAAATATTTAGAACCAGAAAAGTAATTTTCTTTACAGATTTAGTTCGTTTAATTTAAAAAAAAGGTAAAAGGTCCAATAAACTATTTGCAACAGATCATCAGTATCTCAAAAGATAACACTGTTCCAAACTTCATTTGATAAAGCAACAAATTCATGAGTCTTATCTCAAATGAGCCTTCAAAAGTGTCTTATGTTGACTTTGGAAAAGAACATCATAAAATTATTTTAGTTAGACATTACACAAATGTAAACATCATAGTACAACCATTAAAGATTTTTTTTTTTAAATCAAAGCCTATGTTAATGGTATCACTATAAATTACATATGTTTGCATAATTTTTACAACCTGACAATATTTATGAAAATATTTCAAACACTATGTGCACAGAAAATTTCCAGCCTAGATATAACAATAAATCATTTATTATACAACCTTGGTACTAGTAAAAAAAAAACAAAAAAAAAAAAAACTTCTGCACTTATTAATGAAATTCAATCATGCATGAAGACTTTAGATAGAGTATAATTGACCAATTTCCTAATGCAAACATAACTGGGTTAAAAAAATGTCAATATTAAGACTTTGAACTTCAAAAGATCCACGTTATGGCGCAATTGAACTTTTTTATTAAACCTTCACTTTTTTATGAAAACAAGTGGGATGCTGCCCACAGTGGATTATTTTTGTTATCATTTAAACATTAATATATCTCCTTTAATAGTTATTTAGCTGCTATCTGGAGTTCAGCATCTGAAATTAACCTTGCCCTCATGAGGGCCAGTTCAGTTAAGCAGGGATTTGAATTAACATTGCTGCTGGTGACCAAAAAAGTCACAACAAACTTTTAAAAACTTTAAAAAACAAAACAAAAAAAACTTTGTTTGCACATCTGTTCCTACTCAGCATTAACTACTCTTAAAATAATTGCCACCACCTAATAAGAAATATACAATTATAACATCCTACAAAAAATTTATTTTGATGCGCAAACTTTCTTTGATTAGAAATGCCAGGACAAAACTGAGGTTTTAAACATAGAAAGAGTTATGTCATCTGATAAAAAAAAACCAAAGCAGACAAGGACAGGTAGTGACATATTTTTAGTACAATATTGCTTAGGGCTTCTGTCTAGATGGCAGTGTGTTCAGTGTAATGTTTGCCTAAACTTTGGCTTGTCAACACTTGGAGATGGAATGGGATCTCTCAACAGTCTGCTAGGTTGATTGTAGTTTGAACCACTTCTCTGGTTCTGATCAGTGATAACACCAGATGTAAAAAAAATAAAATTAAAAAAAACACCTTTTTATCCTGATCCAGATAATAGATAGAGAAAACACTATAGTAATCTGAAGACTTTGTATGTATATCAGTACAAAGGTTAAAACGGATTGAAGATATTGCTAACATTTATTGTAGGACTGCTTTGTTTAAATTTGTAAAGGTGGTGGTTCAAAGTCTTAAATAATCTGAAGACCTTGTAGTACAAAAGTTAGAAATGTACGATTGATTGAATATACCGGTAACATTTATTACAGGACTGCTTTGTTTAAATTTGAAAAGGTAATGGTTCAAATTCTTAAATATTCTGAAGACCTTGTATTACAAAAGTTAAAACATACAACTGATCAAAAATACCGACAACATTTATTACAGGATTGCTTTGTTTAAATTTAAAAAGGTGATGGTTCGAAGTCTTAAATGCAGTAAACCAGCCTGCACTACAAGTGAAACTGACAGATTGAGATAAGATCAAGGAGAAGTTCTCCCTCCCTCTCAGCCTACTATATCCTGCATTGTCTCCTCTCTTTCATCTATGTTATGTGTACTGTAGCAGTTATTCCTTAATAAATAAAAATCATCATTTGCAAAACCAATATGGCCAAGCAAAGTGATGCTTATAACACAGCCACTTTCTCGCTGCACTCCTGACGTCATCTACGCTGTGTAATGGACTGTGTGCTCTGCTGAGGTTTAAAGTGCTGTTACAGTGTGGTGGTTCAGCTCCAGCCAAGGCTTGGAAATGTTACATCCAGGCACAGTAGGAAATAGTTTCAGGATGGATGAGCTTGCTTTCCATGGACAGAGAAAAGTGTTGTTCAAATCCTGAACCTAGTAGGCGCTGATATAGGCAATTGCGCCACTGATTATGTCACATCATGCATAAATATTGATGAACATTGTGCTTGAGAGTCTGGGCTATGTAGAAAGGACAGCATGGTCTACCGAACAGAGGAACTGGCATTTCAAAATACGGAAATGCTGGCATTTGCTTAGTAAATGGTGTACATGCAAGGCTGTCTTAAGACTTTGACCATACGCTTTCAGATGTTCCATCCTGCTTTGTAGGTATAGTGGAATACTAGATACATGTTAGTAGAAATTTTAGATGTCACCATATGACTTGTGTATTAACAGGAACATGACATATATGTATCAACGCAAACATGAAATATATACTGTAACAATCAGCATTCACGTAGAGATATACTCACAGCCTTTCCGTGTTCCGGGGAATGTTGCGTGGCACGCTACGCAAAGATAAACCATGGCAGTCGACCGTGGTTCCACTACAAGTGCACTGAGTCGGGCACGGTTGAGGTGCCACCTCGCTCAAGATCACCAACACCAACCCCACCGAGATGGAAAGCTTCCAGAAACCTACGCCACACATTTTCTTCTTCACAAATCCCACAAACATTCGTAAAAAACAACCGGACAATGCCAAGGAGAACAGAAGCCAAGAAAGAAAACAATAAAACTAACAAAAAAAATAATAGTTTTCACCAAGCTGGGGATACCAGCCGGACAATCTGGGGCTCGCCGATTTTGAAGAACTTGTTAAAATACTTAAGTTTGAAATCTGGCGGACACGGAGCGCTAGTCGTTTATCCAAAACGCATGGTGGCTGCACCAATCCGAGGACCCAAAGCAACTTCTCTCTTTTATTTTCTGAGCACCAAGCTTTTATATTCCCGTCAGAGACCAAGTGAGTTGATTGTGATTCTTGCCTTCAGCGTCCAGAGCAATCCTTCAGGCAGTGAATGAATTTCTGCATCTCCGTTTGTGCCGCCTCTGTATTGCTGTGATATCCCTTCAGCTTAGTGTATGCAGTTGAAAGCAGACAGGTATCTGCACAGTAAGTTTTATTCCCTGCAAAAGCTTGTCACTCCAGCCTTGTTGTATACACAGAGAATAGCCTGTGCATGCTGCTTTGCAGAGCCTGTCTGCTAACTAACTGCACATTGTAGCCTGAGAGAGGAGGAGGAGGAGGTTCTAAACAAACATACTGCCCTTAAAGGCACAGCACCTTACTCTCGTCGCTTCCAAATCCAATAGCACAGTCCCACTTAAAACACACAAAACCACAGTTCTTTAGAGCTGAATGCCTCCTACAGGGCTGCAATGCAATCCTCCACCACCATAAGAAGATCCTGTCTATTGAAGGCACAAGAGGGGGGAATTCTGATAGGGAGCAGACTTGTCTCAGTACATAGTCATTTTTTATTATGCCTGGCTCTACAGCACATTATCCATCTGCCACTCCAAAGTCAACAATCGCCAGCTCTGCAGTGCTGTGGTCTCCCTCTCGCAAGCTGATCAATGAAACAATCTGCAGATGTCTGCTGATCATCAGACGTCTATCTATCCCAGAAAAGATATGCTAGGGTCAGCACTGATAAAAAAAAAAAAAAAAGTGTCCTTTTGAACTGCTGGGGCCAGCTATGTGGTTCTTAAGTATCTCTCTATCTTTAAAGTAGATGTAAACTCAATCATTATAATCTTCAATAATCTTTAACATGTGAAAGCAGAACTGCACTGCATTCGATCACTACAAACCAAACCTATTTATTTCATTTTTAATATTCAAAGCAAACTCACCCATCCATCCATGTCTCAATGCTTCATCTTTCTGCGAAATCACTTTGAAAGATCACCCCTTAGGATTTCTGGTCATGGCTATCTTGAATAAGGGCAGATAAATCATGTATCATTAACGTCCTGAAATCTATATGCCCTTAGCTCAGGCATGTATGTAGGAGGGTGTGCTTAGCTGAGAAAACCCCTCCTGAAGACTCCTGGAATGTATGACATCATTTGCTTTGATCTGGAAAACAGGAAGTTATTTGAAAGAAGTTCATAACAAGTAAATATGATACACTTTTCTATCAATTTACTGCTAGCATCATAAGGATTAAAAATAGTCTATGTTGATTTGGAGAGTGAAATTCTGCATAAACTGTTGGCGCTATATAAATCCTGTATAATAATAATAATTAATGTAATTTCAAAATGTACTATTTTTAATCTTTGTCAAGCTACAGCTTTTATTGAGGGCTGGTTCACGCGTTCCATGTGCATTTAGCATATCATGTTCAAAGCGCACTGAAGTTGTGACCTGCAGCGGGAGTCAATAATAAGTTAACCACTAGTGTTGCTCACGAATATTCGCATTGCGAATATTCATTACGAATATTGCATATTCAAGTATTCGCGAATAACTCGAATATCGCGGTGAATATTCGCTATTTTTTCAAATTTATTTTTAAAACAGATCACATCCTAGTGATCTCCATCGACGTCTAAAAGCATTGCTGGTATGATTAGAGACCCTGGGCCGAGTAGCTGAGGCGATCCTTTTATGTTGCCGAATATTCGCGAATACTTTCTCTGCCCTTCTTTTGCATCAGAGCCAATCAGAGTTCTCCTACCACAGTTGTCAGAGGTTAGCAACCGCCATAGCAACCAATAGGAACCTGCCTGCACGACCATTATATAAGATCACTCCCAGCAGTATTTCAGTGCAGATTCACAAGGTGGCTAGAGAGAGTGGAGTGTTTCTGTGCGTTTTTACTGTGCATTGCGATCTTAGAGCTTAGCATTGTGCTTCCTATAGGAAATGATCTCAGTTTTCGCGTGTTGTTCGCGCGCATGCGCAGACGAGAATTTCGCAATCAATTTTGCATTCGCATTAGCGAAATTTCGCAAAATTATTTTTTTGATAAAATATCACGAATATAACGAATATTTCACGAATATTCTTCTATATATTTGTGAAATATCGCGAAATTGAATATGGCGTATTCCGCTCAACACTATTAACCACTTGCTTACTGGGCACTTATACCCCCTTTCTGACCAGGCTAATTTTCAGCTGTCAGCGCTGTCGTACTTTGAATGACAATTGTGTGGTCATGCAACACTGTACCCTAATAAAAGTTTTTGCATTTTTTTTTAAAGAAAAACAAATAAAGCTTTCTTATTTTTTTTGTTAAACGAACGGAAAAAAACCCAGAACATTTTGAAAAGGTTTTCTTCATTTCTGTTATAAAGTTTTACAAATAAGTACATTTCTCCTTCACTGATGGCCACTGATAGGTGGCACTGGTGAGGCAGCACTAATGAGGCGGCACTGATAGGTGGCACTAATGGGCACTGATAGCCAGCAGCACTGATCATCAGAATACTGATGATCACTGCCCTGATTATCTGTGTACATGTCCCCTGTCAGGATTGCCAGTTACTGGCTCTGTGGCAGCACATGAGGAAAGGTATGCCGATGACTGGTAAGTCTGTTTACACTGTGATTGGACGCAGCTGATCATGTAGTAAAGGGATGCTGTGATTTGCCCTTTACCAGGACCTGTTATTGGCTGTCCAAAGGACACAGCGATCACAGAGCACACCAGATGCATGCTTCAGGGGCTGCGCTAGGGGCGTGGTTGCAAGAGGAACAGAGCCACACTGTAGCCGTCTTTCAGCTATAGCATGATAAGGAAGTGGTTAATGACACCCTTAACAAAGGTTGCAAACGCAGAAGTACCATGTAATGTGGTTGCAAATGAATAAACTGAAATCACACTGCACAGAACTGCATGCTTATTGCACAAGTAAGCGTTCCTGTGTGACTGCCAGTGTGAACTGACCTTAAGGGTTCATTTACACTTAAAATCGTGCTAAGTGCATGGCCAATGGCGTTAGCTGGAATGTATAGTGCCAATGAACCAATTCTGACTGCTTACCTTTTTAGTTTTTTTATTTTATTAAATTCTATTGCGAGCAGTGTGGTGGATTGTGTCACATGCTGCTCTTCTTTCAGTGCGAACCACGCAATGGTGTGAACGAACAGGAGACTGAACCAAGCTTTTTGCTTGTCTTGCACCGGGACTGCACAGTCCTAGTGCATCTGGTGTAAATGGGACCTAAAACAATACCCACTGATCCCTCTCTGAAGATTCTGGTTCAGACAATCCCTATTATGAAATGAGAACACCTATGCCTTGTCGCTTAGGCTTTGTTCACACCTACCGGTGCAACCAAACACGCGCACATTCCTACACATCACGTGTAGGGCAGCCCATTCATTTTGATGCAAAAGAATAATTACGCCCATCACTTTTTTTTAAAAATGCATCAAACTGTGGCACCATGAATATTGGTTTGGTGCGTGCATCTGCAAATGTATGGGGGTGCCATTAACAATAGTTGCCCCCGGTCTGGTTTTATTTGCCATCGTGTCCCTGCAATGATGACAAATGATAAGAAATCTCGCAAAAGGAGACAAAGACAAAAATAAAAACACCTTTTAATATAGTGCAGAGGGGTTAGAACATCTGATGAAGTTTTTTATTTCTGTGCCTTCCTGGCATCACCCCCCCCCCTTTTTTCTTGCATGAATGTCTCTAAAAGAGGAAGTAAGGTAAAATTTCAACAATGGGTACAGAAATAAGAAAAAAAGGGGGGGGGGGGCAAGACCATTCACATTTATTTTTGCCACTGACTAAATAAAAAAAGCTAACAGATTCCTCAATCCACCTAGTTTGTGTGGAACACCATCCCCCCCCCCCCCCCCCCAGGACACGGATCAGCTGCTGCAGCTGATTGGTTACAGCCGCTGATTGACAGCCGCTGATTTTAATCAGTGTATAGCCATTTTAGCTTTTAACCATGCTTCCCTCTATGGGTACCATGATGCTGTTGCAGTAATCGTTTTTCACGTTGGATGTTTTTTATACAATAAAACTCTTTTCCTTCTTTTTTTTGGAGTGCGGTCATTCGCTTTGCTGTTTATTACTATAGCCAGTTTAAGCCCCACTCTCATATAGAAGTGTTCCCAGTACGTAATTTTCAAAGAGTAATTCTCAAGCAGTAATGTGTGTCACATAGAACTAGCTCTTGGGCATATGAAAGGGCTGCCCTATGTCACCCATGATAAGCCCGACTTGATTTTGAAAATCGGCGATTTGACGCAATTGCCACACGATCCTGTCACGTGAAAATCACAGCAGAATCACATCATGTTTGGGGTGCCATTAAAGAACAGACTTCTTGAAAATTTTGTAATCTAAGTGACACAGTCTGATATGCATGTTTAATCCTTCATTCATCGCCGATATAAGAACTGATTGCATCTAATAAACTGAGATTTGACGCAAACTGCATGCAAACCAGGCACTAAATAAATCTTGTGAATCATTTTTTGTTATAGTATTACGTAAAGAGAGGGCCAAAATGTAATCCCAGTTTAGATCTCAATTGATGTGCATGGCACTGGTGGGTGACCTATCCCCCCCCCCCCCCATCTCCAGAATGTCTGTGACAGGGGGACCAGACCATCTCATCTACAGAGCAATCTACCAGGCGGCCAATGACATATAATTGCTGCAAGAATGTTTTAGCATTTCTGTGTCACCACCCCCCTGGTGTTGCTCACCATTGGAGTATACGCAGAATGTACTCCAGATGGGGGAACCAGGAAGTTCATCTCACAGCCGGGCTTGGCCTGTCACAGGCATGCCAGAGGTGGGGAGGGGGGGGATCTCCCCTTCACAGTTTAAGACAGCAGCCGGAGGGGGAGCAAACTAGAGGAAAAAGTTTTGTCGGAGGCCCTGCTTTAAGCTAAGAGAACAAATAAAAATGAAAAAAGAGACTGATGTAGACACAGGCCTACACAGGTCTTTATATTCTAGCCCACAATGTTTTATTCCCCCATCTCTTTTGCCATTCCCTATATCTTAACAAAAAAAAATCAAAAAAAAAATCCCATAAATAAAAAGAGAAGCTAAATTTTCAAGCACATCCTATCTGATTTACAATGCTGTAAAGAAAATATGCCTGTTTTATAGCTTCCTACAGACTGCAGGAGTTGTAACTTAACAGCAGCTGTTTGTGGGCAAAAGCATCATTGCATTTGGCGTCTTACTGCCATTCAGCCACTGCGCCCAGTTACAATCCTGTCTAGAGGTGGAATGTTTGGATATCCTGCTTCAATGCATAGACAGCAGCCAGGGCTCACTCAGGCAAGCTTTCTTTGCCAAAACATATTAGCATATGTTAGAGCTTTGAACAAGGGTGGCTATACACAACCCAATTCAAACATTACCTGTAATGATCAGGCATGAATTGTGCTTCCCAAGAGGGTGTTTGCCATCACACACAAAGATTTTCCAAATCTAGAGTAGGTGAACGCTGATTTTCATGCTGTCTATGCAGAAAAGGGAAGAAAGTGTAACCATCTATGTACCGATACACAACATCAACCAAGTTATAAAGACCAGAGCCACTGGTCCCGGCAGGATAAGAGACAGGCAGAGCTATCATTGGCACTGTCTAGAGTCACTACAAAATATGTTTGGCTAATCTGTATTTGAGTTAAAGTAAAACTGAAAGGCAACACCCCCCCCCCCCACATTTTGGATAGACTAAAGCCTGGTTATCCGAATGTTGGACATTTTTCATTAAACCAGCCATTGTCTCCTGATATTTGGCCCATGTGCGTGGGGCTTAACTGTTTAAAGTAAAGCAGTTTGGCTGGCTTCTGTCAGACAGGCCGACATACATACGGGCCGAATGTTGACTGTTTAACCAGCACATTACATCCAGCCTGTGTGTACTTTAGGGAGAGTTATAACCCCTGTCCGTTTTCTTTTTTTGGCATCTGTATTCTATGGGGAGATTCTCCTTCACTTCCTGCCCCATAGCCAAAACAGGAAGTGAGAGGAAGTCCCTCCGAAGTGAGGAAATCTCTGGTTGTCACCAGAACTAGTGTCTATGTTGGAAGTTTTCCCCTCCATTCCTGTTCTGGTAGCAACCCAAAATTTGCAATTTTCTTTTAACGTTCGCTCTCTGCGAAAATGGAAAACAGGACACATACAGAGGGTAAATCTCCCTAACGGGAGAACAAACAGCAAACAAAAGCCTGATATGTTTTATAATCACTCTGTACTCTATCCAAAAAAAAGTTTTCCTTTAGTTATACTTTAAAGCATAATTTATGTAAAAAAAGAAATAAAAAGCATTAGCAGAAGGGACAGTACTCACATTTTATGAGAAGTCGTAATCTGTTGGTGCTGTGGGGGTTAGTACAAGCGCTGGACCTGTGACTGGCATTCATCAAATGCCGACTGTGCCTGCCCTTTCCAACCTCCTCTTCCATTCATAGAAAATGTATTGTACTGTCCATGAATGAAAATATATCTAAGATAGGAGGACAGGTGGATAAATGAAAAAGATTCATAGAATGCCTTCTATGCTATAGTACAGCTTCTATGAATGGAGGATAGGGGGGGGGGGCAGACTGTGACAGGCCCAGCACTTGTATTAAACCAAACAGTACCTTGAATTTTATGGCTGTGGGGGCATGGGGTGGAGGGGGGCTTTAGATTTTTAACTAGGACAGCAAACAGCAGGGTTCAGCTGGGACAAGCAAATTTCAATCCATGTATTGGCTAGCTGGTTTTACACAAGTCGATCTATCCATTGATGTATGTACAACCAACCTGTCAAGCTTTTCCCCCAGTGGCACCAACAATAGCGCTGACCATTGAGCCTTCCCCGCTGGCAGAATACAATAGCTTGACGGAAGTGATTACCCCATTAACATCGAATGTGTGGATGGGGGAATCTGTCTATTTTTTTTCCGTTCAACCCACTGGTTGAACGAAATACAATCGATCATGTATAGAATCCTAAGATGTATATGTTTCCTAAGAGAAAGGACGATCCCTTTAGTCAGCTTAAAAAAATGTCAGAGAAAGGGTCAGTCCTTCCCCAAGTGGCTAATTACACTGAGGTTTGACCTCTTGATATCAGGGCCAGAGCTATTGTTAGGCACACTGGGCAGCCGCCTAGTGCACACTGCCACTAAGGCACAGCCACGGCCACTGGTTTCCCTACTCTCCACCAGCTTACTAACACGCGCCATGTTGTGTGCAAAATCACTTCCACACAGCTCCCCACTCAGTCTCCACATGGAGCTAATGTTGGCAAGGAGGGGAGACAGGCTGCATTTACCGTTATGGTAATAAAATGCAAATCATATGCTTTTTTTTAATATAATGGTATCATCATTGTAAAATTATATATATATATATTTGGGGAGGGGGGCAAGTGGCTGGTTTTTCATAGGGTGCAAAATAGCAAAATAGTCTAGCACCAGCCCTGTTTAATATGCTCCTTTGGAATGGAAGGGTGATAACAATATAGGTATAATTCATAGAGAACTGTTTTTTTAGGTTCAAAGGGCTAAAGGATTGCCAGGGTGCAAAGATGCAGTTTTTATTTTTATTAAAAGGCGCCTTTGTATCTCAGTTGTTATCTTAATAATGAGGGAGGAGTTGATGTTTGAAAAGTGAGGGAAAAACACAGTACAGTACATAGTACATACGCAGGGACGGACTGACAACTCATGGGGCCCCCGGGCAATAGAAGATTATGGGGCCCCCCGGCTTACAGATGGCCACCACGCCAGGAGGCAGTGCAGAGGCGGGGCAGCTAAAATCTCGCATCAAAAGCATGTCAGTTTCAGACATATCAGGGACATATGTAAAAAAAAAAAAAGATTTTTACATACCGTCCCTGGTTTTACTGAGCCTGGCAACCCTGATGGGGCCCCCTAGTGGAATGAGGCCCTCGGGCAGTGCCCGAGTGACTCAATGGTCAGTCCGCCCCTGTACATACGGCGCTTCTAGAAGGGCAGAGTCACTTAGTCCATTGGAACTTTCATATGTATCTGTAGACCATCAACAGGGTAAAGGAAGGGCTGAGGCAACTGGATGGATGGATAGCTGGAAGAAAGAGTAATCCATGGATGGATGGCTGAGCAAGAGAATGGACCGAGAATAGAAGCTTTGCAGCGCCCGCAGAAGATCTGGGTAGGATCACCTTAAAGTGGAGTTCCACCCTAAAAAAAAAAAAAAAACACACCAAAATCCTTAAAAAAAAAATATATATATATATATATATGCGGAACTTGCTAATCTGCCTCTTCATCTGCGGCAAGTCTTCTTCCTCGTCCTCCTCACAGTGTCTTCTGGGGAATGTGGCGTGCTGCCTTCTGGAAACTGTGTGAATCCCAGAAAGCAGCCGCCCATTCACAAAGCAGAAAGCACAGCGAGACTGGCGCATGCGCAGTAGGAAATGGGCAGTGAAGCCGCAAGGCTTCACTGCCTGTTTCCCTTAGTGAGGATGGAGGTGCGGGGACCTGCCAGGATCGAGGGATTGCCCTTGGGGGGCCGACATTGCGGGCACCTAGGCCGGTTAAGTGTCCTTATTAAAAGTCAGTAGCTACAGTGTTTGTAGCTGCTGACTTTAAAAAAATAAAAAATAAAATTGCGGTTGGAATCCTACTTTAATGCAGAAGAAAATGAACAGCAGGGTGCTGAGGTCAGTATCAAATAAAAATCACTTTATTAAAATAGGCAGCACACTTACATTGAAGTTAGCATGAAACATCATGGATATGGAACACCTGAGACCAAGCAGCTGTGATCAGTGTGAGGTTGTGGGCATCACTGAGAAAACAGAAGCCAAGGATGACAGGGAGCCAGCCAGCTAAGGAATGGATATTAGCGGTGGCATTCTCAGCTACACACAATGTCAAAATGCCTGGTAGATGTCAGGACAGGGGGTGTGCATGATGCATTTCCTGGGACTGTGCCCTCTTTTTCAAATGCAAAAAAATAGAAAAAGATTAAAAAAAAGAACACTGGCTTCACTTTCAAACTTGGAATTGACCCTTGGTAGACCACTTTTCATACAATAAATACAATAAAAACCTCTAAAACTCACAACCCACATTACAATCTGATTGTACAATCTCCTAAATCTACTGTAATGTAGCGCAAGGACATGCCAGGTTACATACAAATCGATGGGATAGAAAAGATAGGTCCTCATATTACATAGTTTTGAGACATTTGATTGCATAAAGATTGCATGGTCAGATTGTAACATGAACGGTAACCCCAAGGTGAGTTTCAGAAGCTGGGCACAGAGCTATTCCAGAATCGTGGGACATGTTAACAATGCCATTACTTCTAATGGCACCCCAACCGTGGTCCGATTTTGCAGCGGCTGTGGTGTGAGAATTCACGCTGCAATCACGACAAATCGACTTCTCAGGAGCTTCTTTCAGGCGTCAGTGTCACGCATTGCGATTTTTCGCGTGACGACTGTGGCACAATTGCACTGCGATTGGGGTTCAATTAGAAGTAATGACATCGCAAACACGTCTCGCATTTTGCCATGATACTGGAATTGCGGGCAGAATCGCCCGTGATTCCAGAACGCCCAGGTGTAAATGGCGCCTCAAAGCTGTATTTAACTTAAAACCAAAAATGTATTATATTGCAGCTTACCAATCATTAGAGGTGGAGGCTGCATTAGTTTTATTTTTTCAGGCTTTTTTCTCTTCTGTTTACACCTAGCCAGTAGCACACCTCATGTATTAACCCCCTTAGCGGTATTCCCGAGCGTGACTCGGGGTGTATTTTCTATGCAAAAATCGGTAACCCCGAGTCACGCTCGGGGTATATGTGCAGAGTGTGCAGCGCGTGATGGCTTACCTTTTCCAGGCAGGTTACTGTACTTACCTTGTCCCTGGATCCAGCGATGCATCCTTGCTGTGTGAGCGAGCGGCGTCCTCCATTCGATTCACACAGTGCCTGCATGCCGCGGATCTCCGTTCCCTGCGACGTTACGACGGACAGGGGCGGAGACCGGCGCCAAATTCAAAAATGTAAACAAACACATTACATACAGTATACTGTAATCTTATAGATTACAGTACTGTATGTAAAAAATACACCCCCCCCCTTTGTCCCTAGTGGTCTGCCTAGTGCCCTACATGCGCTTTTATATAATAAAAACATTTTTTTTCTGCCTGCAAACTGTAGATTGTCCATAGCAATCAAAAGTGTCCCTTTATGTCAAAAGTGATTTTAGAGCAGCTAGAAAACAGTGATAATAAATTATAATCACTTGCAGAATTGAGCGATAGCGATTTGTGGGGAAATTCGTCATAAAAAAATAAAAGTAATGACAGTGACAATTCTGCAACTGAGCAAATTTCGGTGATTTTGATTTGATTACATTATTGAATAATTTTTATTATAATTACATTATTATTTGCTATAATTATTTATAGTTAATTATTTATAGTTATTTATTATATTATGATTTTATGATTTTGTGTTTCACACTTTATCATACCCGGGATTCCTACTAGACTCCTGTTTGGACAGATTTAAGTGAGTTATTCCTAAGAATTGCAGGCCTACAGTATAAAATGCCAAATTTTCATGCAAAATAATTGTACTGCTTTTGGTACGTAATTCCAGACAGAATCATACCGCCAGGGAGGTTAAAGTGCCTACACTCTAAATGAAGTACAGGGGGCACCTTTGGACAGCAGCATTCTTGTTTGGGCTGGGGAAACTTTCGATTTACCAGCATAAATACCACTGTCAGTAGTAAATTCTTTGTCTCAACCCTTTAACTGTTACATCTGCAGTACGGCGTATGCTGTTAGAAAAAAATATATATATTGGCTGGATCACCAGGTGAAAGTAAAGTAAATAAAACCTAAAAAGAAAACGAATGCAGCCACTAAATTTTGTAAGCTGTGATATGTTGTATTAAAGTGTTTGCTTTTGGGTTTAATACCACTTTAAGTAATACTGGCTACACATTCATTATTACAATGTTGACAGAGTCTCTAGTGCAGCCTAACAACAATTTAGGCTTAAAGCGGAGGTTCACACAAAAAGTGAACCTCCGCTTTTTGGATTCCTCCCCCCTCCGGTGAGACATTTGGCACTTTTCAGGGGGAGGGGGGTGCCGATACCTGTCTAAGACAGGTATTTGCACCACTTCTGGGTTCTGATCCCTGCAGGGAATTCATCCTGTGACGTCACCCCCCCCCCCCTTGCTATCTCCTGGGAAACACTGTTCCCAGGAGAGAGCGGGGACCACGATCCTTGCGCATGGCTTCACTGCCTGATTCCTTAACCGAGGATGGCGGCGGAAGCAGATTGCTCAGTCTCAGCTGCTGACATCGTGGGCGCACTGGACAGGTAAGTGTCCATTTTTTAAAAGTCAGCAGCTGCCGTATTTGTAGCTTCTGACTTAAAAAAAAAATAAAAAAATTGGCGGAACCTCCGCTTTAATTAAAGTCAGGGTTGGAAAGATTCCTGAAGCCAGGTAGCTCATTGGACTTAAATTCTACATATGTTAAAACAAGCCCTTACTGACTTCTGTAGCTGCAGCCATGCTTGTGCAATTCATCCTTGTAGGAAAAACTTCTCAGTTTTACTTTCACTTTCTTTTGTAAGCACAGAGCAGATGCACAGGAAGAGGGAGAGAACAGAGACCCAGTTTACACCATTTAATTGCTTTGAAATGTGAAGATGAATTACTCCATAGTGGCTGTAATTAAAGAGCCCATTAATGGCTTAATTTCAAACCTATTTTGGGCCATTTCACATTACAAGGTAATGCACTATAATAAATGCAGTGCATTAAGCAACCAATTCAAAGTAAGTAGGCTGAATGCACCTCAATGCACAAAAGTCTAGAAAGAGTCAAATTTTTTTGCAGCACTCAGGACAACATAAAATTTGTGCGGAGCTGCAGGGCACTGAAGTTTACATGCAATTTTTTTTCATAAATTCCCTATTTAAGTTTTCGAGTATATAAAAGCCAAAGAAAGGGGGTGGAGGGATGCTGGGTTTGAAAATATACAGCATGTCTCTAATAAGCAATTATATAATTCTATTTCTAAATGACTAGAAGATGAACTGAACAGGATAGTTCACATGTGTGTAAAGATAGGGTGATGGGGTGGTTATCACGTCCATGTTCCATTCCTCGTTGGGCACATGAAATGCCTATCCCAGGTTGGGTTTTTTAGGCTATGCTAGGCACTTTAGTTAGGGTCACTGCCTTACACATGGGGTACCTTTCCTTGAACAGACATTTGAACTCTTAATAAACTCTTGATGACATAAAAACCACACGGTCACTTGTGTATTTAGGATGGACAAGCAGAGCCCGTGTTCTCTCCATCTGTCCAGCGTATCACCACTATCTTACTCCCAGTAACGGTATGAAGCCCCTAGCACCGACTCCATGCATGTACTTCACTTAAAGTGGTTGTAAACCCTAGTAAAGTGGTTGTAAACCCTAGTAAAAAAAAAAAAAACTGCGGACCAGTTTCAGCGGACATGTTCGATCGTGTGTACGCGGCCTGATACTCGAAAAATTTGAATATCGTGCAAAAGTTGATTTATTTCACTAATGCAACTTAAAAGGTGAAACTAATATATGAGATAGACTCATTACATGCAAAGCAAGATAGTTCAAGCTGTGATTTGTCATAATTGTGATGATTATGTCTTAGGCCCCGTACACACGACCGAGCTTCTCAGCAGAATCCAGCGAGAAGCTCGCTGGGAGACATAATTTGCCGAGGTTCTCGGTCGTGTGTACACTTCCGACGAGCTTCCAACTTCGTTGTTCAATGAGGACTTTGGCTCGACAAGCTTTTCCGACCGCTCATCGGGAACTTCGTCGGGCAGAACGATGGGTTTAGCCCGACGAGGTTCTCGTACGTGTGTACGCGGCCTCACAGCTCATGAAAACCCCAAATCCACAATCTCAGAAAATATGAGTATTACATGCAATCAATAAAACAAGGATTGTACATAGAACAATATTGGACCGGTGAAAAGTATGTAGCAGCCTGCTCCTGTTGGGGTGGCGCTGCTTTAAATTTAGAATGGAGTCTGAGTGTTAGTTGACACATATAATTTTGGCTAAATTTGGCTTTTGTTTCAGCCGTGGCTGTGCTTTAAATGACCACTGTTGTTTGCCTGGGGTGTTGTTACCATCCAGGCCAAGTGTGGCAGCAGCTAAGTCAGGGTGATATTGCGTGTCCTCTCTCGGCAGTCAATCGGTGGGGGTTGATCGTCCCACTGCGCATGCTGAGGAGGGGTTAATAAGAAACAGAAACCACTGGACGAAGGTCATCGATCCTTGGTCTGTCGTCCCACCACCTCGTGGCCCTCCTGGCCGGGGGTGTGTGCTCCTGCAATCCTGGCTCTGGGACCACGTTGGTTCAGGGTTGTGATCTGTTGAGTGGGCCCAGTAGTCAGACTGGGTCTACGGATTGAAAATGATCCTGTGCTGTCCGTCCTGGAGAGAGGAAGATGCTTGATAAATGAACTATCTTGGAAAGGACCAAGCACAAGGCTGGTATCTCGGGAGAGGCCTGGAGACTTCATCGAAGGATGCACAATGTACTAAGAGGCTTGATGGTGATCGCCTGTCAGACTTGAGTTCTACAGAAATCTGAAGAGATCCAGGTGCTGAATCCTGTGCTAGGGGATTCTGGACCGAAAGTGTCTCCACTCAAAGGAAGGTCTGTGGCAGAGACTGTACTTTGTTCCATGCGCCACTCCGGCTGCAAGGCCGGTGAGAGGGACCTATCCAGGTGGCTATAGTGGCAAAGAAAGCTGTGTTGCTGGAAGCAGCAGTGTTTCCGGATTAAAATGATGCACCTGAACCTACCCGTTTACCCTTCCACCCCTTATAACCACTTCTTCTTTCCTTACCAAGTTCTGCAAATAAATCTTAGAAAAAGAAGTGTAAAGTGTGGACATTGAACTTTTTTAACTCTCATCTACCACCCTGGACGGCGAGAAGATAGAGTTAACATGCTGCCTGAAAACATTCAGCTGGGGGTATTGCTACAAGAATAAGCATGCATAAGTACCCAGTACTTGGCTTGGGCTCCTTTTGCAGCAATTACTGCCTCAATACAGCGTGGCATGGAAGCCATCAGCCTGTGGCACTGCTTAGGAGTTATGGAAGACTAGGATGCTTCAATAGCGGCCTTCAGTTCTTCTGCATTGTTCGGTCTCATGTCTCTCATCTCTATCTTGGCAATGCCCCATAGATTCTCTATGTGGTTCAGGTTAGGCGAGTTTGCTGGCCAATCAAGCACGGTAATCCCACGGTCATTGAACCAAGTTTTGGTGCTTTTGGCAGTGTGGGCAGGTGCCATGTCCTGCTGGAAAATGAAGTCAGCATCCCCATAGAGCTCGTCTGCGGAAGGAAGCATGAATGCTCCAAAATTTCCTGGTAGAAGGCTGCGTTGACCCTGAATTTAATGAAGTGTAGAGTGGAGCAACACCAGCTGATGACACGGCTCCCCCTAAGTTTTCTGCACAGGTATTTACAGTTAGGCTGCATTCACACCTGAGCGTTTTGATGCCTGAAGCGCGACGCTCAAAGCTGCTAGAGGGGAAAAATAACATTATTCTCTATGGAGATGGTTCACATCTTCACTGCAAAACGCCGAACGAACGCCGAACGCCTGAATTTCAAACAAGTCCCGGACCCTTTCTTGTCGCGCGAATTGGGCGGCTTGGGCGTTTCCCATTGGTGCCAATGACCTGTACAAAACCGCGGTAAAAAATGCTGCGTTTTGTCACGGCAAATCGCGGTAAAAAACGCTGCAATTTGTCGCGGCACATCATGGTAAAAAACGCTGCAAATATCCTCTCTATTCTAAAGTCCTGCTACTGAGGTCTATTAACCACTTGAGGCCCACGCTATCGCCGAATGACGGCAACAGCGCGGACGTCAATTTCCAACATGCCCTCATTTGACGGCATCTCCTTTCTTGTTCCCCGCGCGCGCTCCAGAGCGCGGATCGGGGAAATTCTGTTGCTGGCTGTGTCCCTTGGACGGCCAATCGGAGTGGCCGTTCGGATGCGATCTGTGGACGAATGAGAGATGATCTCAAATGTAAACAAATGAGATCATCTCTCATCGCCGCTACTCCCTCCTCACACAGAGACAGTGTGTGAGGAGGGAGAAAGTTCTGTGATTGCTGTGAGTGAGTGTATAGAGCGCCCATACAGTGCCCATACAGTGCCACCACAGTGCCATCTGTGCCCATACAGTGCCACCACAGTGCCACCTGTGCCCATACAGTGTCACCTGTGCCCATACAGTTCCCATCTGTGCCCATACAGTGCCAACACAGTGCCACCTGTGCCCATACAGTGCCACCTGTGCCCATACAGTGCCCACCTGTGCCATAAGTGATCTGTGCAGTGCCCACCTGTGCCACCTCATCAGTGCTCACCTGTGCTAATCAGTGCCGCCAATCAGTGCCCACCTGTGTTGTGCCGCCAATCAGTGCCCACCTGTGTTGTGCCGCCAATCAGTGCTCACCTGTGCCGCCAATCAGTCCCCACCTGTGCCGCCAATCAGTGCCCACCTGTGCCGCCTCATCAGTGCCACCTCAGTGCCCACCTGTGCCAATCCGTGCCCATCTGCTCCGACAATCCGTGCCCATCTGCTCCGCCAATCCGTGCCTATCTGCTTCACCTCATCAGTGCCCATCAGTGAAGGCTTAGCACACACCTGTGCAGTCGCACCACCATGTCAAAAAAATCCTATTCGCTAGAGGAGGCATACCAAATTATTTCTGCGCCCGATGAGAGCAACATGGACCTCTCTCGTTCAAATTCTACTTCCAATTTTACTTCTGAGTCGGACGTCAACTATGAGCCAGCCCTCAGTAGCGGAACACTGAGTGACTCCGAGGAGGAAGATAGCTGGCCCGCTAAACGAAGGCATTCTGGTCAGGAGGCAGTGCCATCCACCAGCACTGCAGTGCCATCCACCAGCACTGCAGTGCCATCCACCAGCACCGCAGTGCCTCGGCAAGAAAGGCCAAGGACCCATGCCGGCCTTCCCTATGCCCTTCAGAACCCCTTGTGGCTTCCTCCAAATTCCGGAGAAGTCAACATTCCCCCTTTCACGGCCCAGCCAGGAATCCAAGTGGACACGGAGAATTTTTCCCCAATCGATTTTTTCAACCTCATGTTCACAGAGGACATGCTATCCGAAATTGTGGCCCAGTGCAACCTATTTGCACAGCAATTTATTCAACAAAATCCCACATCCTATCATGCCCGTCCCTTCCAGTGGAGAGACCTTACGGTGGAGGAGTTGATTTTTTTTTTAGGCCTCACATTATGTATGGGACTCAACCCAAAAAATTCTTCACGTGCCTTTTGGTCCAAAAACCCAATTTACCACATGCCAATCTTCTCCAGCGTAATGCCCAGATCCCGATACTTTGCCATCATGAGATTCCTACATTTTAACGATAATACCCAGTGCCATCCCCAAAATCACCCAAATCATGACAGGCTTTTCAAAATTCGGCCCTTATTGAATTATTTTTCAGATAAAATTCCCCCAATTGTATACCCCGGACCAACACATCTGTGTGGATGAGTCCCTTGTGAAATTCACTGGCAGGCTTCAAATCAAACAATTCATCCCCAGCAAAAGAGCCCGCTATGGTGTGAAGATATACAAATTGTGTGACCGAGTCACAGGATACCTGTATGCCTTCAGAGTGTACGAAGGCAAGGACACCCAGCTGAATCCCCCAATTGCCCAGACTACTTGGGATCAAGTGGCAAAATTGTTTGGGACCTCATCACCCCTCTATTGGAAAAGGGATATCATCTGTACGTGGATAACTTCTATACCTCCCTTCCCCTGTTCCACAACCTGCACCGGAAGCAGACGCCAGCATGTGGCACCATCAGGAATAATCGGAAGGGCTTTCCTCAAAGTCTCGTGAATAAGAA
This sequence comes from Rana kukunoris, assembly GCA_029574335.1. Taxonomy (NCBI): domain Eukaryota; kingdom Metazoa; phylum Chordata; class Amphibia; order Anura; family Ranidae; genus Rana; species Rana kukunoris. The sequence goes on from CM056049.1 coordinate 658,456,225, forward strand.
GCTGAGAAGTGGAGAATCGGCAAGTCTGCGAAATAAGGAGGTCCTGGCAGTGAAGTGGAAGGACAGAAGGGATGTTTACATGCTATCTACCATCCACAATGACACCGTCGTTGAAACCCACAGAAGGCGTGGCACCGTCATCCGAAAGCCCACATGCATCCAGGACTATAATTTGTTTATGGGGGGGGTCGACTTCAATGACCAGATGCTGGAACCCTATCTTGCCACAAGGCGGACGTACCATTGGTACAAAAAAGTTGCCATTTATTTTTTTCAATTGGCCATATACAACTCGTATGTAATTTACAGCAACTTCACCCAAAACTCCAAACGCTTCCTTGGCTACCAAGAGGACCTTATCACTGCCCTTATTTTCCCGAACGGCCCACCCCAAACTATCCGATCTGATGTTTTAAGTCGTCTCACCGAACGTCATTTTCCCAGTAAAGTCCCTCCCACAGAAACAGGCCGACGACGTCAAAAAAGATGCAAGGTGTGTACCAGTCAAGGAATCAGACGAGACACATCTTTCCAGTGTGCCGATTGCCCTTCACAGCCTGGCCTCTGTCTAACTGACTGTTTTCGTCGTTACCATACCAAATTAAAGTATTAATCCTCCGTTCCTGCCTTCACACACCTTCACACCCCTTATGCTACTGCCTGCTCTGTAACTGACCCCGGCTTGTTTTTTGACCATTCTTCTGCCTAACGATTCTGTAATGCCTCTGCCTGATCTGGAACTGACCTCGGACTGTTTGACCATGCCTTTTGCCTGCCTCTTGGACTGATCTTGTACCCTGCTACTGAACTAGTGGGATTTAACACAGGGGTCTCACATATGTGAGGGGCTCCAGAAAAGTTTTTCTAGATGAAGAAAACATTTTTTTTTGTTTTCTCATCCTAGATTAGGGTCTGGTTGCCCGGAGGCTTCAAAGAGATTTGGGTGGGAGAAGCCTCTACCCCTGTCCCCATTCTGTCCTAAACGAGGCCATACTTCTGCCTGTTACCTCTAGGACCTATGCCATCATGCCTTTGCCGGTTGCATGAACTGACTACTTGTGTATGCCGTTTTTGACCAAGTCCCTGCCTGCTGCCTGGACCAGTGCTATCCTGCTGTGTAGAACTGCGCTACTATTACCACAGGTAATCTTTTGTTTACGCTTTGCTCAGCATAATGTATTTTGGGGTGTAATTCTTGGTATGTGCATGCTATGTGTCTCTGGAACACCCGACGGTGTTCCTTGCATGTTGGATCTCTGTATGTGGTCAGGCTGTGTAGAAGTCTCACACATGTGGTATCGTTGTACTCAGAAGGAGTAGCAGAACGTATTTTGGGGTGTCATTTTTGCTATCTAAATGCTATGTGTTGGAAATATCTTAGAAACCGACAACTTTGTGTAAAAAAATGGGGTCATTTTGTGGGTAATTCCATTGTCCTGGTGTTCCAGGGCCTTCAAAATTGTAATAGGTAGTCAACTAGTTAGATGTGCAATTTATGCTCCTAAAACCCCTGATGGCGCTTCCTGCATGTTGGGCCTCTGTATGTGGCCAGGCAGTGAAAAAGTCTCACACATGGGGTATCGTTTTACTCAAGAGGAGTAGCAGAATGTATTTTGGGGTGTCATTTGTGGTATGCACATGCCATGTGGGAGAAATAAACTATTACAATGAAAATGTTACGAACATTTTTAAATAAAAATCTTAATTTTGCAAAGTATTGTGGGAAAAAATTACAACTTCAAATAACTCACCATGCCCATTAATAAATACCCTGGAATGTCTACTTTCTAAAAAGTGGTTATTTGGGGGGCATTTGTACTTTCCTGGCTTGATAGGGTCTCAAGAAATGAGATAGGCCTTCAATACATCAGGTGTGATCAGATGTGATATTTTTTTATGATTTGCACTATAGTTTGTAGACTCTAAAACTGACCAAATAATTTCCAAAAATGTTAAGTTATTTTTATCAAAGACATGTAGCAGTATAAATTGTGGGCAACATTTATGAAGAAAAATTAATAACTTGCAAAATGTTATCACAGAAACTAAGAAAAAATCATTTTTTTTTTTCAAAAAAGGACAAAAAAATCATTTGGGTACAGCGTTGCATGACTGAGTAATTGTCATTCAAAGTGGGAGAGCGCTGAAAGCTGAAAATTGCTCTTGGCAGGAGGGGTGTTTAAGTGCCCAGTATGGAAGTGGTTAATAACACACACAAAGCTCATGTATTTTATGTTAAATTCAATACAGAGCCCTCTATACTACATGTTTATTTGTCAAATAACAATTTAAACCCCATAGACACTTGAGCAATTTAAGTTGGTGTCCCAACTCCCAACTACGCTCAACATGCATGATCCCATTCTTTCCAATTGTCCCAACTCAATTTCCCTTGTCTATGCTCTAACAATAAAAAAGTACATTATCTGTTTCAAGGGTATTCAGGAATTTTGGCCCCTATAGATGTCAATGGATAAACACACGACACATGTATTTTGCAAAAGATTTTTGCTTATGTTTTTAAACTTGAAATTCCTCTTCTCCTCTACAACTGCACTCCTCACCTTGCCCAGCCCAAGCAATAAAAGCATGAAGTCAAAGAATGGCTTTGAGGGTACAGGATATTATGTAGGTATTGTTGCAATAGGACCTACCCACAATTCTATAAACGTTGAGCACTATGACTTTTAGTCCTCTGACTTATATAAACAACTAAATGCTGTAATTTCGATGAATTGTTCATATTGAGGCTGGCTGACCAGGAAAGGTTATATGCTGTATGTATGATATATGTGGAATTTGTTTCTATATGGTTTTTTGCTTTCTCTCTCATTTAATTTTTTTACTGGAAAGAGTTCCACTTTGTAGCCACCTCATCGTGGCTTTTTGTTATATTTCCCTTATTTTGTTGTCCCCCCCCCCTTCATTCCCCCCTGCATTTACTCATCCCCTTCAACCCTTCTTATGGAAAATGTATGTAACATTTTTAGGAAATCTATATTATTCTTTGAATTGCTTGAAAAGTGAAAATAAAGATAAAAAAAAAAAAAAAGCAAAAACATGAATACTAATACGCATGGAAAAAACACTTAGGCCCCGTACACACGGCAGAGAACCTCGACGGGCAGAACACATCGTTCCGCCGTCGAGGTTCTCGCCCGGCCGTCAGATTCGATGACCAGCCCGTCGGGAAGGGCGACGAGCCATTCATCCCGACGGGCCGTCGAGCAAATAGAGAACCTGCTCTCTATTCCGGCTCGACGGCATTCCCGACGGGATGCTCGCCGAATCTGTACACACGGCCGAGGTTCTCGGCAGAATCAGGATGCCAGCGAGGTTCTCGCTGGTTTCTGCCGAGAACCTCGGCCGGGTGTACGGATTCGCCGAGCCCAGCCCGTCGGGAAACCCGTCGAGCAAATAGAGAGCAGGTTCTCTATTTGCTCGACGGCCCGTCGGGATGAATGGCTGGTCGCCTTTTCCGATGGGCTGGTTGCCGAATCTGACGGCCGGCCGAGAACCTCGACGAGCGGAACGATGTGTTCCGCCCGTCGAGGTTCTCGTACGTGCGTACGGGGCCTTACTTGTACTAAGCTTATAAGAGCCCCCCCAAAAAAGCTTCAAAATCACTGGGAATACGTTCTGCTCAGATGCAAGCTCATACAAATACTGACTACAAATGTATAAAGATTTATACAATTTTAACCGTGCAAAAATAAAATAAATCTAGCCAAAAACTGTTAAGCCCCGTACACACGGCCGAGGTTCTCGGCAGAAACCAGCGAGAACCTCGCTGGCATCCTGATTCTGCCGAGAACCTCGGCCGTGTGTACGGATTAGGCGAGCATCCCGTCGGGAATGCCGTCGAGCCGAAATAGAGAGCAGGTTCTCTATTTGCTCGACGGCCCGTCGGGATGAATGGCTGGTCGCCTTTCCCGACGGGCTGGTCGCCGAATCTGCCGGCCGGCCGAGAACCGTTCTCTGCCGTGTGTACGCGGCCTTATAGTTTCCCACTAATGTTATGAGACAACATTTGTGAACCCTTGGGCATATCCTACATTTCCTCATGAATGGCTCCTGAAATGTGATTGGTCTTCATCTACATCATAGATAAAACAGCCTTATCAATTATCATGTCTGTAAATGATGTGAAGTGGTACCTGGGACAGCAGAAGAAAAATGATCAGACAGTTTATCAGTGAGACATGAAGTCACTGACAGTAATAATAAAACTGACAAAAAGATTCTAAACTTTTTCTCCATTTTACTTAGTGCAGTCTTTGTCTCCATTGGACAGATGTCTTATCACTTTCTGTTTCAACAGGAAGTCAGGGGAAATTTCCCAAATGGTAATGCAGATCACAAATAATAAAATGATTAGGGTTTTTATCAGTCTAGCCAAAATCTTGACTCCAGCTGGGCATTCAAGGGAATCGATTTAGGAAGGTCAGTAACAAAAAAAAAGGATAATCAAATTATTTGGACTCAAGTATTCTAGTTATTTAAGTATTCTAGCTACTGAGTTACCTGTACTTCACAAAATAATACTGTGTAATATAAGCTGATCAAAAGATTTTGCTGAAGACTAAAAAAGGGTTACAAAAGGATTTATAAGACCCATCAGCCCACAGTATAGCTGGAGATACAAATTCTGTGGAGGTACCTAGACAGTCGAAACCTTGCAGGTTTCTCATGATCTAGTCTAGTGACTTCTATCAGTGTCTGATTAAAGCTTATAGGAGGAGTTTTCATTTTCCCCCTGAATATCCTATGAGGCTGCAGGGCCATTGACCCTCTGTTGAAACAGTGCTGATTGGCCTTGTGCTGATCACATGCACCCTACTAAGAAAAAAAAAAAAAGAAAAAAACTCTGGATTTTGCAAAAGCATTTGATACAGTCCCCCACAAACGATTAATCTACAAACTGAGGTTGGTGGGAAAGGAATAGACCATAGGGTTTGTTCTTGGATAGAAACGCTCTGTTCTGGGACCAATTTGGTTTAATTTACTCATAAATGATATAGAGGATGGGATAAATTGCTCGATCTCAGTGTTTGCTGACGACACAAAAATATGTAGGGCAATAACAGAGCAGGACTGGCATATATATAATAACAAAGTTTAAAGAGTCAGGGAATTATGCAAGGAATTCTGGGAATTCCTCACATATCCAGGTAGGTGCAAGTATTATTGTCTAGCAGCCATTCCTATCCTAAAACTGATCACTTGCTGAAAGGAATGAGGTGTGTCAATGTAGAGATGCATCCCTGACTCTTTAAACTAGGTTAGTATATATATATATATATATACAGCCCTCAAAATTTCCACTCACCTACTAGCATTTGGCGGGTGGATTTAGCTGGGGGCGAGTGATGACAGGGCTGCATGACCAATCTCCCTGCAATCTGTACCTACACTTAAGAGTCCTGATGAGATTGGCGGCCGAAGAGAAAAGGTGCATTCTCGAGAAAAGTAGTCTGGTAATCTGCGCACAGGCAGAGCAGTACACAGGTGCTCTCCTTACAATTCTCATTAAGCCATGGGACCTAACAGTATGACCTCTCTGAGCCTGCCCCCCTCCCCCCGACCAATGTAGCTGGAGAGCAGAAAGTAATGAGTGAGGTGGAGGATTGCGAAAATTACCACTCCGGTGCAGGGCTCACTGAAAGTTGCCCTGACATGAGAGTGAGAGCCTTTCCAGTTTGTGCAGTTTTCTTCTCCTTGTGCTCTAAGTAAGTGTCCAACAGTTTAGCCTGAGCACTGAACAGGCTGGTCTCAATGTGTGCGGTGTCAGTGTGCTCTGTGCTATGGTGTCAATGGCTGTGCAGTTGTGTGGATTTCAGCGCTGGATTGTACTCCCTCCCGCTGTGCTGCAGCTCCTCTCCTCTCTGCCAGCCTGAATAAAAGGGGGAAGTGGGGACATGCAAGCGTGGAGCCGCACACACAGGCTCCTGATGATGAGATGAATGGGCGAGAGAGAGGAGGATGGATGGGAGTTCCAGAGGAGACAGCAATAGAATGGGGAAGAGACCCAGTTCTAGTGCCCTGTCCCTCTGGTCTGCCCCCAGTGCCCTGTCTCTCTGGTCTGCCCCCAGTGCCCTGTTCCTCTGGTCTGCCCCCAGTGCCCTGTCCCATTTTGTTAAAGTTGTTGTTGGTAATATTTAATTTTGTAACTTAATTCTGCATAAAACATTGTCATTCCATGAGATAATCTACGAGGGCGTGTTTACAGGTGCAATTAGGCGCAGGGCAGTGTATGAATTAGGTGGGGCAACTGGTGGCGAGTAACTCTTGAGGCCTGGCTAGTAGCTCAGGACTTGAAATTTTGAGCCCTGTATATATATATATATATATATATATATATATATATATATATATATATATACAGTGCCTTGCGAAAGTATTCGGCCCCCTTGAACTTTGCAACCTTTTGCCACATTTCAGGCTTCAAACATAAAAATATAAAACTAATTTTTTGTGTAAAATCAACAACAAGTGGGACACAATCATGAAGTGGAACACAATTTATTGGATATTTCAAACTTTATTAACAAATAAAAAACTGAAAAATTGGGCGTGCAAAATTATTCAGCCTCCTTAAGTTGATACTTTGTAGTGCCACCTTTTGCTGCGATTACAGCTGTAAGTCGCTTGGGGTATGTCTCTATCAGTTTTGCACATCGAGAGACTGACATTTTTGCCCATTCCTCCTTGCAAAACAGCTCAAGCTCAGTGAGGTTGGATGGAGAGCGTTTGTGAACAGCAGTTTTCGGTTCTTTCCACAGATTTTTGATTGGATTCAGGTCTGGACTTTGACTTGGCCATTATAACACCTCAATATGTTTATTTGTGAATCATTCCATTGTAGATTTTGCTTTATGTTTTGGATCATTGTCTTGTTGGAAGACAAATCTCCGTCCCAGTCTCAGGTCTTTTGCAGACTCCATCAGGTTTTCTTCCAGAATGGTCCTGTATTTGGCTCCATCCATCTTTCCATCAATGTTAACCATCTTCCCTGTCCCTGCTGAAGAAAAGCATGCCCAAACCATGATGCTGCCACCACCATGTTTCACAATGGGGATGGTGTGTTCAGGGTGATGAGCTGTGTTGCTTTTACGCCAAACATAACGTTTTGCATTGTTGCCAAAAAGTTTGATTTTGGTTTAATCTGACCAGAGCACCTTCTTCCACTTGTTTGGTGTGTCTCCCAGGTGGCTTGTGGCAAACTTTAAATGACACTTTTTATGGATATCTTTAAGAAATGGCTTTCTTCTTGTCACTCTTCCATAAAGGCCAGATTTGTGCAGTATACAACTGATTGTTGTCCTATGGACAGAGTCTCCCACCTCAGCTGTAGATCTCTGCAGTTCATCCAGAGTGATCATGGGCCTTTTGGCTGCATCTCTGATCAGTCTTCTCCTTGTATGAGCTGAAAGTTTAGAGGGACGGCCAGGTCTTCGTAGATTTTCAGTGGTCTGATACTCCTTCCATTTCAATATTATCGCTTGCACAGTGCTCCTTGGGATGTTTAAAGCTTGGGAAATCTTTTTGTATCCGAATCTGGCTTTAAACTTCTCCACAACAATATCTCAGACCTGCCTGGTGTGTTCCTTGTTCTTCATGATGCTCTCTGCGCTTTAAACAGACCTCTGAGACTATCACAGTGCAGGTGCATTTATACGGAGACTTGATTACACACAGGTGGATTCTATTTATCATCATTAGTCATTTAGGTCAACATTGGATCATTCAGAGATCCTCACTGAACTTCTGGAAAGAGTTTGCTGCACTGAAAGTAAAGGGGCTGAATAATTTTGCACACCCAATTTTTCAGTTTTTTATTTGTTAAAGTTTGAAATATCCAATACATTTTGTTCCACTTCATGATTGTGTCCCACTTGTTGTTGATTCTTCCAAAAAAATACAGTTTTTTATCTTTATGTTTGAAGCCTGAAATGTGGCAAAAGGTTGCAAAGTTCAAGGGGACCGAATACTTTCGCAAGGCACTGTGTATATATATATATATATATATATATATATATATATATATATATATGCCCCTGCAAGCAGAGGCCCTGTAGAGATTAACTTGAATTTATTATACAATCAAGGTATAGCACGGCTAGGGTTTTTTTTGCCTTCCTCTGGACCAAGCTGGGAGGATTCACTGAATCCTCTCTCTTTTGCCACTAAAAAATTATTTTCCCCCCGGTGACTGGCGACCATGGCTAATCTGCGGTACTCTGCAGAAACCATTTGGGATCTGAGGCGATTCGCCGCAATACTGCCAGCCATCACCAAAAAGGCCCTAAGAATTGAGCAACTTTTGAGAGTCGATCGACGATCGACTGTCAAAAATTTCAGCCGTTTACCCCAGCCTAAGCACATTTCATGTGCTTTGATCAACACAAGATCGGCAGTAAAACACCGACTTGAAATCCATGATTTCATTCTGCAATACGATTTAGACTGCCTCTTCATTACAGAGAGCTGGCTCACAGCCGACTGTAACACCATTCTAGGAGAACTGGTGCCAGAAAACTACCGTATTATAACGGAAAACAGAATAGGACAAAGAGGAGGAGGCCTGGCAGTGATTTGCAAGACTCATCTTGCAATCACCAAACCAGTCCTTCAAAACCCTCTTCCATTCATGGAAACCCTTACTCTGAAACTCCAAGCAAACTCCCAGGAGACCGTCCGGATTCTACCCTGCTATAGGCCACCTGGCTCAAATTCGCAGCTTCTCCCATCACTGACGGACTTCATCTCCACCTATACCCTTAACAGCAAACACCTTTTGCTGCTCAGGGATTTCAACCTCTGGGCCAACTCCCCGCAAGACCCTATTGCCGACGCTTGCATCGACCACCTAGAAGGACTAGGGCTACAACAACTAGTATGTGGGCCCACACATGCTTCAGGTCACACACTCGATCTTATTTTCAGAAAAGATCTGGAAATAAAAATCTTGGATTATGAACCGTTGCCATGGACAGATCTGCCATGGACAGAAAATAAAAACAATTCAGCCGCATCAAACGGCTGAAGAAACACTGGAGGCCATAAACACAGCCCTATTACAGTCAGCTGACTTAATAGCGATGAAACGTAAAACCCACATTCGGAAAAATAACTCCAGCTGGTTCAACAACCAACTGGCGTTACTAAAGCAAGAGCGCAGAAGGGCGGAAGCCGCCTGGAAAAGAAGCTCTTCAGATGAGAATCTCTCCATCTACAAGGCAATAACAAGAAAATACCACAAAGAAATCTTCAAAGCCAAGAAAAATGATTTTTCTGAGGCTATCAACAGCTCCCTGAACCACCCCCATGAACCCCCACGAACTCTTCAAGCTGGTCACTCATCACTTCATTAATAAAATCGAGGGAATCCGGCAAAGCATTCAGCAAAACAATTCCCCCCGTAGCCCCCCCCGTAATTATTTACACAACACCTGCAGTAATTCACCACAACCTGGGGAATTCACGCTGGAACCCATCTCTATCCATGTCACTGAAAATATCATCGGTACTCTGCGTAACAGCACTGCGCCGAATGATATCATCCCCACTAAACTGCTGAAGGAATGCGCCGACATCCTGGCACCTCCTATCACGCAGCTTATCAACCAATCCTTCAGGGAATGCATAGTGCCCTCCCAGTTGAAAGAGGGCATAATTCGACCCATCTTGAAGAAACCCACCCTGGACCCCAAGGACCCAATCCACCGCCGTCCCATAATAGGCCTAAATGTACTCTCAAAAGTAATAGAAAAAGTAGTGGTACAACAGCTGCAACAGCATCTAGATACCCACAACCTACTTGATCCATTTCAATCGGGATTCCGGCCCGGACACAGGACTGAAACCGCATTGCTCAGAATATGGGACGACGCTCTTGAGGCCGCAGACGAAGGAGAATCTTGTCTTCTGGTTCTGTTGGACCTAAGCGCAGCCTTCGATACAGTAGACCACAAGCTTCTATTGACTCGGCTAGCTGAAGTAGCCAAAGTCGCAGAAGGCAATTTATCTTGGTTCTCCTCTTTTTTGGAAAACCGATCGCAAATAGTGAAGTTAGGACCTTTCATTTCTGAAAAACGCACATTATCGTGCGGAGTCCCTCAAGGATCCCCTCTCTCGCCCGTGTTATTCAACATCTATCTTCGTCCTCTTTTTGAAATCATCAGCAGCCAAAAACTGCTCTATCACTCATATTCAGACGACACGCAACTGTATTTCCGCATCTGCAATAAAAAGGATCACCACCTCAATCTAGAGACATGCCTCTCTCTGATAGAGGACTGGATGACAAAGAGTTATCTTAAACTCAACGGAGCGAAAACAGAACTTCTCCTGTTTCACGCCAAGCGTATGAATCAACCTGCAACAACCTGGACACCCCCGCCCATTCTGGGCAAAATCATCACCCCTAGCGCCAAAGTCAAAAGTCTCGGTGCCATCTTTGACTCCTACATGACAATGGACGCACAAATAGGGTCAGTAGTCAGCGGATCTCATCATCTGCTGCGCCCACTATGCAGACTTATTCCTTTTATCCCCAGAGAAGACATAGCGGTCGTGGTGGGAGCAATTGTAAACTCAAGATTGGACTATGCAAATGCCCTTTACCTCGGACTCATCAAGTACCAAATCGCTCGTCTACAAGTCATTCAAAATACGGCCGCCAGACTTGTGACTGGGAAAAAACCCGGGGAATCAATCTCACCTTCACTGAGAGCCCTTCACTGGTTACCAGTAAAAGACAGAATCACTTTTAAAGCACTCTGTCTAACGCATAGATGTATTCATGGGAATGCCCCCCAATATCTATGCGAAAAAATAAAAGCTCACAATCCCAATCGCATTCTGCGATCCACCAACCAAAATCTGCTCCAGATACTGAAAGCCAGATACAAGTCGAAAGGAGAAAGAAGATTTGCGGTCCAAGGTCCCAGACTATGGAACGCTTTACCAACCAGCATTCGGTTGGAGGAGAACCACTTAGCATTCAGGAGAAAGATCAAGACTCATCTCTTTTGATACCAAAGGAGACAGGAACAACAAGCGCCCAGAGGCGATAAGTTTTCATTCATTCATTCATTTATGTCTGTGCTCCCTTTCCCATTGTCTCACATTTAGTCTGTGTTACTTTCCGTGGGTTGGTGTGGGCCTGTTCCATTCTCCTTAGACAGATTACCACCTGGAAACTACCCCGCCTATATGTTTTTAATCGACTTTGGTCATGCACGATATTTCAATTTAAAGATGTCTTCACCTCCCTGAGGAAGTTTAGAACAATATACAATCAAAACATGTTGGGGCTCTTCTGTGAAGTAATAGCATTTAGTGTTAAGAAACTCTTTTTTTGCTATTTGCAATATTGACATCTCATTTCTGGATACCATGCATACCAGAGCTCATGCAGTTTTTATGTGTTCATGTGTTTTTTATATATATTTGTTTGTAATAAATAACTTTATTATATATTCTATTCAGTCCATTTTTTTTTTTTAGCTGCCTATAGGCCCTTGGGAGCAATTTTTCAGTACTTTCTCTCCACCCAGGTGGGTGGGTTTCACTTGATTATAATGAAGTTTAACATTGGTAAATGTAAGGCAATACACTTGAGTAAGAATTTAAATGCAAGTTACTCATTAGGGGGAAGATGGAGAAGGATCTAGGGGTCCTAGTAGAAGACAGACTGAGCGATACCATGCAGTGTCAAGCTACAGCAAGCAAAACCATAAGAATATTAGCATGCATTAAAAAGGTAATTTACCCCAGAGATAAAACGATAATCCTGCCACTTTATAAAACTCGGCCGCATCTGGAGTATTCCGCCCAGTTCTGGTCACCAATCCTCAGAAAGGATGTGTTGGAGCTGGATAAAGTCCAGAGAAGGGCAACTAATTTAATATGGGGACTGGATGTATGTATTCTCCCTGAAGAAGAAACGCTAGAGAGGAGATATGATAGCACAATACAAATATCTCAATGATGATCCCAGCGTAAGTATGAAACTTTTTATTCCCAGGGAATGTAAGAGGATACAGGCCACACAATGAGACTGGAAGAGAAGTTTAACTTTAACCACTTAAGGACCCCCGCACGCACATATACGGCCACAGAATGGCTCGTACAGGCACAAGGGCGTAAATTTACGTCCCCGCCTTCGTGCGGTTCGGGGGTCCCATCGGGACCCCCTCCGCGGCGTGCGGGGGTCCCCCTGCCTCTGGGAGCGATCGCCGACGAGCGGGCGGATGTCCGTGATTTCCGCCCCCCCCCCGCGATCGCTCCCAGCCAATGGGAGCGCGCTCCCATCGTGTCAGTTCCTCCTCCTGTGTTTACACAGGAAGAAGGAAATGATGTAATCTCTCATCGCAGCGCTGTTTCCCAGCGCTGCTGATGAGAGAAGACATCACAAGTAAGTGTGCACCAACACAACACTGACATTAACCCCTTGTGATCGCCACCCCCCTGTCACAGTGTCACTGAATGCAGTGATCTTATCACTGCATTTAGTGTCAGTGTGACAGGCAGTGTAAAAAACAGTTAGTGTTAGGTTCAGGATAGCCCCCCCACCCCCCCTAATAAAGTTTTAACCCCCTGATCACCGCCCTAGTTAACCCTTTCACTCCCTATTGCCAGCATCACTAAGCGATCATTTTTCTGATCGCTGTATTAGTGTCGCTGTTCCCGCTAGGTAGCTATTTTTTTTTTATTGCGATTTTTTTTTTTACTAAAGACATGTGGCTGAATTAATTTTGGCCTAAATGTTTTAATAAAATTTAGTTTATTTGATTTTTTTTATAACAAAAAGTAAAAAAATTGTGTTTTTTTTCAAAATTGTGGCTCTATTTTAGTTTATAGCGCAAAAAATAAAAATCGGAGAGGTGATCAAATACCACCAAAAGAAAGCTCTATTTGTGGGAAGAAAAGGACGCACATTTTGTTTGGGAGCCACGTCGCACGACCGCGCAATTGTCTGTTAAAGCGACGCAGTGCCGAATCGCAAAAACACCTTGGGTCATTTACCAGCGTATTGGTCCGGGTCTTAAGTGGTTAAAGGGGTTGTAAAGTTTTTTTTTTTTTTTTAAATAGGTTCCTTTAAGCCAGTGCATTGTTGGTTCACTTACCTTTTCCTTAGATTTCCCTTTTTTTTTCTTTGTCTGAATGCCTCACTGTTTTTCCTCAGTAAGCTTGCCCCCAGCTTATCACGCTGACTAACCCCCAGCCAGAATGGCTCGGATGATGGGGGCAAGCTTACTAAGGAGGAAAAGGAAGTGAGAAATTCAGACAAAGAAAAAAACATTTAGAAGGGAAATCAAAGAAAAAGGTAAGTGAACCAACAATGCACTAGCTTAAAGCAACCTATTTAGAAAATAAAAAACAAATGTTTACAACCCCTTTAAGCTCCATAGGTTTTTTTTCACTGTCAGGGTGGTAAGGATGTGGAACTCTATTCCACAATCAATGGTGTCGGCAGGAAGTATGGATATTTTTAAAAGACTCTTGGACTTGCATCTTAGCAAAAACAATATACAGGGATTTGGGAATGATTTTTTACAAGCACACAGGTTGAACTGGATGGACTGTTGTCTTTATTCAACCTTATCAACTATGTAACTATGGTAGGGATGAGCCGAACACCCCCCTGTTCGGTTCGCACCAGAACCTGCAAACACACCAAATGTTCGTGTGAACTTTAGAACCCTGTTAAAGTCTATGGGACTCGAACATTTGAAATCTGCTAATTTTAAAGGCTAATATGCAAGTTATTGTCCTAAAAAGTGTTTGGGGACCTGGGTCCTGCCCCAGGGGACATGTATCAATGCAAAAAAAAGTTTTAAAAACTGCAGTTTTTTCGGGAGCAGTGAATTTAATAATGCTTAAAGTGAAACATTAAAAGTGAAATACTCCTTTAAATTTTTATACCTAGGTGGGTTTAAAGCAGGGGTCTCAAACTGGCGGCCCTCCAGATGTTGCAAAACTACAAGTCCCATCATGCCTCTGCCTGTGGGAGTCATGCTTGTAACTTTTAGCCTTGCAATGCCTCATGGGATTTGTAGTTTCTCAACAGCTGGAGGGCCACCAGTTTGAGACCCCTGGTTTAAAGTATGCATGTGAAATAGCACATGTTTCCGTACATAGAACTGTCCCTGCACAAAGTGTAATTTAAAACTGACTGGCAATTCAGAGAGAATTCATTCATAAAAAAGGCGTGGGGTGCCCTAAATTCAATAACCAGGCCCTTCAGGTCTGGTATGGATATTAACCTCGCCGTCAATTAAAAAAAAAAAATGGCGTGGAGTTCCCCCAAAAATCCACACCAGACCATTAAACCTGGCCAGCCGCAGAAAAGAGGGGGGGACAGAGAGCGCCCCCCCCTCCTGAACCGTACCAGGCCACATGCCCTCAACATGGGGAGGATGTTCCCATGTTGATGGGGACAAATGCCTCATCCCCACAACCCTTGCCCAGTTCACAAAGGAAGTGTAAATAGTTGTAAAAAAAACACACCGTGGAAAAAAGTCCTTTATTAAAAAAAAAAAAATCCAGCGGTGGTAATCCACTTTCAGTCCTGGCTCCCCGCTCCAACATTGTCGGTATCCAGCGACGGGTGATCTCCTCTCCGGTCCAGCGATGAGAAGATCATCCGGAATCCAGAGCGCAGCATCGCCGGCCGCCTGTGTCCACCGGAGACAGCCCGGCAAATGGCGCTGCTGAAGCTATGACATTTCTTATATTGGTGAGGCGGGGCCACCTGTCACGTGACCTCTGACGTGAGGTGGAAGTCTGGGTTTCCCCAGCAACGTAGCAGAGGGTACATCAGAGGGGGACGGGGTCACGTGATGGGTGGCCCCGCCTCACCAATATAAGAAATGTCATAGCTTCAGCAGCGTCATTCGCCGGACTGTCTCTGATGGACACAGGCGGCCGGCAATGCTGCGCTCTGGATCCCGGACGATCTTCTCATCGCTGGACCGGAGAGGAGATCACCCGTCGCTGGATACTGACAACTTTGGAGCGGGGATCGAGAGTGGATTACCACCGCTGAATTTTTTTTTCTTATTAATAAATGAATTTTTTCCACGGTGTGTGTGTTTTTTTTTACAACTATTTACACAATGTACTCCATTACCAATTCACATAGGGGGGCAGGA
Source organism: Rana kukunoris (assembly GCA_029574335.1). NCBI lineage: Eukaryota > Metazoa > Chordata > Amphibia > Anura > Ranidae > Rana > Rana kukunoris. The sequence continues at coordinate 658,471,386 of CM056049.1, forward strand.
TCTGAGGGTCCCCTTTGTTAAAGGGGTCTTCCAGATTCTGATAAGCCCCCTACCCGCAGACCCCCAAAACCACCGGGCAAGGGTTGTGGGGATGAGGCCCTTGTCCCCATCAACATGGGGACATCCTCCCCATGTTGAGGTCATGTGGCCTGGTATGGTTCAGGAGAGGGGGGGGCGCTCTCTGTCCCCCCCTCTTTTCTGCGGCCAGCAGGTTACGTGCTCAGATAATGGCTCTGGTGTGGATTTTTGGGGGAACTCCACGCCATTTTTTTTTATTTGGGGTGGAGTTCCCCTTAAAATCCACACCAGACCTGAAGGGTCTGGAATTGATATTTGGGGGGAACCCCATGTCATTTTTTTTTTAAATTGAGGGCAGCGTTCCCCTTAATATTCTTACCAGACATGAAGGGCCTGGTTATTAAATTTGGGGGGACCCCACGCTTTTTATTTTTTATGAATGAATTCTCTCTGAATTGCCGGGAGCCGACAATTCGTTATAGCCGCAGGTCAGTTTTAAATGACTTTTTTTCCTTCAGAAGTGACACTTTGTGCAGGGACAGTTCTAAGTACGGGAAACATGCGCTATTTCACAGGCTTACTTTACACCTCCCCTAGGTATGAAAATTAAAGGAATATTTCACTTTTATTGTTTCACTTTAAGCATTATTAAATTCACTGCTCCCGAAAAAACAGACATTTTTTAAAAAAAATATTTGCATTGATACATGTCCCCTGGTGCAGGACCCAGGTCCCCAAACACTTTTTAGGACAATAACTTGCATAGACTTTGCATAACTCCCAGACTTTAACAGGGTGTTCTGCGGCTTTTCGAATTTGCTGCGAACACCCCAAATTGTTCGTTGTTTGCCGAACAGGCGAACAGGCAATGTTCGAGTCGAAGCTCATCCCTAAACTATGCATTAATTTAATACAAGTTTTATATTGCACCTGACTGTGTGAATTTTTGCCACTGCACCACACTGCACCCCTCCTACATACTGGATTACAAATATCCATGAAACAGCAGTTGATCAACAACAATCCAACAAAATCCATGCCAAGGTCACTGATTTCAATACTGCTAAAAAGATGTTATTTTCTAAGAGATTCCTAAAATTAATAGAACTGTTCCAAAATACCTGCTGTACAAGTCTGGTCACAAGCAATTGGTCAAGGCTACTGGCAAAAAAGGAGATTACCAGTTACTAAATATAAGAATTATTTTCAAATAAGGCATGCTTTCTAATTCTCATACTTGAATATCATACTAATATAATTCTCTGCTCTGGACTATATTAGACAAGACCCAGCTAAACAAATTATTGGAGATAATTAAAACTAAACTAAAACTGGTGCCAGAAGTCTGTGTATTTATATTATGATGCTTTAAGAAGTGCATATCATCCCTTTATGATATTGACTGGAAGGAACAAATGCATTTACCTTGTATCAATACCAAATTGAGGTTTATATACTGTATGACAGGTTGTAATCCAAGGAATCATTAGCTCATGTGGTAGATGCATTTTTTTAGCGAGTCATGTCAGTCCAAACTGCAGTTTAAAGGCACGGCAGGCCACTTTTATTGAAAAGCTGAACTAAAAAAGTTCACAAACTGCGATTTTGCCCAAGCAGGGGTTCTTTTCCAGAAAAAAAACACAGTCAGTGAAAATACTGAGCCACCTGGCTATGCATCAGCAGTACTGCTGCTCTTAGCACTCAACTTTCTGGCTCTACAGGCTCACTCAGTCTAATGCCGCGTACACGCGATCGGAAATTCTGACAACAAATGTTCAATGTGAGTTTTTTGTCGGACCGTGTGTAGACTCCATCGGACATTTGTTGTCGGAATTTGAGAGCTGGTTCTCAAGTTTTCCGACTCTGTCTGTAGCCAATTCCGATGCACCAAAATTTGACGCATGCTTGGAATCATTAAACTTAATTTTTCTCGGCTAATCTTAGTGTTGTACGCCACTGCATTCTTGACGTTCGGAATTTCCAACAACATTTGTGTGACCATGTGTATGCAACACAAGTTTGAGCCAACATTCTATCGGAAAAAAAAAATCCACGGTTTTGTTGTCGGAATTTCCGATCGTGTGTATGCGGCATGCAGCACCTCACTGCACAGACCAACTCCTTACCTTTAACTAGGGTTCAGACCCCTTCCCCAAACTTACTTACTCTACCAGAGAATTCCAGACTCTTTCCAGCCCCCAGGACTCACTAGCCGCCTCAACTTTCTTTTTCTCCCAGGCCCTCTGGTGATCTCCCAGACTTGTATAGCTGCCCTTACATTCCCAGTTCTTTGGCAAGAAATTTCCACTCCAACATGGGGGGCAGTCTCTCACAGGTCCACACTGCTCTCCTGAAAGGACCTGGTCTCCAAAATTGGATCCAAAATTGAATCCCTGAGCTATCCTCAGGCTTGGGTTTTAATGTCCCTGCAGACAGTGGTTCTGTCCCACCCAAGGAACTTTTGAACCTTTAAACTCTGAGATTACAAAGCCCAGAAAAGGCTTGAAACAGCTTTCTTAACTCATAATAAATACTGCAACTTTGGGAATCCTGTGTCATTTCCATATCCATTTCCTAAACTCACACTGTGGCAGGAACTCACACCAAAAAGGATTGCTGAATTCTAAACCCTTCTACATGGATTATTTTAAATTCAGGAAAATACCTTGTTACACGCTGGACTGTGTCCCCAATTTTGACTTGTTGGTGTATGTAGCACCCTCATAGGTAGGTGCTAGGATTAGGTAAATTTTGTTTTGGCTCACTGTAATCAGTGTGGCTGGGTTGATTTTTCTGGTTTGTTTGGTGTTGCAGTGGCTGCTGGATTGACTGCTACCCCCTGGATGGTCCAGAAATGTTCTGAAAGTTTGTAGGCAGAAAGTCTAATCAGCAGCTTAATATTCATACAGCCCTGGCCAATCCCTGGGTAGAGGTGCCCAAATGGTGACTGGAAGCCTTTATAAATAATCGACGAAGAGCAGCCTGTTTTTAAAAAAAAAAAAAAAGGAGATTAGGCTGCCAGTTCCCTAGGCCAATCTGCCATGTACCTGCGGAATGTCGAGGCCTCAGGACCTGGAGGGCTGCTTTGCTCAAAACTACACCAAGCTGATTAAGGTACTGTCATCTGAGGATCTAGTTTGCTATCACAGGGCGAAAGTGTCTCAAGGATATTAAAAGGATGCAACCAGGGAAATTAGTAAGTACAGACTACTGAGTGAGACATTTTTTCCCTAAAAAGAAGATCATAGCCTGGGGGGGATGCTAACCCCTAGGCAATTTGGTCATGTTCCTGTGGAAAGCTGACTGAGAGACTGTCGTCTGAGGATCTAGTCTGGTACCACAGGGTGAAAGTGTCACGAGGATATTGGAAGGAGGGAACCAATTTTCCAAGGATATTTGTAAGTACAGACTGGTGAGAGAGATCCTAGACCTGTGATTGGTGCTCAGTCTATTTAATTCTTAATAAAAGGACTACTCTAACTGTGCAGAGAGAAAGATTCATCTCCTCAAGTTGATACTACAAAGCTCAGTCCATTATGTTCTTATGCAAGGACTTGGCTCGCAGTTCTACAAGAACAAGAAAGTTCAGTGTCTTCAAATTATTACTCTCTAAGACCGCGTACACACAATCAGACCGGTCCGATGAAACTGGCCTGAAGACCAGTTTCATCGGACCAAATTGATCGCGTGTACGGCCCATCGGACTGTTGTCCATCGGACCAAAGTTTTAAAACTTGCTTTAAAATCTGTCCGATGGACACCTGTCCGTCGGACCAAAACGATGGTTAGTACACAAAGGCATCGGACCAAAAACCCGCGCATGCTCAGAATCAAGTCGACGCATGCTTGGAAGCATTGAACTTCGTTTTTTCAGCACGTCGTTGTGTTCTACGTCACCGCGTTCTGGACCGATGGGATTTTGGACTGATGGTGTGTACGCACATCAGACCACTTCAGTGGTGGTCCAATAAAAACGGTCCGTCGGACCAGTCTCATCGGTTTGGTCTGATCGTGTGTACGTGGCCTTAGGGTTGCTGGAGTATCCTACCATTACCCACTACCTATCCAAGTTCTTACTAAAGCATCATATAAGCATTACCCTAGACCATTGATAGCAAACCTTGGCACCCCAGATGTTTTGGAACATAATTTCCCTTGATGCTCAACTACATTGCAGAGTGCATGAACATCATGGGGAATGTAGTTCCAGAATATCTGGGGTGCCATGGTTCGCCATCACTGTCCTAGATGAATTAATAAGCCTGAAGTGTGATCAAACCTGTGTGTCGGCTGCGAGGAAACTACTGGAAAAAAGGATCTAGGCAATCTACTTAGCAGCTCCGACGGGGGTAACGCAATATTGGCTTAGGGTAATCAAATTACTGTACTGTGGATGCCCGCTATATAAAAAAAATCTGGGATAATGATTAAGCCATCCCCTAGCCCCTCTTCCAATGAATACCTATTTATGGTTTAAAGAACTGACACTTTTAATATACTGTATATACAGTAAAACTGTTTTTTAAATGCGATCAGTGTTCCAAATGTTGTCTTAGGCCGAGTACACACGATCGAATATATCTGCTGAAACTGGTCCGCAGATGTACAGGCTAGCAGACAGGTTTCCAGCAGACAAAGGTTTTAAAGCATGCTTTAAAACTTGTCTGCTGGAAAGCCGTCTGTCGGATATGTCTACTGGTTAGTACGCCTAACCAGCAGGCCGAAATCTCCCGCATGCGTCAAATGGATTTGACGCATGCGTGGAAGTATTTTACTTCCTGGTTTGGTGATGTGGCGGCGTCAACGTCACCGCGCTGTCTGTCCGCGGGGATTTCGGTTTGATCGTGTGTACACAGATCAAACCAAAATCTCCCAGGAGACATGTCCGATGAAAACGGTCTGTCGAACAGTTTTCATCGTATGTATCTCCTCGTGTGTACGGGGCCCGAGTAACAGCCTACTTTATTCCCCTATACAGCAATACTGGAAAAAATACTGCAATACAGCAATACTGGAAAAAAGAGGGGAACACCCTAAGGGCAATGCGTTTTGCTTCAGTGCAATAGGCCAGGTAAGAAAAAATTCTGAAAGGAGGAGATAACAAGTGATGAATCAACCTTTTCATCACTTCACTACTGTGTTCCCTTTACTGTCCAATCAAAGGCTAGGGGGAGGAAAGTGACCATGCCTGTTTTGCTAAAAGCGGATCTCCTCCCCCCGCAACAAACTTCCACTCCATTCAGTTCTCAAAACATCTGCAAGTAATTTTCAAAATCAAATATTTATTCAGTCGCTTACATCAAAAGAATCAATTCTCACTTCCTGGTAAAGTGAAGCACTGGTGATGTAGCCGGTTTCTTACAGCTGTCTCCTGGGAAGGGTAGGTCATCTGTGCCTTCCATAGATTTTTCACTTGTATACTGTAGGGATGGACGAATGGTTCGACCCGAGTATAAGTTCGAGCCGAAAGTTTGCGTTCGACCATTTGCCGAACACACGAATTAGCATAGTGTTCGCCCTGCCAAAATCCCTGCAAGCTTTGTCCAATCAGAGCGCAGCATAAGCTGGTTATTAAGGAGCGGGGCAAGAAAGCTGGCAGCGGCATCCTTAAAGGGTCACTAAAGGAAAACATTTTTTTTGCTGAAATGACTGTTTACAGGGTATAGAGACATAAAAGTTAACTGATTCCTTTTCAAAATGATTAAAAATAGATACAAATCAATCATATAATGTGCCTGCAGGTTAGTTTCATTTTTGAACTGGCTTCATGTTTCTGCAAAGTAGAAATAGACACACAGAACAAAAACAAACAAATCCAGGGCAGTGTTTTGTTTTTAAAATTAATCTGATTGGTTCTGGGAAGTTTTAAACACACAGTAATGACAGCTTAAACCATCGTGAGAAAGCTCCCAGCACTGTGGTTATAAGGAAACAGACAAGCAGGAAGTGTGGAGAACAGAGCAGAATTACAGCAACTTCAAAGCAAAAACGAACAATAAGGACATGAAACCAGTACTGCAGTAAGGTAAAGGAAGCTAAAAATTCCTTTAGTGATCCTTTAACAACCCATGAGTCATCAGCTGTCAATTGGTTTCCCCCCAAAAAAGTGCTGGTTAAAGAATAAAGAAACAAAATGCACAGGGTCCCCTTCCAAGTCCATAGCAGGCCCTTAGGGATTTGAAGGGGAACCCCATGCCAATGTTTTTTCAAAAAAACAACGTGGGGTCCCCCCCAAAATCCATACCAGACCCTTACCTGGGCATGCAGCCTGGCAGGTCAGGTAAGGGGGGGAGGGAGTAAACAGTAAGTTTAAAAAAAAAAAGATGTAAATAATAAAAAAATTAAAATAAACAGTAAAGTTAGCCCATTTTTTTTGTATAACCACTTTAGCCCCGGACCATATTGCTGTCCAAAGACCAGAGCACTTTTTGTGATTCGGCACTGCGTCGCTTTAACTGACAATTGCGCAGTCGTGCGACGTGGCTCCCAAACAAAATTGGCGTCCTTTTTTTCCCACAAATAGAGCTTTCTTTTGGTGGTATTTGATCATCTCTGCGGTTTTTATTTTTTGCGCTACAAACCAAAATAGAGCGAATATTTTGAAAAAAATGCAATATTTTTTACTTTTTTCTGTAATAAATATCCCCCAAAAGGCTGATACGTATTCTTCTACATATTTTTCGTTAAAAAAAAATCGCAATTAGCATTTATTGATTGGTTTGCGCAAAAGTTATAGCGTTTACAAAATAGTGGGAAGTTCTATGGCATTTTTATTATTTTTATTTTTTTTACTAGTAATGGCGGCGATCAGCGTTTTCTTTCAGTACTGCCACATTATGGCGGACACTTCGGACACTTTTGACAAATTTTTGGGACCATTGGCATTTTTTTAGCGATCAATGCTATAAAAATGCATTGTATTACTATAAAAATTCCAGGGGTTAACACTAGGGGGCAGGGAAGGGGTTAAGTGTGTTCCTGGGTGTGTTCTAACTGTATTGGGGGGCAGCTTCACTAGCTTCACTAGGGGAAATCACTGATCTTCTGTTCATACATTGTATGAACAGGAGATCAGTGTTTCCCCCGCTGACAGGAACGAGAGCTATGTGTTTACACACATAGCTCCCGTTCCCCGCTCTGTAACTAGCAATCGCGGGTGCCCGGCGGCGATCGTACCCGCCGAGCGCGCGGGACTCGGGGGCGAGCGGGGGGCACGCGGGCCGCCGGCGGCGCGCACGCGCCCCCTAGTGCCCGCGAAAGAGCCGACGTAGCATGACGGGCTCTCGCCCAGGAGTGCCGACCTGCCGCCGTAGAATGACGGCGGCTGGTCGGCATGTGGATAATGTGACATGCTTTTAAATTGTGCACACTCGTGGAATGGCGAAAAACAAAGGTAAAAATCTCCATAGAAGACACTTTCGAAAAATGTACCGGTTAGGAGGTTAGAGTTACAGAGGAGGTCTTTTGCTAGAATTAATGCTCTCACTAACGATTGCAGCGATACCTCACATGTGTGATTTGAACACTGTTTAACCCCTTGCTGACCAGCGCATGACGATATATGTCAGCACAATGGCACGGCTGGGCAAATGAGCGTACCTGTTCTTCCCCTTTTTAAATCGTGGCATAGTGGACTCGATGTCCGCCGGGGGCCCGCAATCTTAAACAAGGCGTTTCCCCGTTCTACCTAGCAACATACTGTTTCCTGTCATCGGAAGCAGTGCCATGTCCTAGTGAGACAAGCCTCCCTACAGTTAGAACACAGTGAGGGAACACAGTTAACCTCTTGATCGCCCCCTAGTGTTTAACCCCTTCCCTGCCAGTGTCATTTCCACAGTATAATCAGTGCATTTTTATAGCACTGATCACTGTAGAAATGACAATGGTCCCAAAATAGTGTCAAAAGTGTCCAATGTGTCCGCCGCAAAGTCGCAGTCATGATAAAAATTGGAGATCGCCGCCATTACTAATAAAAAAATAATAATAACAAAAATTCCATAAATCTATCCCCTATTTTGTAGATGCTATAACTTCTGTGCAAACCAATCAATATATGCTTATTGTGATTATTGTAATAGAATACAAATCGGCCTAAACTGAGAAAGAAATTTGATTTTTTATATATTGTCTGGGTATATTTATTATAGCAAAAAGTCAAAAATATTGCTTTTTTTTTTCAAAATGTACGCTATTTTTTGTATATAACGCAAAAAATAAAAACAGAGGTGATCAAATACCACCAAAAGAAAGCTCTATTTCTGGGGAAAAAAGGATGAGAATTTTGTTTGTGTGCAACGTCGCACAATTGTCAGTTAAAGCGACGCAGTGCCGTATCACAAAAACTGCTCTGGTCAGGAAGGGGGTAAATCCTTTCGGGGATGAAGTGGTTAAATATGCGGGCACGACTTACGCATACGGTTCCTTTGCTGCACAAGCTTGCGGGGATGGGGGAGATTTAAAAATATTTTATTTATTGTATTTTTTTTTTTTTTTTTTACATTGTCAAAATAAAAATAAATTGAGCGTTAGAGCCAGTTCACACTGGGGCGACTCGTCAGGCGACTCAGCCACCTGACATGTCGCGTCCCATTCTATTCAATAGAACCATTCTAATAGGAGCGATGCAAGTCGCTCCCACTTAGAAAAAGGTTCTTGTATGACTTCGGGGGCGACTCGAGGCGACTTGCATTGACTTCTATACAGAAGTCATTTTGTAAGTCGCCTCTGAAGTCGTCTTCAGGACACCTTGCCGAGTCGCCCCCGAAGTCGTGCCGCCCCAGTGTAAACCAGCTCTTAATTTTATTGCTTTCTCAAGGAATGTAAACATCCCTTGTGACATTAATAGGTGGTGACAGGTACTCTCTATGGAGGGATTAGGGGTCTAAAAGACGTTGATGTCATCTTTGAGGTTTTTACAACTAAAACTTGCTGGCCACCTTGCATTGGACGGTCTATACTGATAGACTTGACTACTTTATGTGGATATAATTTTTACTGTGGCCCTGGCCCTTTCCTCCTGCCCCGGTTCTCTACGGTTTTCTGGTTACTGAATAGAATCACTCCTGATAAGGATATGATGCAACTATGATTTCTAATAGATGAAACCTTTCCCCCTTCTGTTCAGCACTCCAAACCCCTTTTGGAATTACGTGTAATCCATTCAGCGACTGCTGTTGTATCTAGGATTATAAGCGATATGTGGTGCATTGGAAGGCTGACGATCATTTTGATAAATTAAATATTTAATGTTCTACTGCTAAAAATTCTCCTGCTTCGTCCTGAGGAAGCCCAAAGGTGAAATGCGTAGACGATGCACAGAGGATATTTTCTACACTATTATATATCCTATATGTTTTTTTTATATCAATTGTATTTTTTGTAATAAATATATATTTTTTCTAATTTTGTTGTTCCCAGCTTGCCTCTAAAGTCCGCCCAATTGCTGCCCTTCCAGCAGTAATTTTTCTCTATTCCTATATTTACGGATGTTGGCAAATTTGAGTGCTTTTTTGTCCCCTTTTCCCCTTTTTTTGAGCCAGCTACATAAAGCCGAGGCCTCATATGTGCTTACGATCAGTGCTAAGGGGTACGTCAAGTGCTAAGTGTAGAAAGTGGCATATTTTTTGTGTGCCAATCAATGTTAATGTATATAAATCTTAGACTGCGGTGTAATTCAATAACTATTTTTAACTGAAACGTTCAAGAGACGCTGAGATCTTACAGTCCCCTGCCAGTATACACATTACTAACCCATCATATGTCTATTTCCTATTTCTGATATTATATTTCATGTACATAATAAAAGGAATGTAGATGAACAGGGATACTTATCTTCAAAAGGCAGGCTGACCCCTCTCCTCCTGCACAGGCTAATTACACCACCTGTGTTACTTGCATCACTGGTTCTTAAAGGGCCAGTCCTTCAACGCCCAACAAGCTGCTCTATTACTGCTCACAGAACATAATTAAGAGCACACTATCAGAGCAGAGCTCAGCATTTTGTCCTGCAGGCAGAAGTGTGCAATCAAGTTTCCATGTGACATGTCCTAAATAATTACAGCAATGATGTAAAACCTACTGTATACTCTTATGTATCAACAAGTTTTCACCAAGGACTGGAGATATTTCCGCACAGCTGCAAACCTGATTTACGCCTTCGGGACAGGTCTAAAGCTTTTTTTTTTTTTCTCGGTAGCTGCATGTTGAAAAAGAACCCATAACAAACTACAGTAGCCCAGTAAAAATAAAGTACTATTCAGTCAAATGAATATAAAATGATAAAAAGGATATATAAAAAAAAAAATCACAGCTGATCTTCCCTGGGCTTTTATTTTTATTCAAAAATGTTGTAGTGGATAATCCACAATCTGCAGTGACTGCCACTCCTCTAAATAGCAACCCACACTCGGATCACCTTTCAGAGGTGTCCGATAGGCGGTAAGGAGGCACTATGTTGCCTCCTCATTGCTTGATTTAACCCTATATTTGCTGTAGTTCCACACCACAGTTGTGTGCATTGCATGCCGTTGTGGTGCAGACCCCAAAAAATTGCATTAACCACGCTCGTAGGGAGCACTGCCCGCTGCACATTTTATTGCAATGTGTAGGATTGCAGCCACAGCTGTATGCTATTGTTCAGGGATTACGGCTCAACCACCTGGTTTACTGCCCCCCAGTCACACATGTGAAGAAGCCCTTAGAGGGTTGTGTCACCGATGCAATGTCAGAAAACCTGTGCAATCTCTGCTGCTGTATTCCAGAACCCTTATGTCTCTTTCAGACTGGCAGTCGGGGGTCTCAACTGACCATTTTTACCAAAACCCCTGTCTGCCCACCCAAACTGTAAAATAAAAGCCAGATGGGGCTGTCCACATGACACAGAAAAAAGGGAATACCTGTGCTCAAATCCCAATAGCTTGTATTTGCATATACAGTATAGGTCCATATATATTTGGATACATGCACAATTTCCATACTTTTGGCTCTGTATGCCACCAAAATAAAATTAAAATGAAACAATCCAAATGAATTTGAAGTGCAGACTTTCAGTTTTATTTCAAGGGGTTGAAAATTTTACAAATTTTACAGATTTTATGAAAACTGCAACCATTGTTATACACAGTCCCTCCCTTTTCAGGGGCTCAAATGTAATTGGACAAATGAATATAATCATAAATAAAATGTAACATTTTTATATTTTGTTGAGAATCATTTACTGGAAATGACTGCCTGAGGTCTGGAACCCATGGACTTTACCAAAGACTGGGTTTTCTCCTTTATGTTTCTTTTTCAGGCTCTAACTGCAGCTGTCAGCTTCAGTTGTTCTTTGTTTGTGGGTCTTTCTACCTTTAATTTTGCCTTCAGCAAGTTTAAAGCATGCTCAATTGGCTTGAGATATGGTGATTGACTCGGCCATTGCAGAATATTCCACTTATTTTCCTTCAAAAGCTACTGGGTTCCTTTTGCAGTGTGTTTTGGATCATTGCCCATCTGTACTGTCCAATCAACTTTGCTGCATTTGGCTGAATTTGGGCTGACAGTATATCTCTAAACACTGCAGAATTCATCCGGCTGCTTCTGTCTTCTGTCACATTATCATCCAATAAACACCAATGACCCAGTGCCACTAGAAGCAATGCATGCCCATGCCATCACACTGCCTCCACCATGTTTTACAGATGACTTTGAGTGCTTTGGATCATGAGACGTTCCAAGCCTTCTCCACACTTTTTTCTTCATTTCGGTACATATTAATCCTAGTTTCATCTGTCCAAAGAATGCTTTTGCAGAACTGGCCTGTTTTTTATTTTATAATTTTTTTTGGTAAAGTCTAATCTGGGTTTTCTATTCTTCAGGCTTTTGAATGGTTTGCATCTTGTGGTGAACCCGAAGCCTCTGTATTTTCTCTCGTGAAATCTTCTCTTGATTTTAGACTTTGACAATAATATGCCCACCTCCTTCACTTGTCTGGATGTTGTGAATGGGTTTTTCTTTACCATAGAGAGCATCCTGCGATCATCCACCACTGTTGTCTTCCATGGTTGTCCAGGCCTTTTTATGATGCTGAGCTCACCAGTGCGTTCTTCTTTCCTCAGAATGTACTAAACTGTTGATTTGGCCACTCTTAAAGTTGCTGCTATCTCTTTGATGATTTTGTTTAATTGTTGAAGCCTTACAATGGACTGTTTCAGTTGCATAGACAGCTCCTTTGAAAGCATGATGTAGGTTCACAACAATCGATTCCAAATGCAAATACCACATTTAGAATCAACTCCAGACCTTTTACCTGCTTAAGTGATGAGTAACTAATGAAGTAGTAGCCCACATCTGGCTATGAAACAGCTTTTGATGTAATTGTCCAATTACTTTTGGTCACTTGAAAAATGGGGAGGGTGGATATTAAGAGTTGTAATTCCTAAACCCTTCCTCCAATTTGGATGTACATTCTCTCAAATTAAACCTGAGAGTTTCAGCCCATATCCATTATATAGCTGTAGATTGAATATGTTTTGGTAGATACCTGAAAAGAAAAATATATACTGTATATGGACATAACTGTCATTTATCAGGTGCTATACTGTAGGTGTGTGACCACAAGTTAACACTAGAAATTCTGGATGGACCCTCTGCACACGGTTATACACCCATACTAGCAAACTTTGCAATACAAAACAAGATATACTTGTGCTCAAATCCCTATAGCTTGTACATGCATATAATTTATCAGGGTATACATTTCACACGACACAGCCATGATGCCCTGGTTTGTGACTGTAACATCTTTAACTCAGGGTGCAGAGTTTGACAAGCGGCACTTCTTGTCAAATTAATGCAATGGGTTCAATGGGGTCACCAGCAATTGCATGCAGTGCACACAATTGTACCACAGTAGTGTGGCATTAATGGGTTAAAGCAGGCAGTGAGGCCTAATGCCTACGCACCACCTGTCAAATGCCCTCTGAAAAGAGATCTGTACACAGATTGCATTTCAGAGGCCATCACATTGAACAATAAGTGTGAAAGATGCCTTACTTCTTTTTTTTGTCTCACTCTCTCCTTGATCTGCATTGATGATTATGCCCCCCTTAACTTCAATGTCATGTGATATTCCTGGGTCCCCTTGTGTAGTCTCTGACCACTTAGTTTTTCTCCAAGTCACCTAATGTCAGCTTGGAAATTTCTACGGTCAATGAGGAAGCTGGATGACACTTTGAATGACCCCGACCCACATGCTACTGTGATGCTGCTTACAAGAGCATTAACTAACTACTATAGGACCTTACTGAACCTGTTTTAAAGGTTAGAAAAAGATTAGTATTCTTTACTAAATAGCAGGCCAGCTCACTTTACTAGATTTGCAGAATTGTTTATCTTTAACCCCTTAGTGCTGACGCCTCCTGATTTCTGATGCCCGGAGGCAGGCTGGGGTTTCTGATCGTAAGGCCAGCGTGATTGGCTGTCATAGCAGTCACATGATTGGAAAGTTCCTGATCACAGATAGAGATTGGAAGCTTTCTGTTAGCCACGGTAACGGTGTCGAGAGCGTGAAGGCTGCTGCCATTTAGACATCTGCATTTCGTTTCGTTACGAATTCGAATTCGGACAAATTTTTCATTATTTGGAAATTCGGATGCATCCGAATTTCCGAATCACAAAATTAACGAATTTAAACAAATTCGAAAAAATCTGAACGAAATTCGAATTCTGAACGAATTCGAAAAGAATTTGAATCGAATTCGAAAAAAAAATCTATTCGAATCGAATTCGAAAACAATTCAAATCGATAACAAATTCGAATGAAAATTGAAAGCAAGTTTGAATCAAAATCTAAAAAATATAAATTGATTTCTAAAAAAGAATACAATAAAATAGAATATAAAATAATAAAACAATAGAATGAAAATCAAAGAATAGTAAAGAACAGAATTTAATAGAATGTAATCAAATACAATAATACAAATACATACAATCAAATCCGGTTGAAATAATTTCCACTCCGGTTGAAATAATTTCAAATCCAGTTGAAATAATTTCAAATCCAGTTGAAATAATTTCTAATCCAGTTGAAATAATTTCTAATCCAGTTGAAATAATTTCTAATCCAGTTGAAATAATTTCAAATCCGGTAGAAATAATTTCAAATCCGGTTGAAATTATTTCCAATTCGGTTGAAATTATTTCCAATTCGGTTGAAATTATTTCCAATTCGGTTGAAAAATCATGGAATTTGGTTGAAATATTAACGATAGCGGATGAAATATTATTGAATTCTGTTGAAATATTTTCGAATCCGATCAAAATATGATCGAATTCGCATCCGGTAGAAATATTATCGAATCCGATAGAAATATTTTCGAATTCGACCCTTTTTCGAATTCGGTTGAAAACGATCTAATTCGGCCGGGTTTTCGAATTCTGTCAAAAACGATCGAATTCAATCGAGTTTTTTCGAATTTCTATCAAACGATCGAATTCCTAAAACGAATTTAACAAATTTAATGAATTTAACTTAACGAAATTAATTAAATAACGAATTAAAACGAAACAAAACAAATTTTTTCCTTTTGCACATGTCTACTGCCATTTGTTTCTCCCAAATATTTCTCCTACAAGTTTCTAAATCCCTCAGGAGCCGCTGATTAATTTGGGATCGACGTATTAAGTTACCTCTGTATGTTGTCTAGGGGTGATTGTAGTGAGCAGAGCAATAAGAGAATGTCCAAACCTGCCGCTGAAGTTTTCTGAATGCTTTATTTCCTGGTCCAACACGACCAACATCAACATGAGGTAGAAAGAAAAGGTTGATGAAAGGAGAGAACGTTGCTTTGGATGAAAAGAAAGCAGTTCTGCTTTCTGTAGTAGAACAGTTTGTCACCACTCTAGCCAGATTGGGTAGAGTGCCTCCGGACAGACTTCTGCCACAAGCCTGGCAGCCAGAGCGTCACTTAAGGTTGCTGGGAGGAACAAGTCTCTCTCACTGACTTGGCTCTAGTTGAGTTTAGCGTTTCAAGATGAAGACCTCTGCCACAGGCCCAATGTTGGACTGTAGAGCGAATCCTCCCAGTAGGGGTCACCAGCTGATAGTCTATGGTTATCTGTCAGTTCCTGGCAACCAGATCCACAACCTGAAAGTGGATGCCGCACCTGGAACCCGCGAAGAACCCCGAAAAATGGCATCTGCCACAGATATACCCTCCCCCAGCATGCTCCGCGAGGGAAAACTCCTCCAATTGGCTGCTGGGGAAAATTGGCTCTGCCTGAATCCCTCTGGCGCCACCTGCCACCCAGAGATGGAACTACTTCTCTGGAGAACAGAATGACCCACAGAATAATTCAGGGCTGACAGCAGCCCAATTTAGCAAAATTAGGAGTGAGAGCAACATCACTCTCCCACTAACTATAGCGTAGCGCCTTTTCTGAAAGAAAGGGGGCGCTACACATACGTGATCAAGCCCTGGTTCACACCAGTGCAGCTTTGAAGCCGACTATTAGTGTGATTTCATGTGTGGCTTGCTGACATCTGTGCAACTTCATTTAACAGATGTCAATGCAAGTCACACTGAAATTGCGCAGTAGCCTCTTTCAGAGAGGCAGCGATTAAAAAATTGTTCCATTTCCACAAATGGGGTGCAACTTGTCATGCAGCTTTGAACTGTCGGGTCTTCTTTCCTCCTCTCTCAGGGATCCAATCACAGCACCTAACGTTTCAGCCAATCAGGTGACAGGTAACAGACCCGAGCACCTGATTGGCCTAGAGGCAGTTCAATGTTAGCAAAGGAATTTCTTTTGCCAACACAACGCTAAGTGAACAGCGAACACACAGCATGGTGCCCGCTGTTCACCTTTTGGGAGCCTATTAGAGCCTATGTCGCTAATCAGGTGCTTCCAAAAAACACCCCCTCTACTGTAATTCAGGTACCCGGCCAGACACCTGAATATAGGTTGTTAGCAGCGACCATAGATAGATTCATGCAATGCATGAATCTGTCAATGGTGATAGAGCGGTGCCAGGAAAGAGGGAGCGGTGCCCATGCGCCCCTTATGGACGCACCACCACTGAAGCAGAGAAACATTCAACCTATGGTATTGTTACTAAGTATGCAGAAGGATATCTGGAAGGATCTGGTTGTTCTGGTAGATTATAGACTTTAACGTGTGATGCCAAACTGCAGTTTCTAAAACCAGCAAAATACTTTTTGATATTAAAGGGATATAGACTGTAGACAGAGAGATATTATTTTACCCTTCTATGAATTATCAGTAAGACCTGAAATTTGTGGTTTTATTTTGGACACCAGTTCACAAAAAGGATATCAGAAAACTAGACAAAGTGCAGAGAAGGGCAACCAAACTAATAAGAGTCATGGAGGAGTTCAGCTAAGATGATAGATTAGAGCAGGGGTCTCCAAACTACGGCCCTCCAGTTGTTCAAGAACTACAATTCCCATCATGCCTAGTCATGTCTGTGAATGTCAGAGTTTTACAATGCCTCATGGGATGTGTAGTTTTGCAACAGCTGGAGGGCCGTAGTTTGGAGATCCCTGGATTAGAGCAACTGAATGTATTCTCTCTTGATGTTGAGTTATTCATTAAACACATGGAAAGTCTTTTTCACAGTAAGAGACTTCCTCAAGAACTAGTTCTGGCCAGCTTAGTAGGTTGTTTTTAAAAAAAAGAGCTGGATGCATTGCTAAGTAAGTTTAAATGACGGAAGGAGAAGGCAATGGATCCGCTTCCCTCAGTTTTGTGAGACCAGAAGTGAGGACAGCAACACTAGAGCCAGAGACAGCACAGGAGTGGTGACAGAGTCAAATACAGAGTCAAATAGGGGTTTAGGGACAGTGAAAGTAGCACAGTTTTTTTTTTTACCTTATTGCAGAGAATGTATTGAGGTAAAACATTTTTTTATAAGAGCGCGACTTCCTGGCTAGAAGACTTTGGAATGACTCTATCATAACACCTTTAATACTTCATTGCCAACAAGCTGGAATGGTGAGATAAAGCTGGAAGATGGTGGGGTATATGAACATTTGAGGATGTAGTGTAAATAGAAAAGACAACCCCTGCTATATAAATATTAATGAATGAACAAATCCAGATTTTTCTTCTAATCATCTATATATTCTTGAATGTGAAATGTAATGTTCAGTGCCCTTTTTACTTATAATGCCATTTATGCTCTATTTGACTGATTTTATAGTTACATTAAACAAAAAATAAATTATGTGCTCAAATACTGAGAAGACTATATAGACTATATAGTACCCCACATGTCTGGCTGAATTTGAGAGGCGCCAAATTGTTGGCATGTCTGAGGCCAGTATGTCGCACTGTGAAATTTCCCAATGAGTCAAGAGGAATGTACTTGCCATTCACTGGAGAATCAACCAACAGGCAAATGAGGCACACATGCCAGAAGACTGGATTTAGAATGGTCAGAAAGATGACTAACTGTGAAGAACAAAGGATTGTTAGACTGTCATTATAACAAGATGGATGATCTCAGGTCAACTCAGAATCACTCAAGCAATCGTTTGCTTGAAGCAGGACTTCGCTCTCATGTCACTATGCAGTATTTACTTCTGACACCAAACTACTGCAAATAATAAGACTTGGTGTAAGAATTGGGTGAATTGGAAAAGTGAATTACAGGCTTGAATCCTGGTTATGTGTTAGTAAGTCCATACCTTCCAACATTTAAAAATTTCCCTGCGGGACATTTTTGTTGAGCCGCCGATCGAAGTTGTTGAGCGGGGCGGTGCCGATCGGATCGAAGTTGTTGAGCGGGGGGGTGCCGATCGGAGCTAAGTTGTTGAGCGGGGGGTTGCCGCGATCAGGGTTGTCGCACTCGTCTGTCATCCTGTCTCCCCTCCGAGCTGTGTGGGAAAATTCACCCCTTGGCGGGACTGCGGGAACATGCAGTCTGTGCGGGTTGGGACTTATGTAAGTCTAACTTCAGAAAACGTGTGTGTACTTAGGAATGGATGGAAGGACTAATTTCAGAAAACTGTCTATTGACCTTTTCTGAATCATGGTTTAGGGAAGCATGGGCAGGGATACAAAGGATTTTGGGTCTGGGATCAAAAGTAACATTTCTGTCTTTGCAGATGACACCAAGCTATGCAGTGAAAAAACGTCCTCACAGGATGTCTCCAATTTACAAGCCGACCTCAATGCTCTGTCTAATTGGTTGACTATGTGGCAGATGAGGTTTAATGTTGATAAATGTAAAGTTATGCACTTGGGGGCTATGAATATGCATGCATCATACATGCTAGGGGGAGTTCAACTGGGGGGATCTGTAGTGGAGAAGGATCTGGGGGTTTTGGTAGATCATAAGCTCAATAATGGCATGCAATGCCAACCTGCGGTTTATAAAAAGTGAGCAAAGTCCTTTCTTGTATTAAGAGAGGTATGGACTCCAGAGATAGAGATATCATTTTGCCCCCGTACAAATCATTAGTAAGACCTCATCTGGAATATGCAGTCCAGTTTTGGGCTCCAGTTTTTAAAAAGGATATCGGGGAACTGCAGAAAGTGCAGAGAAGGGCAACTAAACTGATAAGAGGCATGGAGGAGCTCAGCTATGAGGAGAGATTAGAGAAACTGAATTTATTTACTCTTGAGAAGAGGAGAATAAGGGGTGATATGATCAACATGTACAAATATATGAGGGGTCCAAATAGTGAACTTGGCGTTGAGTTATTCACTTTACAGTCAATACAGAGGACACAGGGGCACTCTTTACGTCTAGAGGAAAATAGATTTCATTTCCAAATACGGAAAGGTTTCTTCACAGAAAGAGCTGTAAAAATATGGAATAGACTCCTTCCAGAGGTGGTCCTGGCCAGCTCAGTAGATTGCTTTAAGAAAGGCCTAGATACTTTCCTAAATGTATATAATATAACTGGGTACTAACATTTATAGGTAAAGTTGATCCAGGGAAAAATCTGATTGCCTCTCGGGGATCAGGAAGGAATTTTTCCCCTGCTGTAGCAAATTGGATCATGCTCTGCTGTTTGTTTGTTTTTTGCCTTCCTCTGGATCAACTGTGGGTATAGAATTGGGTATATGGTATTGTACAATATTTTTTTTTTATTTGTATTTTTTTTGTTATGGTTGAACTGGATGGACTTGTGTCTTTTTTCAACCTGACTAACTATGTAACTATATGTCCCAGCTAGTTGAAAAGCTAGTTGTCAATGTAAACTCATACCACCCAAAACGCACCTGAAAAAGGGACTTCTAAGCAAATATTGACCAAATTATAGTATGCAAATAACTACAAATCATGAGATTTGTCCAAAATCAGAGCCTTACATGGAATAAGATTGCCACAACAATTTTTTAAGTACATACGATGCTCAAAGTATTTGAAGAATTGATTAAGGCCTGTTTCACTTGCACAAAGTGGATAAGGTTTCAGAGATATTTTTTTTATTGTTAAAGGGGTTGTAAAGGAATTTTTTTTTTTCATAATAAGCATCCTTTACCTGCAGACATTCTTCTTTTCACTTCATCATTGGTTTTTTTTGCTCAGAAGTTGCTCTATTTCTTCTCTGTTCTGTTCACTTCCTATTTGTCTGATTGTTACTCACCACCGGGAAGGTTACTGCGGTGGTCAGTAACATGCTCGCCCCCTCCTGGGAACTACATCTGTGCGGCAGGACGCTCTCTACGTGTCAGGCCTCGTACACACGATCAAATCTGTCCGCTGGAAACGGTCCGCTGGACCGTTTCAGCAGACAGATTCGATCGTGTGTACGGCCGAGCCGACGGATTTGGCCACCCGACAGATTTCAAAGCATGCTTTGAAATCTATCGGGTGGGAATCCGTCCGCCCGACATGTCTGCTGGTTAGTACACTTACCAGCAGACATGTCGTCCCACACCGCCGCCGCACCGCTGCCGAATGGATTCGGCGCATGCGCGGAAGTGTTTTACTTCCTGGTGCGGTGACGTGGCGGCGTCAACGTCACCGCCACGTCACCGACACGTCAGCGCGCTCTCTGCTGGACAGATTTGTTCAAATCTGTCGGACGGACAGATTTGAACAAATCTGTCTGCTCCTGTGTATGGGGCCTTAGAGACTTCTGTTAGAGACCTCTCTACGTGTTAGAGACTTGCGTGCCGCAATGCATACTGGGAAATGTAGTTCTTACATAAACAAGCGTTGCAAACCAGGAAGTGAATGAGAGAACAGAAACTAGAAAGTCGGAGGTGATATAGATACTTTCCACAGCCCCTGCGTATAACACGCAGGCACAGTTTACCCTCTATTTTCAGGATAAAAAAGTGAGTGTTATATGCCAATAAATACAGTACTATTTTTTTAACAGAATCATTGCACTATTCTGTCTGTCTACCTTGCAGACATTCATTTTAGGCAAAAAATTGTTTTCCTTTACAACTCCTTTAACTGTGAGGCCCCGTACACACGACCAAGCTTCTCGGCAGAATCCAGCGAGAAGCTTGCTGGGATCCATATTCTGCCGAGAAGCTCGATCATGTGTACGTTTTCGCCGAGCAAACTGTCGAACGAGGCGTCGAGCCAAAATAGAGGTTCTCTATTTCCTCGACGGGCCATCGGGACTAATGGCTCGACGCCTTTTTCGACAGCCTGGTCGACGAACTCGACGGCCGGCCGAGAACCTCGTCGGGCGGAACGATGGGTTTAGCCCGACGAGGTTCCCGTACGTGTGTACGCGGCCTGAGAAAAGAAACATGAAACAAATGTGGGACTTTGAAGGTGCTTATCCACTTGCCGACCAGTCACATACCCAATACGTCATTGGTCTTCAAGTGGTTGTACCGGAATGATCCCTGCAGCTGTACCATTATTTTAGAGCCGGATGTCAGATTTCTTAAGAAAAACAGTTTAGGCACTCGATTGCTATTATAAACAGTGGAAGAAGTCCCCCTCCTGCCACCTTCCATGGCTTGCTCAGGCTTTCCTGCCCCCACTGAGAGACCTTAGCTGGCTAGTTGGACACCCAAAGAAAGCCGGGATTGCCTTTGTTCGTGTCTCCGAATATGGTAACCTGTAAGCGATGACGCAACTTCACTTCTGGTTTACCCGGATGTCATTGGCATCATTTAAAAAAAAAATCAAAAGCATTCAAAAACACAGATCTTGGGGTTTTTAATGCTTTTAAGTGCAGAGGAGGGATTTGGGGTCTTATTTACCCCTGATCCCTCTATCAAGAGCGCATTTCACATGCCTATTGTTTTATGTTTAGATTCCTTGTGACAGCAACAAAAGTCATTTAAAATAAATAAAGCAACAGTGTAAAAATGTAAAAAAAATGGTCCACCCCCCGGCTTGCGCCCAAAAAGCGAATGCATGCATTGGTCCCGCACGCACACAAACAGTGATCAGCCTATGTGAGGTATCACTGAACGTCAGATCATGAGCAGTAATTCTAGCACCAGACCTCCTCTGTAAGAGTGGTAACCTCTAAGGTGTTGCCTATGGACAGTAAAATTTACAACGCTTGTCTCCGCTGCACGGGCGGGAATAATTTGTGTGACATCTGTTTACTTGGCATAACATCACCTTTTATATTTTACAAAAAAATTGGGTTATGCATTGTGTTTTTTTGCATTAAAATTCAAAAGGGTATTTTTCCCCCAAAAATTTAATTTTAAAAGATGTTGGGCAAATGTCATGTGACATAACAATTTCAAAATCCACCAATTTATTCTCTAGGTCCCTTGATTTAAAAAATATATATATATAATATTTGTGAGTTCCAAGTAATTTTCTAGCAAATAAACCTGATTGTTACATGTAAACAAAGCCTGGTCCTTAACCACTTAAGACCCGGACCTTTAGGCAGCTAAAAGACCGGTTTTGCGATTCGGCACTGCGTCGTTTTAAGACAATTGCGCAGTCATGTGACGTGGCTCCCAAACAAAATTGACTCCTTTTTTTTCCCACAAATATAGCTTTCTTTTAGTGGTATTTGATCACCTCTGTGGTTTTTATTTTTTTCGCTATAAACAAAAATAGAGCGACAATTTTGAAAAAAATTCAATATTTTTTACTATAATAAATATTCCCAAAAATATATATATTTATTTTCTTCAGTTTAGGCCGATACGTATTCTTCTACCTATTTTTGGTAGAAAAAAAATCGCAATAAGCGTTTATCGGTTGGTTTGTGCAAAATTTATAGCGTTTACACTTGCAGGTGCTTTTACACGGCTCTCCCTGTTCTTCAGCTCCGGGGACCGATCGCGGGACTCCAGCGGCGATCTGGTCCGCGAGTCCCGCGGTCCCGGTCCCGAAGCTTCGGACTGTGTCACGGGAGTGCGCCGCGGGTGAGTGCCTGCGACCCACAGCTGGACACTAGCACAGGACGTACCTGTACGTGCATGTGCCCAGCCGTGCCATTCTGCCAACATAAATGTGCAGGAGGTGGACCTTAAGTGGTTAAAGAGGCACTCCAGGCTCATTTAGAAAATTAATGTAGCTGCTGACTTTTAATATAGGAACACTTACCTGTTCAGGCATCCTGCATCCTGCATTGTCCTCACCCAAGCTGATTCTTAAATTGGTGTCAGGTGCAGGCACCAGCATCTCTAATAAGGGAAACAGGAAGTGAAGCCTTGTGGCTTGACAGCCTGTTCCCTCCTGTGCATGTGCAAGTTACGCTGCACCTTGTAAATGGTCACGTTTCTCCCTGGTGTGGAGAAAGCCTTTTGAGGGGGGAGGGGGCAAGCAGGAGGGTCAGGAAGCTCTCTACTTTGCAGATAGAGAAATGAGCTGTGTGTTAGTGGGCGTCCTGACACTCATGCTCGCCCCCTCCCCCATCCAAGAGGCTTTCTCCACACCAGGGAGAAAGCTTTACATTACTGTGTATTAGTTACAGACAGAAGAACAGGAAGTGGGGATTTCTCATAAGAAAAAGAGTCCAGCCCGGTATTAGCAAGGTGTACCTAAGAAAATTTGTGTATTTTATCCTTGAGGCTGAAGTATGAGCACCTTAAAAGTCATGCCTAATCTTATTTAGCTTCATTGCTAACTGACACTTGCAGGTATTTATTACCTCTCAAAAAGATCACAGTATCCCACAGTATCCCACCTGACAATGCATTTATCCCCCCTTTCTCTCCAGAAGTCCGTAGTCTTCTTTGTTCAGATCAGATATCATCCAGGACCAGCAGCTACTTTCTGGTCTCAGGCCTCGTACACACGATCGGACATATCCGATGAAAACGGTCCGCGGACCATTTCCATCGGATATGTCCGATCGGGAGTTTGATCCAATGGCGTGTACACACCATCGGATCAAATTCCCCGCCGCCGGACGGCGCGGTGACGTGGCGGTGACGTGGCGGTGACGTTGACGCCGCCACGTCACCGCACCAGGAAGTTAAACACTTCCGCGCATGCGCCGAATCCATTCGGCGGCGGCGCGGCGGCGGTGGGGGACGACACGTCTGCTGGTAAGTGTACTAACCAGCAGACATGTCGGGCGGACAGATTCCCACCGGATAGATTTCAAAGCATGCTTTGAAATCTGTCGGGTGGAGAAATCTGTCCGCTAGCCCATACACACGAGCGGAGATGTCTGCTGAAACGGTCCATCGGACCGTTTTCAGCGGACATATCCCCTCGTGTGTACGAGGCCTAAGATGCAGGTATTTTCTTGCCTGCCCATGTGGAAGAAAAATATATTTTAAATATATTTTAAAAAAACATTCCTAATATATTTTTCCCAAATATATTGCAATATATTTGAAATGCTACAATTTTGGCCAGATTCAATATATTTCAAAAATATATTTCAATATATTTGTGAATATATTATTGAATATATTGGGAAATGCATTGTGAAATATGTTGCAAATATACTCATAAATATATGTTAAATGTACTTCTGAATGCATTTAGCAATATATTTATGCAGCCATGAATATATTGCAACATGCATTTTGGAATGCATTGTGAATATATTCAGACATATATTGCTAAATGCATTCAGAAGTACATTTAACATATATTTCTGAATACATTCACAATGCATTCCAAAATGCACTTTGCAATATATTTATGGCTGCAAAAATATATTGCTAAATGCATTTAGAAGTGCATTTAACATATATTTATGAATATATTTGCAACATATTTCACAATGCATTACCCAATATATTCACAAATATATTGAAATATATTTTGGAAATATATTGAATCTGGCCAAAATTGTAGCATTTCAAATATATGGCAATATATTTGGGAAAAAATATATTAAGAATGTTTTTTAAAATATATTTAAAATATAAAATGTACTGAATGTAAAATAAAACAAAAATACATTCCTATTACATTTTGAAAGGCTGTGCATGTATATATTGTATTTTATATATTTTAGGCCTATAAAACCAGCAAATATTTGGAAATAAAAACAATAACACAGTACAATACACACAACTTTATTAGCATGTAAATATACAAAAACTACAACACAGAGAATAGAAAGTGGTGTTAACTGTGGTAAATGACATTAATGACATACAAGTTTATTTGTGGTATTCTGATGGTTCCCCATGTTTCCCTTCAGGTGATATTTCAATTTTTCTTGTAACAGCGTCACTGATCACACCATTTGAAGTCCCAGGAAACTTTGCCAAAGTGGCAGCTTTAAAAAGTAAATGGAAAATATTAGACTTATTAGATTTTCCCTGTGAATCAAAAGCCATATAAGACCCTTTTCACACTGTAGCGCTGCTAAAGCTCCGGCGGTTTTTGCAACACTTTTTAGGTGTTTTTTTTTTAAAGGGAAAAAGTACAGTTTTAATGCGCTTTTAAAGTGCTTTGGAAGCGCTGCCCATTAATTTCAATAGGCAGGTGCGTTTTAGGAGCGCTATTTATAGCGCTCCCAACCCGCCCCAGATGCTGCTTGCAGGACTCTTTCTAATGTTCCGCAAGCGCATCGCCCCAGTGTGAAAGTACTCATTGCACTGAAAGGGATGCAGTTTCATGAGCTTTTTAGAGGCTATTTCTATTGCTAAAACACCTGAAAACTGCCTCAGTGTGAAAGGGGTCTAACAGATGCAGCTGAGTAAATAAAACTAACCAAATTAAGCATGTATAAAAACATCAAAATATTGTAGACTTTTCAAAAATCTGTATAATAATCAACATCTTGCCTACAACTTGTCTTATTAGATCAGACTACTACCAGACTGAGCAAGATATCTTATTTTGAAACAAAAGTCAAATTGGCTTACAGTCTACATGTCAAAGCTGATGTTTACATGAATGAATGAATGAATGAAAACTTATATAGCGCGGCACATGCGAACTGAATCGCCTCTGGGCCTAGGGTCTAACTGTACCCGCTTCTCTCCATCTGTCAGCCGCTTGGAGGGACCGCCTTGAAAGTTACTTTTTATTGAAGTGGTTGTAAAAGTACAAAGGTTTTTACCTTCATGTATTTTATGGATTAAGGTAAAAAAAAAAAACTTCTGTGTGCAGCAGCCCCCCTATACTTACATGAGCACCCTCTTGATCCAGCGATGACCACGAGTGCCTTGTCTCTCCAGGGACTTGCACTGCTGATTGGCTTTCTGTAGTGGTGGGAGCTATTGGCTCCCGATGCTATCATTTACAGTCAGTGAGCTAATTAGGAGATGGGGCCAAGGAGCAGCTCAGTGTGTGTGTGTTAAAAAAACAGAGCTGTGGTTTAGGAGCACTGGCATGGGACCTGAGAAGAGAAGGATCTGGGCTGCTCTGTACAAAAACCCTTACACAGAGCAGGTAAAATATGTCATATTTGATATTTACAAAAAAGACAACGTTTTAATGTTTCGGTACCAAAAGAAATCCTACCTGTTTAGGCCTTGAGTACAACACTTGACAAGGAGATGAGCTCAAGTCTTTAGATGGGACAGAAGGTGATGCACACGATACACCCACACAGGATGAACTTCCACCATCATTCTTCAGTGCTATTAGCTGCGCTCTTGTTGTTTTCAAAGTATCCATCACGCCAGGCAACTCTATGGAAATGCATAAAAACATTTTAAGTAACATAATGGCCTATTTTCTCACCATATCCATTAATTTCATTTGTTAGAAATTGATGACTTGTGGAAAAATGTACTTTTACATGATTAGAGGGTTTCCTCCAGTCTGCTGCTGACCCATCCCCCCCACCAGATCAAAAATATTCCAGGAGGGTTTCTCCCAAGGTATAAGTAAAGATGTTCCACAAAACAAAAAGTCTTACTTGTGCATATAGTATGTAGTTACCTCAGTGCACTCACTGATACTATAATGAATGTAGTACAGTAAACTCCCAGTTACTGTTATTTCTGGTTGCTTGAGATCTAATAGTAACTCTCAAGCATCCACCTCCCATGGCACCCTACCCCCTCCCACTTAGCAGCTAAAGGGGGTAGGGATTGGGGGCATTGTTTTACCACCCCCAAATTCACATGCGATGAGCCTAAAAAGTGCTATTGCCAAATGCAACTAAGGGCTCATTCATAATGCGTTATGCAATGCTCCAATGGGCCTCTGAAAAATTATACAAGGTGGTCAGGAGGCAAAATGTTAACACCAATAATTGCAGTGAAAGGCACAGGATTGCAGCGCGGTAGTACGGCAATTATAGGTTTTAGTCAGGTGTGATGAGGCAACATTGGAGGACACTTTGCCCTGTGATTAGGGTTGTCCCGATACCGATACTAGTATCGGTATCGGGACCGATGCCGAGTATTTGCGGGAGTACTTGTACTCCCGCAAATACCCCCGATACCAAAATAGAATAATTCATATTGCAGCCATGTCCTGTCTCTTATACCTGTAGCTATGATATGTCCCCCACGTATGCCGCCGTCGCCGCATACCGCCGTTAATCCCCCTGCATTATAGCGTAGCATGCATTACAAGCTTTCGTTTTGAATACGGCGCCCCCATGTACAGACACTCCCCTTCTCGGGGATCCGTCCAATACCGAGCAAGGGGGAGTGGTGACGTTACGGGCGTGGGACATCATAGCTACGGGTATGGGGGACATACATGGCTTGCAATATGTGGGGGACATACATGGCTTGCAATATGTGGGGGACATACATGGCTTGCAATATGTGGGGGACATACATGGCTTGCAATATGTGGGGGACATACATGGCTTGCAATATGTGGGGGACATACATGACTTGCAATATGTGGGGGACATACATGGCTGCAATATGTGGGGGACATACATGGCTGCAATATGTGGGGGACATACATGGCTGCAATATGTGGGGGACATGACATGGCTGCAATATGTGGGGGACATACATGGCTGCAATATGTGGGGGACAGGACATGGCTGCAATATGTGGGGGACATACATGGCTGCAATATGTGGGGGGACATGGCTGCATTTGGGGACATATTTAAAAAAAGTATCGGTATTTGGTATCGGCGACTACTTGAAAAAAAATATCGGTACTTGTACTCGGTCCTAAAAAAGTGGTTTTGGGACAACCCTACCTGTGATCTTTGACTTCTCCCATGTTGTTCAGGCTGATCTCCACCTCTCTAAGGTTGCCTACCTCGGCCCTAAAACACTGTAGAATGAAAAGGCAAATGATGGGTCAAACAGAAAATAAAGATAAAAATAACAAAGGCAGCAGAACTGGTGGAATAATAGACAATAAATAGATAAAAAATGAAAAGACTGCACCAATATAAAACATTCTATGAAAATTAAAATTGAAAATTTCACCAATACCAATTCACATTGAAAGACTGGCATCCAGGGGCTGATATGCCAAAAACGGTGCACAATAATTAACTAAAACAAAAAAATCAGAGTGCAAGGAAAAATTTGTATATAAATTCACAAAATGAATGTCAAATTATATGTATAAACAATGAGAGGTTAATACGCCAAATCGGTGATCCCAAAAATTGTATGCCAACAGCACACAATTGGCAAACCAAACCTCTAAAGTTCTTAATGATATCACCACAAAACTCAAACACTGATGACCAAATGAATAATGAAGGATGATGCAGATATGATGATCAGATACAGTGCCAGTTGAATGTGGTGATATAAAAAAAAAAAGGGAAAGTGCCCACCACCATAATTAAGTTGTCCGCTTACCAAAGGCAAGTTGTCTCAGTTGTTGGTTTTCTTCTTCCAAGTGCTTATTCCGGTTTTATATTCACCAGTTGTCAGTCTTTGTCAGGTGCTTTGACAGCGGCTGGCGGCCCATCTGTCGGAATCCCCCCCAAAAAAAAAAATTAGCTTTCCATCTCCACACAACACACACACACACACACCAGACACCGCTAACCTCCTTCTGCACAATTTATTTGATGGCAGCTGAATGTAAACAGCAGGTAGTGGGGGAACCATAGCCAGACTGCCATTGGCTGTTTCAATTTTAAAATTAGGCTGACTATTGCGCCCCCTTCCCACTGCCTGCTGTCAATCAGCAGAGGAAGACCTGAAGAAGAATGTTCTCCTTCAAATCCTCTCCTTTGCTGATTGACAACAGGGAGTGGGAAGGGGGCGCAATAGTCCACTATTGGCTACTGCAAATTAAAATAGTCAATAGCAACCTGGCTATTGATTCCCCTGCTATCTGCTCTTTTTTCCTGCATTCTGACAGTGGCCAGTGGCTGTTAGAATACAAAAAAAGGCCTAGGTGTCAACTGATATCAGGCTACTTCTGGGGCAGCTGGATGTAATATTAGTACCTCATATTGTTATCGGCCTGAAAGGTGGCCCATAATTGGTATCTGTATGGAAAAATCCATATCTAATGGCACCTAGTAGCAGGGCAGATAATAATATGCAAAAGGGGAGGGAGACATAAACATTGGTAGCACTGTGCCCTGACATTATGAGGTATATTTACTAAAGGCAAATCGACTTTGCACTACAAGTGCACTTGGAAGTGCAGTCACTATAGATCTGAAGGGGACAAAAAAAAAAAGCATTTTTGCCTGTACATGATTGGATGATAAAATCAGCAGAGCTTCCCCTCATTTCAGATCTCCCTCTCAGATCTACAGTGACTGCATGTCCAAGTGCACTTGTAGTGCAAAATAGATTTTCCTTTAGTAAATCAACCCCTATGCTGCATGGTGAGTGGATATAGAATGGAAGCCATATAATATTATATGCAGCAATGTGCACTGAAAGTAAGTTACACAGTTACTGGATATAACATGGAAGACATACATATTATATGCAGCAATGTGACATGCTGTGGAAGAGGAGCCCTATAATATTACATTACTGTGCACATGCTGTATGGTAACTGGGAAGGTGAATGCACACAGAATGAGAACTATTCAGCAGGAAATAGACAAATACAACTTAACTCATACACCAAACTTTCACAATTCTAATATTATTTGATAGAAGGCTTACCTTTCATCCAGGAGAATACATCCAGCAGAATACATCCAAGGGAATAAATACATCCAGGGGAATACATCCAAGGGAATACATCCAGGAGAATACATCCAGGACATTAGAGAGAACTTCTCCACCATGCCATGCTTTCCTTTTCAGAGGCCTTACCAGGAACAGGAAGTGAGAGGTGAAAGTTCACCCCTCTGGTTCCCACTGCTCACTTCCTGTAACAGACCTCCTGTATTATGATTGCAGTCTCTCTGTTTAAAGAGTTTTCCCCAGGGCTGGATTTACATATTAGAAGATCGAAGGCACAGAAATCAGACCCATATCCCAATAAAAAAGAATGAGATAAAAGAAATTAGAAAAATATTTATACATGTAAGTAAGTGATGGGAGATGCATTCTATATATATATTTTGTATCTTCATTCTGGTATATATGTGTGTGTGTATATATCAGATATACTCTATGTGTATGTGTGTATATATGTATATATATATATATATATATATATATATATATATATATATATATATATATATATATATATATATATATATATATATGTGTGTGTATATATATATAAATATACATATACACACACACACAGTATATACACACACACACATATATATACTGTATATATACACACACACACAAGAATGCAGCTCTCATCACTTACATATTTATCTTCCAGCCCAGCCTAGTATTGGCACATGACAACAGTGCAGCTTGGGCAAGGATATGACATTTAAAGCGGAGTTCCACCCTTAAAATCACTTTGTTTCATTACATCCAGCATACTGGCGTCAGCGCCAGTATGCTGTTTTTTTTTTTTTTTTAATGCACGTACTTACTTTATATAAAATCTTTGAATTCAAGGCGCACCGCGGAATGTCGCCACTATAAGGCGTCACGCCTTCCGGAAACAGCCGATTAGCATTCGGCTTTTCTCGGTGCCTGCGCACAGACCCAGGAGCTGACTGCGCAGGCGCCGTATATAGCCGCGTCACGCCCTCCGAAAAAACCCGAACTAGGACCGGCTATTTTCGGCGCCTGCGCAGTCAGCTCCTGGGTCTGTGCGCAGGCCCTGAGAAAAGCCGAATGCTAATCGGCTGTTTCCGGAAGGCGTGACGCCTTATAGTGGCGACATTCCGCGGTGCGCCTGGAATTCAATGATTTTATATAAAGTAAGTACGTGCATTAAAAAAAAAAAAAAAAACAGCATACTGGCGCTGACGCCAGTATGCTGGATGTAATGAAACAAAGTGATTTTAAGGGTGGAACTCCGTTTTAACCACTTCCTTACTGGGCATGTATACCCCCTTCCTGACCAGGTGAAATTTCAGCTTGCGGCACTGCGTCGCTTTAACTGACAATTGCGCGGTCGTGCGACGTGGCTCCCAAACAAAATTGGCGTCCTTTTTTCCCCACAAATAGAGCTTTCTTTTGGTGGTATTTGGTCACCTCTGCGGTTTTTATTTTTTGCGCTATAAACAAAAAAGGACGACAGTTTTGAAAAAAAAAATACAATATTTTTTACTTGTTGCTATAAAAAATAGCCTAATTTAAAAAAAAAAATTCAGTTTAGGCCGATACGTATTCTTCTACATATTTTTGGTAAAAAAAAAAATCGCAATAAGCGACTGGTTTGCGCAAAAGTTATAGCGCCTACAAAATAAGGGACAGAACTATTATTTTTTATTATTTATTTTTTACTAGTAATGGCGGCGATCTGCGATTTTTATTGCGACTGCGACATCATGGCGGACACATCGGACACTTTTGACACATTTTTGGCGCCATTCACATTCATACAGCGATCAGTGCTATAAATGTGCACTAATTACTGTATAAATGTGACTGCCAGGGAAGGGGTTAACACTAGGGGGAGAGGAAGGGGTTAATGTATTCCCTGCATAGTGATCTAACTGTGGGGGGAGGGGGGTGACTGGGGGGTGACCGATCTGTGTCCCTATGTACAAGGGACACAAAATCGGTCTCCTCCTCTCCAGTGACAGGACGCTGTCTCTGTGTAAAACGGCAATGAGAGATGATCTCATATGTTTACATATGAGATCATCTCTCATTCGCCCACAGATCGCATCGCAAACGGCCACTCTGATTGGCCGTTCGCGGCAATCTGTGATTGGCTGTGTCCAAGGGACACGGCCAGTACACAAGTTCCCCGCTGCACGCTCTGGAGCGCGCGCTGGGAACAAAGAAAGGGGCTGCCGTGAAAACGCGGCAGCCCGGAGAATTAGAACCACCCTGCGGCCGCATATAGTCGTACGGCCGTAGGGAAGTGGTTAAAGCGGAGTTCCACCCAAAAGTGGAAGCTCCACGTATTTGCCTCTCCCCCCCTTCCCCTACTTTGCCACATTTGCCACCTTTCGGGGGAGGGGAGCAGGTTCCTGTTTTGACAGGTACCCTTCCCCCCTTCCGAGAGATCTCGCTGCGGCGGATGCGTTCCCGATGCTTTTCTGCATGGGTGTTTTTGATGCATTCCAGGGCATGTTTGGTGTGTTTTTAAAGCATTCCAGTGCATTTTCCTCTCTTTTTTCCTTAACCTTAGATAAGGATATGTGTGTTGCAGTGCGTTCAGGTGCATTCTAGTGCGTTTTTGATGTGCTTTACAGTGTTCCATTACAGTCCAGTGCAGGAAAAATGCAGCATGCTCTACTTTTTTTCTGGAACTGCAAGCACTGGTGTAAATTATGCCATTGAAAACCATATAACTTACTTTCCATGCAAAAAAAACGCACTGGACTGCATGTGGTGTGAATTGGCCCCTATAGGCAATGGAGGCAGCAGCACCCGAGAGCCAATGGAAACATTGGCTGGTATACCAACATCGCCGGATTCCAGGACAGGTAAGTGTCCTAATATTAAAAGTCAGTAGCTGCAGTATGTGTACAGTATAGGGGGTTATTTACTAAAGGCAAATCCACTTTGCACTACAAGCGCAAACTACAAGTGCAAAGTACACTTGAAATTGCACTGAATGTGCACTTGTAAGTGCGGTCGCTGTAAATCTGAGGGGTAGATCTGAAATGAGGGGAAACTCTGCTGATTTTATCATCCAATCATGTGCAAGCTAAATTGCTGTTTTCTTTTATTTTCCTTGCCCACTCAGATCTACAGCGACTGCACTTCCAAGTGCACTTTCCTTGCAATTTCAAGTCCACTTTGCATTTGTAATTTGCACTTGTAGTGCAACGTGGATTTGCCTTTAGTAAATAACCCCCTTTGTGTAGCTGCTGAGTTTTAATTTTGTGCTGGGGAGAACTGTAATATGCCAATTCCTTTTAATTGGCTGCTTGAATTACCCTTCGGCAGGTACTAAGTCCAAACAATGGACTGGACTTAGTATAAAAAGAATATACAGTATATATACAATATATATTATATTGCCAAAAGTTTTGGGACACCTGCCTTTACACGCACATGAGTTTTAATAGCATGCCAGTCTATAACA
Organism: Rana kukunoris; assembly: GCA_029574335.1. Lineage (NCBI taxonomy): Eukaryota > Metazoa > Chordata > Amphibia > Anura > Ranidae > Rana > Rana kukunoris. Next base: position 658,504,260 of record CM056049.1, read on the forward strand.
GCTTCAATTCCTCTGAGAAGGCTGTCCTATGGGAATGTTTGACCATTCTTCCAGAAGCACATTTGTCAGTTCAGGCACTGATGTTGGATGAGAAGACCTGGCTCACAGTCTCCACACAAATTCATCCCAAAGGTGTTCTATCAGGTTGAGGTCAGGACTCTGTGCAGGCCAGTCAAGTTTCTCCACCCCAACCCACTCATCCATGTCTTTATGGACCTTGCTTTGTGCACTGGTCCAAATCATTTGGTGGATTATGGTGTGGGGGGGGGGGGGTTATGGTGTGGGGTTGTTTTTCAGGGGTTGGGTTTGGCTCCTTAGTTCCAGTGAAGGGAACTCTTAAGGCGTCAGCATACCAAGACATTTTGGGAAAATGTCATGCCCCAACTTTGTGCGAACAGTTTGGGGATGGTCCCTTCCTGTTCCAACATGACTGATCACCAGTGCACAAAGCAAGGACCATAAAGACACTGATGAGCGAGTTTGGTAATAATAGTGCAACTACTGATTCATGGATTAAACAGAACATTGAATATTTATATCCAGAGTTTCTCCCGGTACTCTGTAAGCAGACAAGACCCTTGGACTGTGGAGGTGGATGTCTGTGAAGGTTCTCATTCATTCAGGTCAATCAATAAATCAATATAACTGTACTTGCTGGTCCGCCGACAAGCTTTCTCAATTCAGAATGACTTATACAAAAATTCTTTGGGAATGGAAAGTGGATGCGAGAGGTTTATCTGCTTTGTATTAAATGGATTATGTGCTTAAAATCTTATTAAAAAAAATTATATTTTATTTAAATCTTTTGGTTTTTACTTTATTTTTTTTTATTTTAAAAGAGTAAAATACAAAACAAAATGGGAGTGGGTCTCTTATAAATGTATTCAGAATGTTATCTATGACATAGTTACAAAAATATCACACAAAATATATGTTGAAATGTCTTTATTAGACATTAAATATTTTCAGAAAAACATATTTTAAAAATATATTTTCTAATATATATCTTTGTAAAATACATTTAAATTATATTTTTGGAATGCATTTACAAGTATATTTAAAGATATATGTTTAAATGCATTTTTTTATATGTTCAAAAATATCTGCACAATATATTTACAAACATATATTTTCACATATATGCCTTTGGAAAATATATTAAAATTATATTTTTGGAACGCATTTACAAATATATGTACAAATATATGTTGAAAAAAATCTGAAGAATATATTTAAAAAATATATTTTCCAATATATGTCTTTGAAAAATGCATTTAAATTATATTTTGGAATGCCTTTACAAGTATATTTAAAAATATATTTTTAAATGCATTTTTTTAGATGCTCAAAAATATCTGTCAAATTTTTATAGATGCTCAAAAATAAAATATATTTTAAAATATATGCCTTTGGAAAATATATTTGCCTTTGGAAAATATATTTGAATTTACATTTTTGGAACAGATGTAAAAATATATTCGCGTAGGCCAATATATTGTAAATATATTTAAAATATATAATTATTTTTAATAAATATATTGGAAATATATTTTTCTTCCATATGGGTGAGCAGTGGTCTTTACTTTACTTTATGTTCTTGGGCCAGATTCTCAGCTGAGATACGATGGTGTATCTCCAGATACGTCGTCGTATCTCTGTTTCTGGCCCTGGGTATCTATGCGACTGATTCTTAGAATCAGTTACACATAGATTTTGCTTAGATCCGACTTTCGCAAGTCACTTACACCGTCGGATCTAAGTTGTAATGTTACGCTGGCCGCTAGGTGACGTTCCCGTCGATTTCTGCGTTGAATATGCAAATGAGCGTGATACGCCGATTCCCAAACTTATTTGCGCGCCGTCGTAGTTTACGTAGTTTGTGCAAGGTTACCCCTGCTATATGAGCGGTAACCTTGCGTAGGTCTGGCGTACACCATGTTAGGTATGGACGTCGGGACTGCGTCGTGTTTTTCCATCGTTTACGTAACTCGTCGCGAATAGGGCTGTACGTTAATTACGTTCACGCCGAAACCAATGTATTTGCGACGTACTATGGAGCATGCGCAGTGGGCTAAGTTTACGGCCGGCGCATGTGCAGTTCGTTAGGCGCGGGGCGCGCTTAATTTAAATACAACACGCCCATTTACGATACGCCGCCACAAATTACGGAGCAAGTGCTTTGAGAATACAGCACCTGCCCATAAAAGCTGCGGAGGCGTAGCGTAAATGGGATACGCTACGCTAAGCCGGAAAACCACAGATCTACGAGAATCTGGCCCCTTGACTATATGAATACATGTTGTATTAATGGATAAGCCCCCCACATGCCTACAACCATGTAAGCTCCCAGAAAATGACAATATCAAAACAGTTTCAATTAATAATGACTGGGGGAGTGGTGACTGTAGAATTGCTTCCACCTGCCTGCAGAAAATTGATGACATCATTCCCCTGAATGCTCCTCTTATGTCTAGGCACAGTCACTTAGAGATCAATGACTGCATTTTATTGCCTTAAGGTACCATTTGAAAACTAATCTTGCTGCATATTGTGATGTGTCAGAAATATTTCCGGCAGAATTTTTAAAAGTACTGATAGGTCTGCTCAAGATCTTTTTGATTCAATGTCTAGCAGGGTAGTTGAATGCATCAGGATAAATGCTATTCTATTGTTTTCAAGGAATAAATTCAATTGTTCCAAATCACCACCCTTGGCATATTATCTGTCCCGCTATCAGAAATTGGTTTCCTTTTTATACTTTTAGCCTATATGCAACCACTTTCCCATTTTAATTTGCTTTTCACACTCTGTTCTCTATATCCATTTTGTTTTATGGTCAATTTGTATCTAAGAAAGTTAACACAATTTAGTTTACGGTGCAATCTGAACAGAATTGTTGAATTTAAAGTAAAGTGTATATAATCTATGAAAGAAAGGGTAATAATTTATTCTAGATTCTATAAAATATTTTACGCCTTTGTGAAGCTTGAAAAAAACCTACAAACTCTTTATTGACATTATAATTTGCATTTCACCAATTGTACAGTCTTTTACACAAAAGTCCCATCACAAGCCACATTATTTCAGTGGTAGTTGTTCAATTCTTCAACTTTATCTCCATCTACCATTTTAGCTTTTTTTTATTTTTTTGCAAAACCACTTGCCTGTAAGATTTTGCTCATTTGTAAAAATGATTGTATTTTCCTCATATTGTATGTCACAGGTCATTCTTCTTTTACACAAAAAAAAAAAAATCCAATCCAAGCATGAAATCCGGTAATGTATTCGTCTAGTGGCATAACCTGACACTGCTGGGCCCTGGTACAAGATAGGGGGTCAAAATCCGTGGTTCCAATTAATATTGGCTCTCAGAAACAACAATGGGGGAAGTCAGTCTCTTGGACACTAATAAAAAAAGTCGAACTCTTTTGGACCTGCTGGTTAACATGGCATACTTTTGTAGAAAAGTCACTCTGAACCATACATAAGAGGGGCACATGCAGTAGAGTATACGAAACAGAGCTTTAGGCATGTGATCATTTCTTCATGACAAGCTCCTACCATAACAGTGCATGCAAGAAAGCCAAAGGCCACACTCTCTCACCAATCACCCCCTCCCCCCCCCCCAGGGTCACAGCTAATTAACCTCTTCTTACCCAGAGAACACTCTAGGTGTTGACTTCGTTCTGGTCCAGGTTACAGCTCCCAAAGTCCAAAGTTCTATTGTTTTCAAGGAATAAATTCAATTGTTCCAAATCACCACCCTTGGCATATTATCTGTCCCGCTATCAGAAATTGGTTTCCTTTTTATACTTTTAGCCTATATGCAACCACTTTCCCATTTTAATTTGCTTTTCACACTCTGTTCTCTATATCTATTTTGTTTTATGGTCAATTTGTATCTAAGAAAGTTAACACAATTTAGTTTACGGTGCAATCTGAACAGAATTGTTGAATTTAAAGTAAAGTGTATATAATCTATGAAAGAAAGGGTAATAATTTATTCTAGATTCTATAAAATATTTTACGCCTTTGTGAAGCTTGAAAAAAACCTACAAACTCTTTATTGACATTATAATTTGCATTTCACCAATTGTACAGTCTTTTACACAAAAGTCCCATCACAAGCCACATTATTTCAGTGGTAGTTGTTCAATTCTTCAACTTTATCTCCATCTACCATTTTAGCTTTTTTTTATTTTTTTGCAAAACCACTTGCCTGTAAGATTTTGCTAATTTGTAAAAATGATTGTATTTTCCTCATATTGTATGTCACAGGTCATTCTTCTTTTACACAAAAAAAAAAAAATCCAATCCAAGCATGAAATCCGGTAATGTATTCGTCTAGTGGCATAACCTGACACTGCTGGGCCCTGGTACAAGATAGGGGGTCAAAATCCGTGGTTCCAATTAATATTGGCTCTCAGAAACAACAATGGGGGAAGTCAGTCTCTTGGACACTAATAAAAAAAGTCGAACTCTTTTGGACCTGCTGGTTAACATGGCATACTTTTGTAGAAAAGTCACTCTGAACCATACATAAGAGGGGCACATGAAGTAGAGTATACGAAACAGAGCTTTAGGCATGTGATCATTTCTTCATGACAAGCTCCTACCATAACAGTGCATGCAAGAAAGCCAAAGGCCACACTCTCTCACCAATCACCCCCCTCCCCCCCCCCCCCCAGGGTCACAGCTAATTAACCTCTTCTTACCCAGAGAACACTCTAGGTGTTGACTTCGTTCTGGTCCAGGTTACAGCTCCCAAAGTCCTTGTGAACTCTCCAAGCCTAAGTAACCTGCTGTGTGTTACAAGAGGGGGTCATGTCTCACCACCAGGAGGGTGTGACTATGTTCCCCCAACCACCACCAACTTTGTGGTTGACCAAGTTTGCACCAAACACTTCACAGTTAACACAACACGAATGCTCTTAACTTAATTCACTCTTTTTACATTTACCACACAACAGGCAGCAATGAGTAGCTTCAAAAGATACATTTCACTGATACCATTCCCCAGCTGAGACATTAAGGAGACAGGAGTTTCTCTGCTTTTCAATTTTCTTATTTAAAGTAGATGAAAAGAAAACAGTCCATACTTAGTTATAATGTGAGTGTGTATCCCCTACAGAAGTCCAGTATGTTAATGGTGCATAACTTGTAGGCTGCGTACACACGATCAAATTTGTCTGCTGAAACTGGTCCGACGGATGCTTTAAAATTTGTCCGCCGGCAACATGTACACTAACCAGCGGACATATCTGCCCGCACAAGCGTCGTATGGATGCGACGCATGCGTGGAAGTTTTTTACTTCCCGGTGCCGTGACGTGGCGGCGTCAACGTCACCGCTAAGTCACCGCGCTGTCTGCCGGCGAGGATTTTGATCCGATGGTGTGTACACACCGCCGGACGAAAATCCTGAGGAGACATGTCCGATAAAAATGGTCCGTGGACCGTTTCCATCGGACATGTCCCTCCGTGTGTACGCGGCCTATAGGTTGGTTTCTAAGGTCCTGGTATCACCTGTTCTAAAAATTGTCCCACTATCATACATGGTTTACAAGAGGGGTGCCATGGTGTACTCACTGCTTGTGTTCTAGTCCCAGGCCGTGGGCCTCTTTTGCTACAGAACCTAACCCTGAACTCCAGGGGGAGCTCTTTCCCTCTCTGCAGTGCTGCTGGCATCCCAGGAGAGAAGGCAGCCTTCTCCTCTAAAATATTAAGGGAGAGTGTGGGGTAATTCCCACCAGTCCAACAAGTATGGGGGGGGTTTCTGCAGTTAAAGGGGAACTCTCACTTCCACCTGCCTACATTCTGTTCTGTCCAGTAAAGCCCTGCCTAGTATATAACCAATGAAAAAATAGTCAGATGGCATCCTTTGTGCAATCCAGTCTAAGTGCTAAACAACCAGTGATCATTTAAAATTAACAAATAAACCCCCCAAAAAAACTTTGAAAAAGTCACATTAATGTGACAAAATGCATCAGGGCAGGACCTAGTTACGTCTGCATGACCACCAGGAATTGAGGATGAACCTATGCTGGTTTATGTGAGCTGGGAGTCTGAGTCTTAAGGGGACTAAGCACTGATATTTGCAAAACGTGTGTTAAGGTGGTGCATTACCATCCGAGTGCACTATACTTGTGAGTGTGGTATATTATTTTGCTTTTAATAAAGTTTACAGTTTTTTTATGATATTGCACTATCCAAGCTTTTCTTTTTTGAGCATAGGATGTTGGTGTGGAGTTGTTATCAAAGAAAAATTGAGAAGGACCGTGGGAGAGCAGTAATGCCTTGAAGTGAACCCCTTAAAAGGGAATGTGCATCTGACCTATTTTTAACCAAATAGGTCCAAACAGTAAGGTGAGAGCAGAGTTTGAAGGATGGTGGGACCCTTTACATTTTACTCATTATAAAGGATGTTTAAAGACTGCGCAAAGCACAACATCTAGTTCACATGTCTAAGGGACTGCATCATTGGACATTTTTTTTTAGTTGTTTAATAGAAACTTATGTAATTTCACCAATTTTATGGTTTTGATGTTTATGTATGTTTTGATGGTTCATTTTGTTTATATGCTTATCATATATTAACAATGCTAGCAGTTCATTTATATGCTGATCATTTGTTCTATAGTTTTCACACATTTGTATGCACTTTAAGACATCAATCTTTACATGTGGTGTTATTATTTGAATTGTTGTGTTGCGTGACACTTTTCTATCTGACACTTACCTAATATATACTGCATTGTGCATCATGTAGCCATATGAAAGACAGTGCAGTAGAAGGCAACAGGCAAGTCTCTGAGTAATGAGAAGGATAGGGTAGGGAGGACTTCTCTACCCAAAATTACTAAAACTATGGACCTAGCACCAAGGTTGTAATCATAAAACACTATACCACTAACTAAATGACTCACTTGGGAAGGGAGGACATGTGTACCAAGACTGGCACATATGGATGGGCCAATGGAAGGCCTGGCCACGAATGAGACATCTGCAACTCCTGTTTCTGTGCCAAAGGCTTCACCTACTGTCAAGTGCCTGTAATTAGAGACAAGCCGTACAAAGCTACCATTACAAAAGATAAAGTAGAATAATTGGTCAATAAATTAGCAAAAAAAAAAAAACATCCTGTGGTTTATGGAAAAATATGAAGTCAGGCATCAAAATGACATATGAGGTTTTAAACTTTTTTTTTTGAAGAAAGAAGCAGCCAAAATTGGAACATCTATTAGAGACAGAGCTAAACATGTTGGTTTAATTAGAAAAGCATGCAGATATTAATCCTCCCAGATTCTTTGCAAAACGTCCTTCTCTTTATATGCACATCACATGGCTATTTTCCATGAGAGCTTCTAAAGTGGTTGATAATAAGGTTACCAAGGTAGTAACGGTTTGGTAATTATGAATATCTTTGATAAACAAATGCAGATGACTGCGTTGCTGATATGTTTGATGTGTTGTTCGCTGTATGAGACCGTTGGATGAGATGCTGACCTTTACTTGTTGTTTTCAATACCTCACAATTTTGTAAATACAACACAATAAACATGTAGGTTGTCCATGTAGAAAACAACAGAAAATATTAAAACGGGCTTCATTTAAAAAAAATTGGACTATTGAGTAAAATGTCTACCATAGCAAACCAGTAAAGTGTATCCATAGCCAAAACCTTGTTTTTAGTTCTGGAGAGAGTGGGGAAGGATTAGAACCCCTACCATGGCTTCATTGGTGTCCAGGGCTCAGTTAATAACTTGCCCACCACACACTGTAAATTTACATACATATATACAACATTTTCCGGGTAGGGGGCGCACATGCGTGCTGTGATTAGTCATAGCACAAGCCGATCAGTGGGTGCCAGCCAATTGATGATCACTGAGACCTGCTGATCGGAAAGGAGGAAGACAGCACAGAGCTCTGTCAATGTAAACCATACAGAGCTCTATCCTGGGGATGTGCAGGTTCTTGTTTCCCTGCAAAGTAGGGAATAAAAACCGGCACATCCCTTAGTAAAAGCACCTCACAGTACACACTTAAAGACTGGTTAGGCACACATTTAACCCTTTGATCACCCCCTAAACGTTAACCCCTTCCCAGACAGTGTCATTAGTACAGTGTCAGTGTACAGTATATCTTTAGCACTAATCACTGTATCAGTGTCACTGGTTCCCACAAAGTGCCATATTGCCTGCCATACTAGCACAGTGCTGCTATAGGTCGCTGATCACCGAAATTACTAGTGTAAAAAAACAAAATCAAACTTCCAGTATATATACACACCACAAGGGAATCCAACTCCTCCCCAACTCTTCTATCCAAGGCCTCATTCACACGGGGCGGATATATATATCTCACATACATGTAATTCAGTGTGATATGACACAGAGATATATTGTATTTTCCAAAGCCTCCTACAGGAAAATCCAATTTAGGGATAAAAGGGCTGAACTGATTTTTTTGTGACTGTCTGATTGAGTTGGATAATAAACAGATCCAGGGAAATGGAGTAAGATAGAAAAAATATAAAGAGAATAAAAAGATCTGGTGTTCATAAAAGCACAGAAGACTGCAAAAAAAAAAAAAAAAGGAATGCTTAGGGTAAGGAGCTTGTGATCTTTCATACTAAGGAGAGGTCTGGTGGACTGGCAGGAGAAAACCCTGATTTCAGCTGCCAAAAGAAGCCAGGCAGAGTATATGATATAAAGAGGATTTGAAATTGATGCTGACTTACCCTAGGTTCACACCCATATGTTTTTTAGTGCGTTTTGCAGTCTGCAGAAATGCACTACAGTCCATTTAACATGGTTTCCTATGGTACACATTCACATCTATGCATTTGGGGCAGTTTTTTTTGGAAAGGGTCGGGTACTTTTTTCTGTGCTTTGCGTGTAATAGACTTTAATGAAATTGTACCAGAAACGCAAGTGTTGTGATGTGATTTTTGATGTGTTTTGCAGTTTTTATTTCTCTGTTCAAAACACTGTATATAGCTGGTCGCTAACAAGAGAGCCGGGATAGCGGCCGCCGCGTCCTTAACAACTGATCAGTCGTCAGCTGTGTTCCCCGCTGACAGCTGAATGTAAAAAAAGAAAAAATTGGCAACAAAAAACAAATACAATTTAAATTAATCGCAACCTCCATACCAGGCCCTTTGGGTCTAGTATGGATTTGGAGGGAACCCCATGCCAATTTTGTTTAAAAAGTGTTGTGTGGTCCCCCCACAAACCATACCAGACCCGTTATTTGGGCATGAAGCCCAGCAGGGCAAGAAAGGGAGGGGAACCGTTGTAATGTCCCCTGCTGTCTGGTATCTCTTATATAGCCATGGGGCGTGGCCATCCAATGACATCACCTGCAGAGTACGCTTCTTGTGACAACATTTGATGTCACAAGGGACGGGCTCTCCTAGTGATGTAATTGGATGGCCATGCCACATGTCTATATAAGAAGTGCCAGACAGTGGGGGAGGAAGAAAACAGCAGTGGGAGAAGACAGCACAAGAAGAAGAAGAAGACAGCACTGGCAGAAGACGACTCTGGGAGAAGATTTAAAAAGGGCCCAAAATACATCCCTGGGAATTACAGACCAGTTAGACTAACACCAATAGTATGCAAGCTCTTGGAGGGCATAAGGGATTATATACACGATTTTAGTAATGAGAACAGTATCATTAGCAGTAATCAGCATGGATTCATGAAGAATCGTTCTTGCCAAACCAATCTTTTAACCTTCTATGAGGAGGTGAGTTGCCATCTATATAAAGAAAGGCCCATAGATGTGGTGTATCTGGATTTTGCAAAAGCATTTGACACAGTTCCCCATAAACATATTTAGCCGGATTCAAATACATCGGCGCATCTTTATGCCAGCGTAGCGTATCTTATTTACGCTACGCCGGCGCAATGCTGAGAGGGAAGCATTGAATTCACAAAGCAAATGCTCCCAACGTTGCGCTGGCGTATCGTATAGTTGTCGGCATAAGCCGACGTAAGTCAAAGTAGATGGAAGTGGGCTGGAAGTGGGCGTGATACATTTAAATTAAGCGTGACCCCATGCAAATGATGGCCTGAGCTTCAAACAAGTACTAAAAATGAACGGCGCATGCGCTGTCCCGTGGACGTATCCCAGTGCGCATGCTAACAGTCACGTTGAAACAACTGCCTAAGATACGTTGAATCACTGCCTACGATGTGAACGTAACCTACTCACAGCCCTATTCACGGACAACATAAACTATGTAAAATTAAACGGCGTTCAATCCCTGGTCCATACCTTTGCATGAGTTGAGCCTCCTATATGGGGAATAACTTTACGCCGGACGTAACCCTTACGCAAATCGCTTAAAACATGCGCCAGGCGCAAGTACGTTCGTGAATTGGCGTATCTCCCTCATTTGCATATTTGCATCGAAAATCAATGGGAGTTCCAAATGCATCCAGCGTAAATATGCGCCCACTCTACGTCGGCGTAGGCAAGTTACGTCGGTCGGATGAAGTCAGTTTTTTTGCGTATCTTAGTTCTATGGGTACGGCGCATAGATACAAGGGCGCATATGTACACTTATGCGGCGTATCTCGAGATACGTCGGCGTAAGTGCTTTGTAAATCCGGGCCTACTGTACAAAATAAGGTAGTGGCATGGACCATAGGGTGAGTACATGGATTGAAAACTGGCTACAAGGCTGAGTTCAGAGGGTAGTGATACATGGGGAGTACTTGGAATGGGCAGGGATGGGTAGTGGGGTCCCCCAGGGTTCTGTGCTGGGACCCATCCTATTTAATTTGTTCATAAACAACCTGGAGAATGGGGTAAACAGTTCAATCTCTGTATTTGCAGACGATACTAAACAGGGAAATAACTTATCCGCAGGTTGTTGAAACCTTGCAAAAAGATCTGAACAAATTAATGGGATGGGCAACTACGTGCTAAATGAGGTTTAGTGTAGAAAAATTTAAAATAATGCATTTGGGTGGTAAAAATATTAATGCAATCTAAACAGTGGAGGGAGAACCTCTGGGGGAATCTAGGATGGAAAATTACCTGGGGGGCCCTAGTAGATGATAGGCTCATCAATGGCATGCAAGCTGCTGCTAACAAAGCAAACAGAATATTGGCCTGCATTAAAAAGGGGATTAACTCAAGAGATAAAATGATAATTCTCCGGCTCTACAAGGTCCGTCCGCACCTGGAGTATGCTGTCCAGTTCTGGGCGCCAGTCCTCAGGAAGGATGTACTGGAAATGGAGTGAGTACAAAGAAGGGCAACAAAGCTAATAAATGGTCTGGAGGATATTAATTATAAGGGAAGGTTGTGAGCATTGAACTTATTCTCTCTGGAGAATAGATGCTTGAGAGGGGATATGATTTTAATTTACAAATACCGTACTGGTGACCCCAAAATAGAGATAAAACCTTTTTGCGTAACGGAGTTTATTAAAACATGTGACCACTCATTAAAATTAGAAGAAAAGAGGTTTAACCTTAAACTATGTAGAGGGTTCAAGGATGTGGAATTCCCTTCCACAAGCGGTGGTCTCAGCGGGAAGCATCAATAGTTTTAAAAAACATTTAGATAAGCACCTGAACGACCACGACATACAGGGATAGACAATGTAATACTGACATATAATCACACACATAGGTTGTACTTGATGGACTTGTGCCTCTTTTCAACCTCACCTACTATGTAACTATGTAAGATGGCTCGGGGCTTCTTTTTGAATAAAGGAGTTGTCAAAAAACAAAGCTTGTTTTTTTAAACATTTCACTGCTTTTTGGGGTCAATGAGTTGGGGTACGATGTACCCTATACCCATTCACACGGGGGCTGGGATATGGGGGCCCCCTTGTTAATGGTGGCTTCCAGATTCTGATAAGCCCCCGCCCGCAGACCCCGACCACCACCAGCCAGGGTTGTCGGGAAGAGGCCCTTGTTCACAGCCCCCCTGCCCCAAAGCACCCACCCCCCTATGTTGAGAGCATGTGGCCTGGTATGGGTCAGAATGGGGGGGCGCTTGCTCATCCCCTCCATTTCCTGACCTGCTGGACTGCATGCTCGGATAAGGGTCTGGTATGGATTTTTGGGGGACCCCACAGCATTTGTTTTTTTAATTGGAGGTTGGGCTCCCTTAGAACAGAAGGGCCTGATATGGACCTGGAGGGGGACCCCACAATGTTTATTTATTTTTATTGAGATTTTTTTATTATTATTTTTTATTCAGCTGTTAGCAGGGAACCCCACTGACAGCTAATGACTCATCTGTTGTTAAGGGTGCAGCGGCTGGCCCTCTCCTTAGCAACCAGCAATATACAGAGTGTTTACAGTGTAGTCAAGAACAGTGGGCAGTCATTTAAAAAAAAAGTATCCCTTATAGTCCCTTAAGGGTCAAACTGCACTTTAGACAAAGATTTTCAGAAAGAGGCGGACCTATTGCGTCAACGCCTCATGGATAGATGTTAGGCCCTGTACACACGATCAGACATGTCTGATGAGACTTGTCTGACGGACCGTTTTCATCAGATAACTCTGAACTTGTCTGATGTGCGTACACACCATCAGACCAAAATCCGATCAGACCAGAACGCGGTGACGTAGAACACAACCACGTAATGAAAAAACTAAGTTCAATGCTTCCAAGCATGCTTCGACTTGGTTCTGAGCATGCGCAGGTTTTTGGTCCGATGCTTTTGTGTACTAACCATCGAACCTGTCCGACGGACAGGTTCCATCAGACAGGTTTTAAAGCATGTTTTAAAACTTTGGTCTGACGGACAACAGTCTGATAGGCCATACACATCGTCAAACTGGTCCGATGAAACTGGTCTGCAGACCAGTTTCATCAGACATGTCTGATCGTGTGTACAGGGCCTTACAGTAAGACCAGTCTGAAGAAACCATTTAATAAAGTAAAGAATCTAAATAGACAGTCGTTAATATACAAGCTTCGAATAGAAAGAGTGAACACATCTACAAGGGTTATTACGAAATTTAGCCAGCAGCATGCTAAGATACGCTTGATTTATGATAGGTTTTGGTACTTACTTACTGCAGATTAAAGGATATCCAGATTTATACAACCACATCCAGAGAATACGTTTAAAAGGTTTAGGTCATTGAGGGACAGTTTGGTGTCCAGTCACCACATCAACAGAGAGATAATTAAAAAACAAATACCAGGTACTTATCCCTGTGGCAAATGTAATTTCTGTGGGTTTATTTTGGCAGGTAAAACCATTGCTCTCCCAAATAACACTATATGGACACCTAAACACAGGACTAACTGCCAATCCATCGGTGCGGTTTATATAATGAAGTGCTCCTGCGGAGCCTTGTATATAGGCAAAACAAGGCGTCATCAGTTTTGCAGGATCAGGGATCATGTTTCCTTGATCACGAAGCGTAAAATGGAAACACTTATTAGCCGCCATGTTGGCCTGTACCATGATTTTAATTTGAAGTCCATAGGTTTTTATAGCCTGGAACACATACCACAGCGTGAGCGAGGAGGAGAGATTGACAATAAACTTCTCCAACTTGAAAGTCGTTGGATTTACCTATTACAGGCAACTGAATGAGGGAATCAGTTACAAACCCTTTTTATGATTCAATTTTTTTTTTCTTATTTTTTTTTCTTCTTGCATATCCCCTTATATTTCCACCATATCTTATTTCCTACATGTTTGACCTCCCTCTGGCCCCCTCTCCTTTCATGTATACCATTTTTAGATGATAGTGGCACACTTTTGATCTACTTCAGACGGGACATGTTTCCTGTGGATTGCCCTGAACTTATTGTGCCAGCAGTATATCCCATGTTTTTGGGAGAAAAATCCAGTATTATAAGGTGTCAATGATTATATCATTTGTTATGAATTTTGGTTATTTGATTCATAATGTTTGTATTCTGGTGTTTCTTTTATAGGTATACTTGATTGGTTTGTCATGCATGGTGGTGGATTCCTCCATTATTGTGGGTCCCCCAATAATAATCCCTCCTTTTTATTTTGGGTTCCATCCCCTTGGTACTCTGTGTGAATGTCCATCACAGTGTTCAGGCTCGGTTCACATGCCTTTTAGTTTCCGTACGGACGCCCAAGTGTGACCACTTATCCGGAGGGGTCTTTATATTGGGGCGTTGTGGAGATTCATGTTTGCCCTATTTTTAGTCATCCAGACTCATTGATGATCTGTCATCAGTTTGGTGTCAGCACAGAAGGTCTTTCTGCGCAAGAGGGCGTGTGAACAGGAAGTGACATCACTTCCTGTTTCCCATGAGTTAGTCCTCATTTCCGTGCCCTTCCCATCTTGTGTCTGTGAGGCTACATTGTGGTGTGATGTCTTAACGCCACGTATTGGTGCCTCGGGGGGGGGGGGGGGCTATTTAAACCCCACACGGCATTTGCCATGTGAGAAGAATCAAAAAGGTAGACATTGCTATATTTCATATGGCTATTGGCAGCATTAGGATTCTAAAGGGACTTACTAATAGACCTCCTGCCTGTGTTGTTTTCAGGTTGTTTGTTTAGAAGTCGATGCCTATTAATTTGGAGGTGGACAGTTTTCTAATCTTGGAGCCCCCCCAGTTTAACTACCCCCCCCCCTTTATCTTGGAAAGGCATATTTTGAAGCCCCAGGAGGGGCATAGGGAATAATTGAATTAAAGAGAAAATTGTATGGACAGCCGCACTCCAGTAGATCTTAAAAAATAGATAGCCTTTTAATGTGGTAAAAAGGAAGGCACTACAAGAAAAAACAGCAAACAGTGGGGGATATACAGCTGACGCGTTTCACATTGAATTACAATGCTTAGTCATAGCTAAAAACGAAAAGAAAAACAATCCAATTTATATATAACATTCTGAGTACATCATACGGTCCGCCCTGCCTGTGATTGGTCATCACTAATTGTGAAGATAACAACCACCTGCGGGTGGATACAGCAGGTAAACTACCCCACTGTTTGCTGTTTTTTCTTGTAGTGCCTTCCTTTTTACCACATTAAAAGGCTATCTATTTTTTAAGATCTACTGGAGTGCGGCTGTCCATACAATTTTCTCTTTAATTCATGCCGTGTGCATTGCCAGCACCCATCTGGTCCTGAGAGGACACTGATCACCAAGGTGCGCTCACCTGGAGCAGCAGCTTCTCTTTTCCATAGGGAATAATTACTGAGGATTTGTCTTTAGGTGAGGACATATACTTTTAAGGAGTTAATGGGATGAATTTATCGTGCTATTTTGGAAGGAGACTTGTTTCCTTTTTAATTAGATATCTCTGGGTATAGTTCAACAGAGCCAGATTGATCTATTTAACTGTGTGGCCAGTTGGAGCTCCTTTTGGGTGGATAATTAAACAATCAGAGGAAGGTGGGTGCAGCTCTGACATTTAGGCATGCCTACCCAGGGGCCTGAGTAACCTCCCTCTGCTATATCTTCCTTATAATTAAATTGTTGAATGTAATGTTACTGTCATCTCAAGAGATTTTTGACTAGTATGGTTGTCTCTCATCCCCCTTACGGGAACTTTTGGCAAATTTTGAATTGAGCTGAGATTCCTGTGATTATACATGCATGCCTTACCAATAGTTGTAATGTATATTTTTGTTGCAAAATAATAACATGTATATTTATATGTATTTTCCTTTCTCTTTTACATTTAAAGTTGGATCTCTTTTGCAAAATTATTTAAAGTATTCTTCTGCGTCCAGTCCTGATGAAGCCTTACAGGCGAAACTGTCGAATATAAATGGACGCTACTTTCAACTGTATACTTTCTACCACTGTTACTTGTTAGGTATTAGATGTATGCCTGTAACTGTCAATGATTAGTATTTAGCAGTTTTTAAATTGCTGTTATTAATAAAATATTATCTATTTTTTATAAAGTATGTTGTATTGACTATTATCTTTAGCACCTTTAAAATCCCATATCCCGTTCTTTCAATGATGTTTACAGTGTGTTTAGGAGAAAACAAATGCAAAATACATGAAACTACATGCAGGAATGCAAAAAAACAAAAAAAACAAGGGTTTAAAAACATAAAAATGCACTGCAAAACGTGCCTGGAAAACACATCAATTGCAGCCGCATAGCTGTGAACCTAGACTTAAGACTTTAGATGTTGGGCTGACCTTAGTATTATCAACACAGAAATTGCACACTCAAAAAAAAGTCCAGGCAACAAGTAAATACGCCCCAGCTGAACCTTACAAGGGGTGCTCTTCTGCCCTAAACCTTGACTCCTAAGAACAAGTCAAACATCCTGCATGACAGATAGCCAAGAAGCTCGGTTTGGTCAGGTGCATGTGTGTAGTTTTATTGATTTATTTATAAAATATATGATAATGGGGTGCTCTAGAACCAATTCTTGCTGTCACCACTACAAGACTATTTCCCATAAAAATCCTTTCACCTTGTGTTCTACTTTTTTTTACAACCCATTATCTAAGGTCTGTTTGTAATGGTCAATTTCTATGCAAGAAAGTGAACTTAATCAGGTTTCTATGGCTTTCTAAAGGTTCTGCTGAGTATAAAGTTTTGCAAAATGTGCGAAAGGGTCTTAGGCAGCCAAGTAAAGCTTATCTGCTTACATTTTGTTAGCTGTACCAATAAACGTCCAGATATGCACGTTTCTGCATTACCCCACTGACAGCATAATGTAGTATTAGAAAACAGGGATGGCTTTACCTGAAGATTCTCCTCTCTGATCGTGTTCTATTTGAGTCAGACATAAACCACCTGTTATCCAGTGATTTGGTTTTGGTGATGAGATTCTAGCACAGGACTTTGTGATACCCCATGATCACCAGTTTAAAGAAGAATATGCAAGCACCACCTAGTGGTAAGTCGATACAATTACCTGACATATAAAAAGCATGTACCGATACAATTTGGTGTACAATTTGGTGTTAATTGCCTTATCTAAGTATTCATTGGGACATGGTCATCCAATCATTTATATGTTTATGTCAATATGTTATTATGTATTTTTATTATGTTGTTATTTGGGTCGTCGTCATCCCAACCATGGCACTACCTGCTTGGAGTTTGCATGTGTCTGTGTGGGTTTTCTCCCACACTCCAAAGCCATGTTGGTAGGTAAATTCCCCCCTGTCCAAATTGCAATACTAGATACACTATATTGCCAAAACTATTGGTAAGCCTGTCTTTACACGCACATTTTTGTGTCTGGGAATCTTCTTTTCTTTCTGAGAATTTCAGTTTCTTGCGCTCATGCGCATTTCATTTTTTGATTATATTTCTCGCACAATTCTCCCATCACTGATTAGAAAATCATTTGTTTTTTCAAAAAATTTACAACATGCCCGATCACTCAAATCCAATGACTGCACTGCATGGTGCAAAATCTGAATTAAAAAAATTTGGTTAAGGTTATCGAAAGAAAATCACTCTCCAAAATTTCCAGCTTTTCCAGCTTTCAGCCCAGGTTCACACTGCTGCGGGATTGAAATCGTGCAAGTTCAGCTGAAATTGCCAAAAATAGTACAGAAACTACTTTTGGCACTTGGTCCGGTGCCACAAAGTCGGCGTCGCACAGATTCGGACAGTTCGATTGTGGGCAATAGCCCCCGATTTGGCATGGTATTTGACATGACAAATAACATCAATGTGAACCAGGGATAACAGCTTCAACTCTTCTGGAAGGCTGTCCACAAGGTTTAGGAGTGCGTCTATGGGAATGTTTGACCTGTGCAGGACAGTCAATTTCCTCCACTCCAAACACACTCATCCATGTCTTTATGGACCTTGTTTTGTCCAAATCATTATGGTGTGGGGTTGTTTTTCAGGGGTTGAGCTTGGCCCCTTAGTTCTAGTGAATGGAACTCTTAGGGCATCAGTATACCGAGACATTTTGGACAATTTCATGCTCTTTGTGGGAACAATTTGGCGATGGCTTCTTCCTGTTCCAACATGAGTGCGCACCAGTGCACAAAGCAAGGTCCATAAAGACATGGGTGAACGAGTTGGGGGTGGAGGAACTTGACTCACTTGACCCACCATCTATGAGCGATTACATACAACAGCCATGATTAACTGCTGGAGCTGTCAGCTTTCAATTTCGTTAAATGGGGCTGCCACTGGCAGCTCATCTCCTCTGCTAGGTATCCCACATCCACATGTAATCTCTTATGGCCTCATTCGCAAGGGTGAATGGGGCCTAATATGTGTGTACAGACATGCACATATGTTATTACATTCTACACACCGGTCCCAAACCTGTGTAAATGGAGTGGATTTAAATAAGACCTGACAACCTACCTCTTAAAAAACCCACCAAAAAAAATGGCATGCAAAGGCCTTCAAGATTATGAGACATAATGCATAGTGCATAGTGCACAGAGAGCTAGCCCATAGATTCGAAAAGAGGCAGATAAAACCAAAGAGATATCACACACACACGCTAAAAATTTATACTGCTATGATAATGTAACAGCACTGGTGAACGGAGCGAACCACAACTGCAGTTAGCAAGGATTTCAATGCGATTCTCTATGCGATTCTCTATGCGACAACTCAGAACTAGGCCCAAGGCGTCAGGAGTTTGGGGGATCTATACATCATCTCTGTGTCACATAAAGAAAGGAGTTGAGCTATTAAGCATGGATGCACTACAACATGCGACCAAGGCTTAGCGTCTAAAATATAGATCAATGACAATATTCCAATACACCACTACATTCAGGTGATTATCAGTAAGTTACCCCAGGCGTCACTCCTAGCAACAGGAGTTTGGGGGTTCTCTACATCATATCAACCTTGACACGTAGAGGTGTATTTAGGCCACTAGGGGAGATGCTATGAAATAGCATCAACCCCTAGCATAGAAAAGTTAGAGCGAACATGTTCAAAAGTTAGGACAAGGCCTATTAGTATTTTACACTTCTGTCAAGCACATGGTAATTTGTATTTGTAGTAACAAACATTAATTGCATATGAGAGGCAATATAGCTCAGGTACTTTGAGAGTACATATAGTAACAAAGAGCTGCAGTATAACTATAGTTATATATGAGAGGTAAATATAGCTCAGGTACTTTGAGAGTACATATAGTAATTAGAAGCTACAGTAATAACTATTTGTTATACAAGAGAGGTGAATATAGCTCAGGGTATTTGAGTACAGATATACCTTTAATATTTCCTTAGCAGAGAGTCCAAAACACAACCATATCCTAGATGTTGAGCAGTAGAAGATATGATACGGCACAGCAATTGTATAGCTGACATATATATATGTAGCAGATATTGCTATAGCACTACAAGTAACAGAAATGTAACTTATCTGTTTTGCAGACTTCAGTATAGGAACTAGGGATCCTGTGGTGAAGGAAGTTCAATATGGCAGTCTGTGAAGTTATCCCCAGCAATGCCTCCAAGTTGCAGCATCTGTAGATGGTATTCAAAGTAGTAGTTGAGGCTGGAGCGTTGTTCCGGCATGGGGAGTAAAGGCATCCATGTCTGTACCATAGGCCGAGCTACGGCTGACAATAATAGAACCCAAGCTGTATCTCCATTAAATGCCATTTAGGCAGGAGATCAGCTGCAGTACATTGCACTGAATTCAAACAGTTAGAATCACTACCTAGGACATAGTTAACCCCTTCCTCGCCCCCTAGTGGGTAACCCCTTCCCTGCCAGTGCCATTTACACAGTAATTAGTGCATTTTTATAGCACTGATCGCTGTATAAATGACAATGGCCCCAAAATAGCATCAAAAGTGTTCGATGTGTCCGCCATAATGTCGCAGTCACGATAAAAATCGTAGATCGCCACCATTTCTAATAACAAAGAAATTAATAAAAATGCCATAAAACGATCCCCTATTTTGTAGACGCTATAAATTTTGCACAAACCAATCAATATACGCTTATTGAGATTTTTTTTTTCTTACCAAAAATATGTAAAAGAATACGTATCGACCTAAACTGAGGTAAAACATGTTTTTATATATATTTGGGGATATTTATTATAGCAACAAGTAAAAAATATTGTTTTTTTTTCTAAATTGTCGCAGTTTTTTTGTTTATTGCGCAAAAAATAAAAAATGCAAAATTTTGTTTGGGTGCAACGTCGCACGACCAAGCAATTATCATTTAAAGCGACGCAGTGCCGAATCGCAAAACGTGGCCCAGTGATTGGGCAGCCAAACCCTCCAGGGCTGAAGTGGTTAAGACTTGGAGTATTGAGACAAGGGAGTTAGCAAGATGAGCTCACCTTTTTAGGAGTGGTAGCTCCATGTTTATCCCACGTCAGGTTGATTTAAATTGCTGCTGTTTTTGTACAGGAAGACATTGAAAATTCCGATTCCTGCTTACAAAACCCCCCACAATGCTTCACCATTTTATGTCTCTTCTCTTGTTTCTACCCATTGCCCCACCTGTGCCCTTGGATCTGCTAATGACCTACAACTCTCAACCTCCCATGTAACTGCCTTTCCGTCTCCAGGATTTTTCACGTGTTGCAACTAACTCATGGAATTCACTACTGCAAACAGTTCTGCTGCCCTCTATTCTTCAAAGTTTCTGGCTTGCCCTTAAAACACATTTTTTTTTTAAGGAAGCATATCAAATTTCCTAAACGCTCAATTATCCTTGAGTATTTCATCTTAATTGCGCACCCCATACCTGACTATCTTTTCCTGCTTTTCATTACTTCTTCTTATCCTCAATCACTATTTTCCCTCCTGCCAGTGCTATCCTCTTTCACCAACATCTGCCCCAGCTGCACTTTATTTCTGTACAGGGTCTAGCTGACTGACTGCTTTATGCAGCATTTCATATAAAATGATTATGTTTATAATCAGACACAGCTGCTCCTTAGGCACTTTTTATTTCCTCCATTTCCTTTAGATGGTAAGCTCTTTAGGACAGGTCTCTCCCAGATTTTTTTACTCTGCATGTTATGGTAGTCGTTTTACTTCATGATATCCCTAAGGCTGCATTCACACCTACATCGCGCCTCCTGACCCGCGAATTGCGGCGACAAATGTGAGGCGTTTTGTACCGCGATTTTCGGCTACAAAACGCCTCATTTTTAACCCCCTTTTTGGAGAGGTCCACTATCTCCTATGCCGAACGTCGAAGCCGCGGGAAAAAAAGGGTCCGGGACTTGTTTTCAGCTTCAGGCGTCTGGCGTTTCGGCGTTCGGCGTGGAGGTGTGAACCATCTCCATAGAGGGGAATGTTAAATTTCCCCTCTGGTGTATGCAACGTCGGGCGTTGGGTGTAAAAACGCCTAGATGTGAATGGAGCCTAAAGCGAATCCCATGCAAGACAAAGCAACAGGTTTACTTTAAAGCCAGCCTCCACAGCAGCTTATGATTACCTTACCCTTACCTTAAAGTGGATGTAAACCCATGGATGTCACAATGTAGAGTATAAGATTTCCTATCATCTGTGCCCAGTCTTGCCACACAAAGTTAATCCAGCGCTGAGTAATCCTCTTTTAATGTTCAGTGCAAATTAACAGAATTCCAGATAAAAACTTGCCAAATTATAAAGTCCGTTTCTCTGTTTTTGCTTTCAGTGACAGGTTATTTACACATCTAGCTTGGACATGTTTATCATAACATGAGGTGATCCAAAGTTCATTGTATATTACCAGGATGTGTTATGTGGGGGAGGGGTGGATTTCTCACTTTTTATACCTCATGTTATGATAAACATAACATAACATATGAAAAACATATCCAAAGTAGATATGTAAATAACCTGTCACTCAAAGCAAGAAGAGAGAAAACTGACTTTTTATTTTGGCAGGTTTTTATCTGGAAGGCTGTTCATTTTCACTGAACATTAAAAGAGGATTTCTCAGATTTGAATTAACTCTGTGTGGCAAGACTGGACACAGATGATAGGAAATCTTATACTCTACATTGTGACATAAAAATGTTTTTTTTTGGGGGTTTACATCCACTTTAATTGTTAAGCTCCCTGTTTACTGCTGGGAAGGAGGAAAAAAAGCCCTGTGTAAGATCCAGGTAAATCCTATTTGGAGCTTATACAGGGCTAAGGACTCTGTCCAAGGGTGACAGCATATGTGCTGAATGACCAATCAGCAATTACCAGCACAATCACATGGGAGGAAGGGAGTAACATGCTCTCTAATACCAGGAAGTTCTGGGCTTGAACTTTTTGGCCTAAAAGCAAAATTCTATGTGTGGAGGAAAACTAACACTGTACATCACCCTGAACACACCATCAGTGGTGTATTTATATTTTGTGCTGCCCTAGGCCTGACTAAACGTGTGCAACCCCTAATTTAAATATGATCCACCCCTTCCTGTTAAGGTCACACCCCTTCCTGTTTAAGACCTGCTCTGAAATTTTCCAGTGGGGACACTAGTTCTGAGGGCTTTGGGGGGATTCCCTTAATCTGCAGAGATTTCCTCTCATTTCCTGTTTGGCTACGGGGCAGGAAATGAACAGATGCCAAAATAATAATAATAATAATAATAATTAACAGGGGCTATAACCATCTCTTACTCTATGCAAAATGGAAAAAGGTGTTCTTCTTTAAGCACAAATTTCTGCTAAATTTATGGAGGACTAAGGTAGGGTGACCAGACATCCCCAGTTTCAGGGGACAGTCCCCGGATTGAGGACACTGTCCCCTGACCAAGTCTGTCCCCGGATTGGATTTGAACAGGGGCTGGGGCAATTTGGTCCGGAGAGTAAAACATGACAGGCTGTGAGGTGGGCGGCGACGGGCAGAGAGTCACCGATTGCCGCCATTACTAGTGAAAAAAAAAATGTTCCCGGATTTCATTTAAAAAATCTGGTCACTTTAGACTAAGGATATAACCATGCCAGTGGTGCAGCAGAAAACACATAGCACAGTGATGAAGGTGTGTGTGGTCCAGGCAGTGAGCAAAGGAAGGATTGGGGGCAGGAACAAATAAATCCATCTGTTTATTTTTCTCCTCAGCAATCAACAGAAATAAAACTAGGATTCCCTAATATGTACAACTGACACACAAAGGGTTGCAGGAGAGTCCTACTACCTACCTGCCAGGTATAGGTGACCATGTCAGTGCCCCTTGTGTCTGCGCCATCCCTATCATACCAGCAGCAGTGCGGCCGCTTTATGGGGGCGCCGGACCAATTTGTCTTGCAGCCCAGTCCACCTCATAAGACTGGCGCTTCACTAAAAGTGTAGCGCAAGCCGGTGGGGACTCTTTTTATGCTGCCCCCTGCAAAGTGCTGCCCTAGGCCTAGACCTTGTTGGCCTAGGCCAAGATACAGCATTGCACACCACTGTAAAACATGATGGTGGCAGCATAATTTTGATGGAGCCCAATACAGGGCAAACTTAGAAGAAAACATGTCTGCAAAAGTCTTGAGGCTGGGGCAGAGGTTCCCCTTTTAGCAGGACAACGACCCCAAACATACAGCCAGAGCTACAATAGAATGGTTTAGATCAAAGCATATTCATGTGTTAGAATGGCCCAGTCAAGGTCCAGACTTAAATCCAATTGAGAATCTGTGGCAAGACTTGAAAATTGCTATTCACAGACGCTTCCCATCAGATCTGATCTGACAGAGCTTGAGCTATTTTGCAAAGAAGAATGAGCAAAAATATCACTCTCTAGATGTACAAAGCTGGTAGAGACATCCCCAAAAAAACTTTGAGCTATAATTGCTAGACATGTGCATTCGTTTTCGTTAGAATACATTTTGGTCCGAAAGATCCGACATAAAAAATGCTTTATTTTCATTTTCGTTGCGGTAAAAATTCGATATAGAGAGATTCGACATTATAGGGAAAAAATTCGACATCATGGAGAAAAGATTTGACATTATAGGGAAAAGATTCGACATCATAGAGAAAAGATTTGACACTATAGAAATAATAGATTCAACACTATAGAAATAATAGATTCGACACTATAGAAATAATAGATTTGACACTATAGAAATAATAGATTCAACACTATAGAAATAATAGATTCGACACTATAGAAATAATAGATTTGACACTATAGAAATAATAGATTCAACACTATAGAAATAATAGATTTGACACTATAGAAATAATAGATTCAACACTATAGAAATAATAGATTCGACACTATAGAAATAATAAATTCGACACTATAGAAATAATAGATTCGACATTACAGAGAAAAGATTTCGATCTATGAGACATTTTATAATATACAAATATATAGATCAGACCAAAATAAGGGACAAATGAGGAGGAATGAGGGAAGTCCCTCAAAATCAGGGACAGTTGGGAGCAGTGGCGTCACTAGGGTTGGTGCCACCTGGTGCGGAAAAAATTGGTGTGACCCCCCTCCACCAACTATAGTCCCCCCTCAGTACAGATCCCCCTCCACTAAGAACAGACCCCTCTTACTTAGTACAGACCACCCTCCGTCAGTATAGACCCCTCACTGAGTACAGACCATTCTCCCTTAGTACAGACCACCCTCCGTCAGTATAGACCCCTCACTGAGTACAGACTACCCTCCGTTAGTATAGACCCCCCTCATCAGTACAGACACCCCATCAGTGTAGAGTCCCCCTCTTAGTGCAGACACCCCGTCTTTAGTGCAGACCCCCCCATCAGTATAGACACCTTCCCTTAGTAGAGTCCCCCGCAGTATAGACACCCCCCTTAGTGCAGACCCCCATCAGCATAGGCACCCCTCTCCCTTCCCATAGCGCCCCCGTGCCCCCACATGTCCATCTACTTATAATAGAGTAATAGATTGTACAGTACAGACCTCAGAACAGCGCGGCCGCAGATGTATACACACATCGGTGTGTGTCCCTCGACTCCCCCTCCCATTGTATGTAAAGAGAGAGGAGAAGGCGCCAGCGGCTTCAGTCCGCTCCACAGAGCGAGGTCAGATCAACAGGGCAGCAGGCGGTGTTAGCGGTGCCGCTATCCACGGGTGTCACCCCTCTGGCTGGTGTCACCCGGGTGTGGTCTAGCAACACCTATGGTTGGGAGCTATGCTCACTAAGCTGTGAGAACAGAGCGATCGGAGGTGTTCAATCGCTCGGTTCTCAGTGAGAAAAAGAGTTTAACTGCTCCAGAGTCCCAGAGAACTAGATGGCTGAATCCAAACACTTGGGTGCCGGCGCTGCAATTATATGCAAGATTTGTAGAGAAAAACTAGGACGGCCGCACTCCAAAAACAATGTTGTTCCTTTTTGATAAAACTGGTCACAAAACAAACATGTCACAGCAAAAAATCAGATGAAAAATCTGACATGTTTCACACTATCATACAGTGCTTATTCATAGCCGCTGTGATGATGTGAAACGCATCAGATTTCATATGATTTTTTGCTGTGACATGTTTGTTTTGTGACCAGTTTTATCAAAAAGGAACAACATTGTTTTTGGAGTGCGGCCATCCTAGTTTTTCTCTACAAATCTCGCTCAGTTCTCAGTGTTAGGCCGCGTACACACGACCGAGAAACTCGTCGGGCTAAACTTATCGTTCCGCCCGTCGAGTTTCCCGTTCAGCTGTCGAAAAAGCTCGTCGAGCCAAATTTTCCCATAGAACAACGAGGAAATAGAGAGCATGCTCTCTTTTTGGCTTGACGAGCTTCCCGACGGGATGCCCGGCGAAAAGTGTACACACGACCGCTTTCCTCGGCAGAATACGTCTACCATCGAGGTTCTCGCTGGATTCTGCCGAGAAACTCGGTCGTGCGTACGGGGCCTTAGAGGAGCCAGGGGACAGATGCAGCATCGGACCAATGCGTCATCCACCTAGGTAAATATTATTCTGGCAAAAAAAAAAAAAAAACATGCATCTTATTTAATAATTGAAAGCGTATTATGGGGTCTTGGCTCTCACTTCAGGTCAGAGCCCCTAGAACTTTCACTACAGTCCTGGGACATTTATGTAATTAGTGTATAGGCGGTTTTGTGTTGGAAAATAAATCCCCTCATTATCCAGACTTTATGATGGAATGCAGGCAAGACATACTTAGTTTTCACTAAAACGCACAAAACAAACCCTCAGATAACCTGCAGTGAAATGCCTGGAAGGCTGACGGCTATAGGGACATACCTGCAGTTAGTGCTCCATGTCCCCCTCTTGATGTGAAGACCCCTACTGGGACTGTGTACGGTTCACAAGAAAACAAAAACAAATGCAAAGGATGTGAAGCACCGCAGGCCAAGAAGAAAGAAGTGACACAAAGAGGGAACAGAAAGCGTCTCTTCTCGAAGCAGCAGGGTGGCTTTGTTTCACAGTGAGACACACCAACACGCCTCAATGGTAATGATGGGGGACACAACCTAGACTAGTGACACAATACAATGTCACCCTGAGAGAGGAGGGCAAAACTTCCTTCCTTCATGTCATTGATTAACTACCTAAAATAACCAATGACTGATTGAAACTTCCAACCTTGACATTCATTTCATTGGCTAAAAAAGCTCAGATTGTTTGACCAAATTAGATGTAAATATTAAAGGGTCACTAAAGGAAAACATTTTTTTTGCTGAAATGACTTTTTTCAGGGTATAGAGACATAAAAGTTAACTGATTCCTTTTCAAAATGATTAAAAATAGATACAAATCGATCATATAATGTGCCTGCAGTTTAGTTTCACTTTTGAACTGGCTTCATGTTTCTGCGAAGTAGAAATAGACACACAGAACAAAAACAAACAAATCCAGGGCAGTGTTTTGTTTTTAAAATGAATCTGATTGGTTCTGGGAAGTTTTAGACACACAGTAATGACAGCTTAAACCATCGTGAGAAAGCTCCCAGCACTGTGGTTATAAGGAAACAGACAAGCAGGAAGTGTGGAGAACAGAGCAGGATTACAGCAACTTCAAAGCAATAACGAACAATAAGGACATGAAACCAGTACTGCAGTAAGGTAAAGGAAGCTATTTAGCTAAAAAAAAAAATGTTTCCTTTAGTGATCCTTTAACCACTTGCATACTGGGCACTTACACCCCCCTCCTGCCCAGGTAAAATTTCAGCTTCCGGCACTGCGTCGCTTTAACTGACAACTGACGTGCGACATGGCTCCCAAACAAAATTTACGTCCTTTTTTCCCCACAAGTAGACCTTTCTTTTGGTGGTATTTGATCGCCTGTGCGATTTTTATTTTTTGCGCTATAAACAAAAAAGAGCGACAATTTTGAAGAAAAATACAATATTTTTTCCTTTTTGCTATAATAAATATCCCAATTAAAAAAAAAAAACACATTTTTTTTTCTCAGTTTAGGGCGATACGTATTCTTCTACATATTTTTGGTAAAAAAAAAAAAAAATCGCAATAAGCGACTGGTTTGCGCAAAAGTTATAGCGCTTACAAAATAGGGGAGAGAATTATTATTATTTTTTTTTTTTTTACTAGAAATGGCGGCGATCTGCGATTTTTATTGGTACTGCGACGTTATGGCGGACACATCGGACACTTTTGACACATTTTTGGCGCCATTCACATTTATACTGCGATCAATGCTATAAATATGCACTAATTACAGTATAAATGTGACTGCCATTGAAGGGGTTAACACTAGGGGGTGAGGAAGGGGTTAAATGTGTATTCTAGGTGTGTTCTAACTGTGGGGGGAGGGGGGGGTGACTGGGGGTGTGACCGATCTGTGTCCCTATGTAGGAAGGAACACAGATCGGGCTCCTCCTCTCCAGAGACAGGACGCTGTCTCTGTGTAAAACGGCAATGAGAGATGATCTATGAGAGATCATCTCTCATTCGCCCACAGATCGCATCGCAAACGGCCACTCTGATTGGCCGTTCGCCACGATCTGTGATTGGCCGTGTCCAAAGGACACAGACAACACAGGGCTTCCCCGCAGCGCGCTCTACAGCGCGCGCTGGGAACGCCTGAAGTACATGCCGTCAAATGACGGCATGTTGGATATTCAGGCCCGCGCTGTTGCCGTCATCCGACGGTAGCGCAGGCCTGAAGTGGTTAAATGCGTGGCATTTTGTGGGCGAAGCTCTTTGTATAGTGAACAGCTGAGCTTTTTCACCTTTCTTTAATCATTTAATGCCTATCAGCACTACTAATCTCCTATAGCAGTGATGGCGCACCTCGGCACCCCAGATGTTTTGGAACTACATTTCCCATGATGCTCATGCACTCTGCAGTGTAGCTAAGCATCATGGGATATGTAGTTCCAAAACATCTGGGGTGCCGAGGTTCGCCATCACTGTCCTATAGCCTCTTTGCAGCCACTTCCTATCAACACGTATGCACTTTGTTTTCCTGATAGTGACAACAGTGGACCATGCCTATGTACACTATGGCCCAGATTCACAGAAGCGCAAAAGCCGTACACTACGCCGACACAGCGCGGAGAGGCAAGCACTGCATTCAGCAAGCTATTGCTTCAAACGTTGCGTCGGCGTGGCGTAGGTTTCGAAGGCGCAGGTGGAAGTGGGAGTGACCCTATGCAAATGATGGTCCGAGCATGGTGCAGTGTTTTACGCCCGGAGTATCACTAACTACGCATGTGCCGTGACGTAGGCGCATGAAACAGCACCCTTATGCGCATGCTCACAACCACGCCGACACAAATGCCTAAGCTACTCCGGATCACCACGTACGCCGTGAACGTAACGTACGCCCAATACGCCAGCCTGTGTTCTCTGGTGCATACCTTTGCATGTCTGTTGTCGGGTTGCGACTCATCTATGGGGAATAACTTTGCGCCGGACGTATATTTGGGGGCACCTCGCGTAGCATGCATCGGGCGCACGTACGTTCGTGAATCGCCGTATTTCCCTCATTTGCATGTTTGAATGCCTAATCAATGGGAGCAGCAACATGCGTCCAGGCAAAAAGTGCGCCCACGCTACGCCGGCGTATGTAAGCTACGTCATCGCAGGCTGGCCAGTTTTTAGGCGTATGTTGGTTTGTGGGTCTGGCGCACAGATACGCCGGCACACATTTGCGCTTACCGGCGCAAATTTGCACTTACTTCGGCGTAAGCGCTTTGTGAATCTGGGCCTATATTGCCAAAAGTATTTGGACGCTTGTCTTTACATGCACACAAACTTTAATGGCATCCTGGTCTAAAACCTCATACACACGATCGGATTTCTATCGGACAAATCGTAGGACTTTTGTCTGAAGGGCATACTGTACAAACGGCATTGCATACAAACGGCAAATAATTGTCATCCAACAAACACGAAACTACATGGTCTTTCAGCTCTTTAGCGCCACCCTTTGGGCAACTTCTGCTAATGTTGTGTTATGGTGAGCATTGCCTCTGAGCATGCGTGTTTGTACTTTGGATTCCTGTACAGATAATCGGATACCTTCTAGATTGTAAGCTCTTACAAGCAGGGCCCTCTGATCCCTTCTGTATTGATTTGTATTGTGAATGTACTGTCTTCCCTGATGTAAAGTGCTGCGCAAACTGTTGGCGCTATATAAATCCTGAATAATAATAATAATAATTATCCAACAAGACACATAGTTGGAAAATTTTAAAGCATGCTATCCCACATTTGTTGGTGGAAATTCCAACGACGATTGTCCGATGGAGTATACAAACGGTTGGATTTTTCGACAACAGCCTGTCATCACACAATTCCCGACGGAAAATCTGATCGTGTGTACAAAGCTTTAGTCCGTAGGGTTCCATATTGCTTGGCCCACACTTTGCAGCTATAACAGCTTCAACTCTTCTGGGAATTGAAGCTGTTATAGCTGCAAAGGGTGCGCCAACTCAATATTGAACCCTACGGAAAGGAAGACTGGGATGCCATTAAAGTTAAAATGTGCCCGAAAAGACAGGTGTCCCAATACTTTTGGAAATATAGTAAACATTTGTATGGCCATTTGTAGTCTTGACATATGAACAACTGATAGACAAGGACTGAGCATTATCACCCTATAAAGAAAGTTCCTGAACATGGACCGTCATGGCAGGTCATTTGATATTATTTTACGTAAATGTGAACCCCTAACTAAATCGATTGCCCTTTGATCAATAAAGCAAAATGCTTTTATTCACTTTTTTTGATCATTTATTCCATCTCAGCTCTTCTTATCTCGTGTTAGACAAAACGTACATCGAGGTGGTACTTGGTCACATTCTTACCTCATTTCTGGTCCCGCTGGCTTACCGCGGTCGTAGGTTGAACGCACGCCAGTTTCCGATGGATTGATGGATGGGATTCACACGGAAACTTACCATGCCTTCCAGCCTCAGTGTCGGGCTAAGGCACCTTCCAATGTAAGCAGCCATTTGGCTTTTTATTCAAGTATTTATTATTTAACCACTTAAGACCTGGACCATTATGCAGGTTAAGGACCGGGCCCCTTTTTGCGATTTGGCACTGCGTCGCTTTAACTGACAATTGCGCGGTCGTGCAAAGTGGCTCCCAAACAAAATTGGCGTCCTTTTTTTCGCACAAATACAGCCTTCTTTTGGTGGTATTTGACCACCTCTGCGGTTTTTATTTTTTGCGCTATAAACAAAAATAGAGCGACAATTTTGAAAAAAATTCAATATTTTTTTCTTTTTGCTATAATAAATATCCCCCAAAAAAGATATTAAAAAAAAACATTGTTTTTCCTCAGTTTAGGCTGATATGTATTCTTCTACCTATTTTTGGTAAAAAAAAATCGCAATAAGCGTTTATCAATTGGTTTGTGCAAAATTTATTTCATGACTGCGACATTATGATGACACATTGGACACTTTTGACACATTTTTGAGACCATTGTCATTTTCAAAGTGCTATAAAAATGCACTGATTACTGTGAAAATGACAATAGCAGTGAAGGGGTTAACCACTAGGTGGCGCTAAGGGGTTAAGTGTGCCCTAAGAGAGTGATTATTACTGTAGGGGGGTGTGGCTGTAGGCGTAATGTCACTGATCATTGTTCCCTATATCAGGGAACAGACGATCAGTGTCAATGCCACAGTGAAGAACAGGGAAGGTGTGTTTACACACACCTCTCCCTGTTCTTCAGCTCCTGTGACCGATCGTGGGGACTCCGGTGGCGATCGGGTCCGCGGGTCCCATGGGCGCGGTCACGGAGCTTCAGACCAGGTCACGCGCACGACCCAAGGCTGGGCTGTTAAAGGCAATGTATGAATGAATGAATGAATGAAAAACCTATATAGCGCGGCACATGCAAACTAAATCGCCTCTGGGCGCTCGTACGTGTCTGTGCCCAGTTGTGACATTCTGCCAATGTAAATGTGCAGGAGGCGGTCCTTAAGTGGTTAATAAACTGGATTACACTATTTTCGATCCTTTCCGTTTTGTTCACATATCCTGATCTGAGCCATCCTTGGGGAGTCTGCCTATATCCAGTATTACATCTCTCCTCATTAGCAAGGGGTACCTTGCATAAAGCGCAACTGACCTTTTTTTAAATATAAATACCCCTGTAATACACAAGCTTAATGTATTCTAGTAAAGTTAGTCTGTAAACTAAGGTCCGTTTAGTTAGGTTGTTACAGCATTTAGATTATAGGTTTATAAGTTTATAATCTAGAAATAGACCGTGGCCATCTTAAGTGTGGGCATCATGAAGCCAGACTGTATGACTTCCTGGATTTCAGCTTTGCATATCTCGCACATGCTCAGTGCTACACAAGCAATGTAATAGGTTTCAGTCAGGTTTGCAAGGACTACTGGGAAACATGATGCCTATCCCAGAAACTAGGGTTGTCCCGATACCACTTTTTTAGGACCGAGTACAAGTACCGATACTTTTTTTCATGTACTTGCCGATACCGAATACCGATACTTTTTTTAAATGTCATGTGACAGTTTTTAAACCACAATACAGACTAAGGATATTTTCTTTAGAATTATGAAGAACTCTAACTCAAGACATTATAAAAGAATAAAAATGAGTAAAAATGAATAAAAATGTTTTATTTTCTTGTCACGCAGTAGTAAAAAACTCAAAGAATTTTCACAGAACATGTTGATAAATACAAAAAAAGTATTCTATTTAGGTATATACAAGTACTCCCGCAAATACTCAGTATTGGTCCCGATACCGATACTAGTATCGGTATCTGGACAACCCTACCAGAAACCCTTGCAAATAGCCTTGTGACTTAATAGCCTAGGCTAATAAGGAGGAGGAAGTAATGAAGGACTACAAAATAAAGGTATTTACAAGCAACAAAATAAATAAAAACTGTCCTTTAAGTAAAGGGGTCTACATCTTGTGGTAAGCAGCCATCGATTCATTGAGCACTTCGGGGTGTCATTTAGAGGTAGTGAAGGTGTCACTTCAAGATTACCACTGGTTTTCATTTACCATTGTTTATGGACTGGTCACTAAGGAATCATTCAATTTATGCACAATATTGCATATAGACGTATGTTATTTTACTG
The DNA here is from genome assembly GCA_029574335.1 of Rana kukunoris. NCBI lineage: Eukaryota > Metazoa > Chordata > Amphibia > Anura > Ranidae > Rana > Rana kukunoris. Next base: position 658,536,617 of record CM056049.1, read on the forward strand.
TATCACCAGCAATAGTTTACATTTGATTCAATTTTTTGCACTGTTTGATATTGCTAATTTGATTAGTGTTTTTATCACCCTATGAGTATAGGTTCAATTAATATTGTTTATTTTTTTTATTTCAGAGTTTGTTATTAGCTCTCTAGCGCCCCCACACTTTCACTTCAAAAATTGCACTATTGGTATCTCCACATAGTTTTTTTGGGGAGCAGCTTTTATTTACTATTCATTTATACATTTTTCACTACAATAGGCGCAAGATACTTCTTTCTTTTCTCTCCTGATCTCCTGCTGCCTCTTTGTGGACATTTCCTATCAACATGCTTGCACTGCAAATGCTGCATGAAATTTCTCAGGGCACGTTTCTTGGTGGCAACAATGGTGGATCATACTTACATTATATGTGTTGAAACGAACAGAGACAGAGAGTTGTGACCCTATAAAAATAAGTATCTAAAGCATTTTTAATGGCAGGATCACCAAATATTATTGTAGTAAATATTAAAAATGACTTTAACCCCTTTACACCTAAGGGTGCCAAAATGCCTAAGCGCAATATTGCAATTTTGACATTTGATAGTAAAAACAGTACATATCTTCACAACTACTTTGTGTATCCAGGTGGAGAATACCGCGAGGTAGTAAATAGTTATGCATCTCGTTTTTATTTTTATTATTATTATCAAAGGACAACTGGGCCAAAATGGTAAAAAAATAAACATTTAATCTAGGTGTATATTTCTTGTTACTACCATAACCTACCACCAAAGAAAAACCCCAAATAAATTCTTCTGCTCCTGATGATTGTAACAATACCACATATGTGTATTTTATTTATTTTTTTTATGTTTTTGTAGTACAACCCAGAAGCAATAGTGTGCAAATTTTGTTCAACCTAAAACACACTGGGGCAGATTCACGTAGATCGGCGCATTATCATTCCGGCGTAGCGCACCACTTTTCCGTTAGACTTGCGCAATCTAGCCGCGTAATCCGGCGATTCACGTAGCTTTTACGCAAGAGCTTGCGCAAACGTAAGGTTTTTTCCTGAGGCGTAAGGAGGAGTAATACAAATTGGGAAGGACGTGGGCGTGTTACATTGAAATGAGCCGTGACCCCATGCAAATGAAGGGCCGGCCGACTCGCGCATGCGCGCGTGAAGGAAACCATGTCAGCTCCGTTGTGCGCATGCTCACAACTCGGGAGCGGCGCAATCAGTGAAATTGGAAATGGACTAGGGCAACTTTATGAACTACGCAGACAGCATAAATAGACAGACACAAATGCACTTCCTTTGCAAAAGTACATCCCTTTGTATCCCTCCCTATACAGCAAGGTGCTTTTGTTTGTTTGTGACGTGTCTTTGACATATTTGGGGACTGTTTTGCAGAGTGATTTTTGTCTTTTATGTCTTTGTTGTTATTTTGTTTAAATTATATTTTTGCTGGGCATTTTTTATTTTTGCTCGTCATTTATTTAATTTTTTTGGTTCTGTTTGTGTATGATTTTGGAATGTGGGGGTGATATTCCTGCGGGAAAAGGGGTGTCACCCTCATTTGTGGTGGAGAAGTGATCGCCAGGTCTGTGTGAATGGTGTATGAATGTACAGTGACATAATTGGAGCCGTGGCATGGCGTTGCAGCTCACAAGTCCAATGTGATGAGGATGTGGGGTGTGTGTGCTAGGGACCACAGTGGTGTGCATGCATGCATTCTCATTGTGCCATGATTAATGTGTGTGTTTAACGTGCAAAGATGCATAATGTGAGCTGCCATGAGATGGGGTCATGAGATGGGGTACCAGTGCATATGCAGAGTCACCTTGAAGGGAAAAGACAGGAGGATGTTAGTCATGCATGTGCCACTTGTGAGGTGTGCATCACGGGAGGGGATAGTCATGCCTGCCACCCATGTCACTCACCAACCAGCCAGCTGTCCCCATACATGTTCTGTTGGAAATCTGTGGGGATGGGGCTCTGATTGTATATGTAGCTGTCATGGGTGTCATGGGTGGTGCCATGTGTTGGGCTGGTGATGTCCTCCTGCAGGGTTGTGGTAATTCCATGATGGCATGAGGGGTGAATCTGAAGATGCGAGACACCTCAGAATCACTCATGCCATAGATGTCTATGCGTGTGTGATATATCAAGTGAAGAGTGAGGGGCTTGTATCAGATAAGAATATTGTATTAGATTAATTTAAATTGTAAATTTTATATAAGCAAATAAAAAAATTAAAAAAAACATCTCCCGTGCCCTCCTTAGTGCCATCCTCCGTGCCCTCCTCCTTCTTTGTTCATCTAAAGTCAGTAGTATAGCTATGCGCGACGATGCCCCTGGCATGTTGGCATACAGATTGTTGGGCAACACGTGTGACTGCTGAACTCCTCACTAACAGTGTTGCTTTATCTGACAATTAGACTTTTTTTCAAAATTTAGACCAGCTTTTAGGTCCTCTAACTTTAGACAGAACATTTTGCTGTTGCGCACATCGCGTAGCCTGCGCAGCAACTGCGTTTTTTTGTGGATCCCCGTAACTCCCTCATTAGCATATTTGACTAGCAAATCAATGGTGTGTCTAGCGCAGTTTTGCACGAAGGGAAGCGAATGTCTAATTCAATTACGCCGGACCAAAAAACGTAGATTTCTGGCGTATATTGTTTTGTGAATCGCGTCCAACTATACGCACGCGCACATTTAGACTTACGCACGCGCAACAGCAGTTGCGCAGGCGTAATCGCTCTGTGAATCTGGGCCACTGGCACTAACTGAAAAAAAAATCCTGTCCAAAATATACTGGGCCAGATTCTCAGAAGAGATACGACGGCGTATCTCCAGATACGCAGTCGTATCTCTGTTTCTGAGGCGGTGTATCTATGCGACTGATTCTTAATACGCGTGGGAGCTGTGGTGGAGGCCCCCCCTCACACCCGCCATTGCCACCGGGGGCATGGAGAAGGATGGCGATTGCCTCCAGGGGGAGGGTCTGCCTACTCCCAACTCCTGCAGTCCAGCTCCTCTCTCTCGAGTTCACGCACAAAATACACTTAAAAAATAAATAAAAAATTTGGCGTAGATCCGACTGGCGTAAGTCACTTACACTGTCGTATCTAAGTTGCAATTTTACGCTGGTCGCTAGGTGGCGTTTCCGTCGATTTCTGCGTCGAATATGGAAATGAGCTAGATACGCATATTACCGAACGTATTTACGTAGTTTACGTTGTTTGCGTAAGCGTAAGGTTACCCCTGCTATATGAGGGGTAACCTTGCGTAGGTTCGGCGTACGCCATGTTAAGTATAGACGTCGGGACAGCGTTGTGTTTTTCTGTTGTTTACGTCGTTTGCGTAACTCGTTCTCGAATAGGGCTTTGCGTAAGTCACATTCACGTCAAAACCAATGTATTTGTTGCGTAATTTGGAGCATGCGCAGTGGAATACGTCCACGGACGGCGAATGCGCAGTTTGTTCGGCGCGGGGTGCGCTTAATTTAAATACAAGACATAAAAGCTGCGGAGGCGTAGCGTAAATGTGCCAATCTATGAGAATCTGGCCCACTGACCTTCACCTTTGCCTTTAACCCTGACCTTTGACCCTTGCTTGACCCGAATATTAACCCTGGCACTGACCTAGATCAAACCTTGATCTAGGTATTTTTCTTTTTTCTGTTTTGTTATTTTTTAACATTCATATATTTTTTGGTTTCTGTAATGGCCCATACACACGATCCGAATATCGGCCGACGGATCGTACGACTTTTTTCGCTTAATAATCGCGAGTAAAATAAATAGGTTTTTAAACTCACGAAAGTTATCGTACGATCGAAAAAAACGATCGGAAGTGATGTCACGTGTTGAAATGTATTTGTATTGTATTTTCGGACGACGGCTGTACTGACTAAACGAAAATCGGACGATCGGACATCGGACGAGAAAAATTTTCGCGCTTGTCCGATCGAATTTAATCGGATGAACGGTCGTGATCGGCTGTCGAAAGTAGTGTACACACGATCCGAAAATCGTACGATCCATCATCGGACGATCGTTTTCGTCCGATATTCGGATCGTGTGTATGGGCCATAAGGAACGAGAAAGATGCATTGTATCTTTCTTCTCTATTCACAATAAACACAGGGGCGGGCTTCACAGTGACTGATCACTATGTGACTGATCACTATGGTAGCCAATCAGAGGCTGCCACAGTGATGATTTTCTCAGTTTAGGCCGATACATATTTTTATAAAAAAAAATTATAAAAAAAATCGCAATAAGCATATAGTGATTGGTTTGCGCAAAAGTTATAGCGCCTACAAAATAGGGAACAGAATTATGACCTTTTTTTTTTTACTAGTAATGGCGGCGATTTTATTGGGACTGCGACATTATGGAGGACACATCAGACACTTTTGACACATTTTTGGGACCATTCACATTTATACAGCAAACAGTACTATAAATATGCACTGATACTGTATAAATGTTACTGGCAGGGAAGGGGTTAACCACTAGGGGGCGAGGAAGGGCTGACTGGGGGAGGGGGCCGATCTGTGTCCCTATGTACAAGGGACACAGCATCGGTCTCCTCTCCCTGACAGGACGTGGATCTCTGCGTTCGTGGGTACCTGGTGGTCATCGAGGCTGCCAGGCACACGCATCGGGACCTCAGGGACATGGCGGGCACGCCGGTGGGGGTGCTCGCACGCCCCCCAGTGGCCGGAGGAGCCAAGGACATCAATAGACGTCTTCCCAGGAATTGTAGAGAGGAGGGTGAATGGCAAATGTATGCTTGTGCCACATCCAGTAATTTTCCCGGCATTGTAGAGCCACATTTTGCCCGTCAATTTACAATGGCCAGGGCTCCAAGTAGTTAAGCACATCCTTATGCCTGCATGCCTGAGCTAAGGGCAAATGGATTAGAGGAAGTAAATGCTACGTAATATATTTGCCCTTACTCAAGATGGAAACAGCCAGAAATGCTAGGGGGGAGTTTTTTTTCAAAATGATTTCTCAGCAAAATAAAGCATGGAGGGATGGAGGAGTTTGCTTTGAATGTTAAAAACTAATTAAAAACACATTTTTGCTTGTGGTGCTCAGATGAAGCATAGTTCTGCTTTAAGGCAGCAAAATAACATATCGTTTTTATTTTTTAGGACAAACTATTTTTTGTTTTGGAGATACTGTCTTGCAACGTGATTTTATTTTTTATGTAATCCATATACAAAAATATGGAACAAAATTAGAATAAAACAAACTTCTTTACTTTGATCTGCGTTAGTTTAAAAAGGGTTGATGTGACTGTTGATTAAAAGTATAAACTGTATTCTAATATTTGTCCAATTTTAAATGACTTAAATTATGGTACAAAGGATTGCAAAATTCTTTAAAAATGAAACAAAGGCGTTTTTTTTCTTTCTAGTTTTGCACTTTATTTAATGTCACACTGAAAAAATGTAACTAACAAAAGAATAACAAAAACAGTTTAAACAATAATGGTTAATAAATAAAAAGGAAAAAAACAAACAAAACAACAATAAATAATAGTTAAAGTGTTACCAAGCTCACAACAGTAAAATCAGTCTGTATATGCAGTAAAGCATGCTTGTTATACTCACTGTGGAACTTCAGGGGTAATCCTCCACATTGTGTACAAATGCTGTTTGATTCTGTCTTCTCTGATCCTCCACTTCTTCCACAGTCTCCAATCCATCTCCTGATAAGACAGAGTCTTGGGGGCAATCTGCATATTCTCAGTTTGGTGTGTATTGGTAGAGTGATTTTTTTTAATGATATGATTGACACAGGGTCAATCAGAACTGTCCAGACAGAGGGGTCAGTGTCAGTGTCCTACAAGCTTTAACAGACACTGATAGAAGCCATAAGACTGCTCTAACTGCTGATGAGAAAACGTATTTAGCAGTTTATGTTTACTAAAATAATTGCATTTCCATGTTCTGTGTACTGTGGGAGACCAGATATATGTTTAGTAACACTTTATCCGCTTGCCGCCCGCCCATCGTCATATGACGTTGACCCAGAACGGCCACTCTCTTGCGCCGGCGGAGGCACGCAAGACAGCGTGCCGTGTTGCTAGGACATGGCGCGACCCCAATCTCTGTAAAGAGTTGATCACGCAGCTTTTTAACTATGCGTTCGACTGTGTCAACATGTCAACACGGAAGTGCTGGTGATCGGCTCTCATTGTCTCACACTGTCAGAGTTTGTGGTGAGGAGAGACAATCAGCAGCATCTCCTTGCAGGGAACACCCAGACATGTAATCAGGGCACTGATCATCAGTGCCCTGATTACAGTAAAGACCCCCAGTGCCACCAATCAGTGCCACCAATTAGTGCCCATCAGTCCCACCAATCAGAGCCCATTAATGATGCCAGTCACTGCTGCCTTTCAGTGTCCATCAGTGCCTGCACATCAGTGCTGCCCATCAGTACCGTTCATTAGTGCCCATCAGTGCCGCCTATTTGTGCCACCTGTCAGTGCCGCCTACCAGTGACCATTAGTGCCACCTATCAGTGCCACCTTTTAGTGCCGCATATCAGTGCCAATCAGTGCCTCATATTAGTGCCTCCTCATCAGTGCCACCCAATAAGTGCCGATAAGTGCCACCTCATTAGTGCCCATAAGTGTCGCTTCATCAGTGCCCATCGGGGCAGCCTATCAGTGCACATCAGTTTAGCCACATCAGCTCCCATCAGCGAGGGAGAAAAATTACTTATTTACAAAATTTAGAAAACATATTTTTTCAAAATGTTCAGCCTTTTTATTTTAATTGTAAAAAAAAAAAAAAACTCAGCAGTGATTAAATACCACCAAAAGAAAGCTCTATTTGTGTGAAAATTATAAAAAAAATCATTTGGGTATAGTGTTGCATGACCGCGCAATTCAAAGTGTGACAGTGCTGAAATTTGATCTGGCCAGGAAGGGGGTGAAAGTGCCCTGTAGACAAGTGGTTAAGGAAAGAAGAGAAAGAAGAAATTAATTATTAAGGTTGTCCCGATACCACTTTTTTTAGGACCGAGTACAAGTACCGATACTTTTTTTCAAGTATTCGCCGATACCGAATACGTGATACTTTTTTTTTAATGTGTCCCCAAATGCAGCCATGTCCCCCACAGATGCAGCCATGTCCCCCATATATTGCAGCCATGTCTCCCCAGCCATGTCCCCCACATATGCAGCCATGTCCCCCCAGCCATGTCCCCCACATATGCAGCCATGTCCCCCCAGCCATGTCTCCCACATATGCAGCCATGTCCCCCCAGCCATGTCCCCCACATATTAAGCCATGTCCCCCACATATGAAGCCATGTCCCCCACATACGTAGCCATGTCCCCCCAACCATGTCCCCCACATATGATGCAGCCCTGTCCCTCCATCCATGTCCCTCCATCCATCCATGTCCCCGCAGCCATGTCCCTCCATCTATCCATCCATCCATGTCCCCGCAGCCATTTCCCCCATACCTGGCAGCAGCCGCCCGGGGAACATCACATATTAGTAATAGCGGCAGCTGAGAAGAGGTGGAGCGAGCGGCAGCGTCATTCTAATTGATTGGATGGTACTGGACACTGGCATGTAAATGTATTTGACTTTTTTTTTGTTAACGAGCGGCTGCTGAGCGGTACATAGAGCGAGCAGAGGGAGCGGAGAACGGGAGCTTAGAGGGGGCAAGCCATCATCCTAATTGGATGGCGGCGGCGGTGTGTTTTTTTTCGTTTCCTCCCCTCAAGCGGGTGTATAGCGGCAGCTTAGAAGGGGGTGGAGCGAGCAGCAGCGTCATCCTAATTGGTTGGATGGTACTAGACTGGTATGTAAATGTATTTGACTGTGTTCCTCCCCTCTAGCAGGCTGGTGCGGGCATAATAGCCATTGTAATAGGCTATTACAACGGCTATTATGCCCACACCAGCCCGCTCGAGGGGAGGAACACAGTCAAATACATTTACATACCAGTCCAGTACCATCCAACCAATTAGGATGACGCTGCTGCTCGCTCCACCCCCTTCTAAGCTGCCGCTATACGCCCGATCGAGGGGAGGAAATGAAAAAAAACACACCGCCGCCGCCAACCAATTAGGAAGATTGCTCGCCCCCCTCTAAGCTCCCGTTCTCCTCTTGCTCTGCTCGCTCTATGTACCGCTCAGCAGCCGCTCGTTAACAAAAAAAAAAAAGTATTCTATTTTGGTATCGGCGGTATTTGCGGGAGTACAAATAATAACATATTTATTGGTGTATAACAAGCACTTCTTTCCCCTGAAAACAGAGGGTAAATCATATACGCCAATATTTTTTTTTTACCAACAGGGGGAGCGGGATTGGGCCATCCGCCCCGGGTGCCAACCATTCGGAGGGTGTCGGGACAGCCACCCCGCCTCTCCTGGCCCTGGGACAGCACTGCCATACTTAAAATAACACTGCCAGACCCCTCCCACACACCGCACCCCCACATCACCACCAATGCAAATGGGAGCCTGTGTATCAAGCAACGGCGCTTGTTCTGGCAGATCCTCCCACTCCGCCTCCTCCTTGAGTGTAGATTTTGATAGGAGGAGCAGTCATGTGACCATCAGTGAAAGAGGAGAGTCACGTGACTGTGTAAACAAGAGAGCAGCATCAATTGAAGCACACAGAAGCCCCCACCCACAATGAGAATGACACAAGAGGAACGGCACATGAGGAAGGGCTGTCGGCAACACCTTCTCAACCCCTCAAAAGTATGTTGGCAGCGCTGTCCCAGGAGACCGGGGGTCTCCAGGGAGTGCAGGGGGTCTTTATATTGATAGGAGTCTGTGTGCTGTGCAAGGGGTCCATGTGCTGTGTAGGGGGTCCGTGTGCTGTGCAAGGGGTCTATGTATGATGCAATAGGCCTGTGCTCTGGAAAGTTTTTTTCCTGAAACTTCCCTCTTAAAATCAGGGTGCGTGTTATACTACGATAAATACGGTTTTTACTATACAAGTTTTTGCAGCACTGCCATTTTTCTGAAGCTCTGTAGCTGAGGATATCACACCATTACCATCAGCTGCCTCAGAAGGAGCCTAATGTCCCTGCCTCAGTCATACACTTTCAGTCAGGCCCATTTGGGTGGAAGCCTGTCAACCCACGAGCGTGTTTTTGGATTTTGAGCGGAAACCAGATAACGTAGCAGTCTGTGGTCCTTCTGAGACGGTATCACATGTATTTGGCAGAGGTACTGCCATTAAAGTATTCCTGGAAATAATTTTAAAATACTGGTAACTACGCCATGGACATCTAAAATTGTATTTTTTTAAGGAAATAACCCACAATATTGTTGTTGTTGATAGCTATCAAACATACATGATGCCATATATCAGATTTCTGAGGTAAAAGAGTGCATGCTGTGGTGGTTTTATGGGAATAAAAAAAAAAAACAGTATAGTTTACCAGTGTTGAAAAAAGACCAAGTTAAGCAAAGCTACAAAATGGAGCAAACTTGTTTATTCAGAGCAGTGCATGTTTTCAATCTCATTTCTTTAGAGAAAGATACCAAAATGTAAAAAAATATATTAAAGCATAAACTACTTGAATTTTAGCGGATTCTAACTAAATGGGTGGCACTGAAAGCAGAACCCAGTTTGAGTAAAGTCATTTTGAAAATACTGAGACGGGTGGAAAATTGTCATGCTGCTTCGCATAGATAGGGGTATTAAAGGGGAGGTTCACCTAAAAATAAACTTTTAACATTGCATTAATGACAATTAGAATCGGCTCATTTTGGTAGCATAATCTCAGGTAAACTCATCATGAATTACTTACCTGAGATTGAAGCCCCTGCAGCGGTCCTCGTTCCCCTCCTCCATCGCTGCCATTTCTTCCGGAGTGACTTCCGGGTATCGCGGCACTGATTTTAGTGTGAAACGTCAGCTGTATGCCCCTGTCTTTGCTGTGATGTGTGGTGTTTGAAAACTTTTATCAATAAAAGGCCACTGAGAAGGTTTTTCCAGAGTGCGGCTGTCCAAACAATTCTTTCTACAATTGTTATCGCGGCACTATGATTTGGTGGAGCCGCGATGACGTCACGGAATGACGTCATGCGTGCGGGAGCTGCCAGTCACGGCACATCTGCCTTTAGAAACGGCACGATCGCCGTTTCTAAAGTGCGCCTGTGACGTTGTCTATGGCAAATGTGCCGTAGACATCGGCGCAAGACTCTAGTGTAAATATCTCCTAAACCGTGTAGGTTTAGGAGATATTTCTTGCACCTACAGGTAAGCCTTAATCTAGGCTTACCTGTAGGTAAAAGTGGTCTGTAAGGGTTTATAACCAATTTAATTGCTGATAGATTCAAAGTTGATGGTATAATAAGATCGTATAGTACAGTAGATGGTAAGTATTGGAGCTAAAGGTCATGCCCAGCCATTGAAGGTGATGCTTGCTAGTGTTGAGCAGAATATGCCATATTCGAATTCGCGATATATCTCGAATATATAGTCGAATATTCGACATATATTCGCTAAATACGAATATTCGTGATATTTTTTGGAAATTAAATGATTGCGAATTTTCGCGAATTTTTGCGAATTGCGAATTGCGAATTGCGAATGCGAATATTCAAGAAATGCGGAATGGAGCACTCTGATTGGCTCAGAATATTCGTGATATATTACAATATAAAATAATTGCGAATATTCGAGAAATGCGGAATGGAGCACTCTGATTGGCTCAGAATATTCGTGATATATTACAATATAAAATAATTGCGAATATTCGAGAAATGCGGAATGGAGCACTCTGATTGGCTCAGAATATTCGTGATATATTACAATACACAATAATTGCGAATATTCGAGAAATGCGGAAGGAGCACTCTGATTGGCTCAGAATATTCGCGATATATTACAATACACAATAATTGCGAATATTCGAGAAATGCGGAAGGAGCACTCTGATTGGCTCAGAATATTCGTGATATATTACAATACACAAAAATTGCGAATATTCGGCAAATGCGGAAGGAGCACTCTGATTGGCTCAGAATATTCGTGATATATTACAATACACAAAAATTGCGAATATTCGGCAAATGCGGAAGGAGCACTCTGATTGGCTCAGAATATTCGTGATATATTACAATATAAAATAATTGCGAAATTTCGAGAAATGCGGAATGGAGCACTCTGATTGGCTCAGAATATTCGTGATATATTACAATATAAAATAATCGCGCGATATCGCTATTACCGAATAATCGCATTGCGATTTTTCGGCAATATAAAATGAGCGCTGCAGCTACTCGGCCCAAGGTCTCTAATCATACCAGCAATGCTTTTAGACGTCGATGGGGATCTCTAGGATGTGATCTGTTCTAAAAAAAAATTTAAAACATTCGAATATTCGAAATAGCGAATATTCGCCGCGATATTCGCGTTATTCGCGAATACTCGAATATGCAATATTCGTAGCGAATATTCGCAATGCGAATATTCGTGAGCAACACTAATGCTTGCAGAGCAGCCTTGTGTGCCAAGCTAGGGACCGAACAGGCCAGTGGGGTGAAGTTTGAGAAGTATCAGGAGTGCCAAGCTAGGGACCCAGCAGAGGAAGCGTTGCTTGAGGAAGATACCACGGTGAAGATCGGAGGAAGTTTTCAAGGTATACAGTGGCAGTGAATCGGAGGGTCTAGTGAGAGACCGTAAGCTCAGTGGGCTGAAGAACTACAAGGAGAAGTTGTAGTGAAAGTGAAACAACTGTTACGCTTTGTGTTAGGAACTTTTAAAAACTGTTGCCATAGGAGACAGAATTCCTGCACGTGCAGATGTGACTTCTTGATGGATGCCTTTCCCTGCACAGCTGTCCTCCTATTGAATTCTCTGAGTCTGCTAATTGAACTTGCAACTACTCAAGGGTGTCCTGGCCCTAACCCTCTTCCCCTCAAAAAGTTTATAAGAGAAATAAACTCTTTTGCATTCAAGAAGTGTCTATTGTCCAATAACTTTATCTACCTTGCACCCACTATACTGTACCTCACAACCCACCACATACAGAAGGATGTCAATTATCTCTGGCCCTGGAGGTTCTCATTAGACTGAAGGAGGTTGGAGAGCTTGCTACATATAGCTCCAACAGTTTGCGCAGCTCTTTACAATACAAAGGGAGACAATATAGCAGTGGCAGCTGGTGATCAATTTTCATGGGGGGGGGGGGCAGCCCACAGCCCTCCCAGCCCAGCCACCCCCCTTCAGCAACATAACCCACCCCCCTCGATCGCAGCTCTCCCCCATCGCTCGATCAATCTCTCATTGCCCCCGCCAGCCCCTGCATTTACCTGACTTCGGCTTCTCCCCCTACATCTCCTCCCGAGTCCCAGCGGTCACTTCTCCCAGCCAATCAAGCGTTAGGACTCCCGGCCAATCGGGACTCAGGACCTGCTTCCTGATTGGCCAGGATGAGAAACAGGAAGACATTAACAAATATTATTTTGCTAATGTCACACAACTGGGTGGGCTTGCGCCCCGAGCCCACGAGCCTCCGGCTCTAGTCATGTGCTTCTAAAAAAAAAAAACATTGGAATAAATGCGTCCGGTGCCCTGCATGTAGATTAGGGGCTGGGCATATGGATGGGCCACCACTACAATACTGCAACAATACAATTCAATACAAGATACAAGAGGGTTAGGAGGGCTATACATAAGTAACAAGTGACTGAGCGCTCAAAGAACTGTGAAGTTGCTCAGGCAATGCGGGCTACACTGAGCATGTCTTATATAGGTATGCAAACTAGGAGGTGGACCAGAAATTGATAGGAAATAAAAGCCCACAGAATAGCAGGCGACTCCCATATGTGAGCACAGCCAAGCCACACTTGTGAAAGGAATCAGGGTAAAGAAAGCACTGCAGCAAGGAGGTCAGAATACACAAGCAGGAAACTGCAGGCTAACTGGTGACAACTGGAGGCCGGGTTGAATGAATTCAGTGTACTAAGAAAGTCCCAACAATTCACAATTAGGCCCCATGGATAGGCACAGCCGACCAAAGCCACTTATGAAACAGTAGCAGAGGAACACTATCTTGGAATGATGCCAACAGCTTCTACAACAAGGAGCGGGATTTTGGCACTGTCGGTCTACACCCAAATGGGAGACTTCCTGACTGGAGAATGGAGATGGCGTAGTCCCTGTACTTATCCTTCCCCTCTGGAATCCCTACCTGCCGCTATGCACTGTCTCTGACAGATGAGGAACATGTCTCTACACCAATCACACGCATAATACAATGCCAAATCAGGGGTTCAGGACCTTAACCACTTCAGTCCCAGAAGGTTTTACCCCCTTAATGACCAGGCCATTGTTTGCGATATGGCACTGCGTTACTTTAACAAAAAATTGCACGGTCGTGCGACGCTGTACCCAAATAAAATCAATGTCCTTTTTTCCCACAAATAGAGCTTTTTTTGGTGGTATTTGATCCCCACTGCAGTTTTTATTTTTTGCCCTATAAGCAAAAAAGCCAACAATTTTGAAAAAAAAAAAACGATCCAATAAATTAAAAAAAAATGAATTTCTTCATCAATTTAGGCCAATATGTATTCTGCTACATATTTTTGGTAAAAAAAAAAATCCCAATAAGCTTATATTGGTTATCGCTTCTACAAACTATGGGATATTTTTATGGCATTTTTATTTTATTTTTATTCTTTTTACTAGTAATGGTAGCCATCAGAGTTTTTTAGCTGGACTGTGATATTGCGGTGGACAAATCGCTGTCTATTGCATGAAATGATGTACATGTATGTTGTTTCATGCAATAGAGCTGATCTGCCGTAGTATATGTACTATTAAGCCACGTACACACAATCAGACCGGTCCGACGAAACTGGTCCGATGGACTGTTTTCATTGGACCAGGCTGAAGTGGTCTGATGATCTGATGTGTGTACACACCATCGGACCAAAAATCCGATCAGACCAGAACGCGGTGACGTAGAACACAACAATGTGCTGAAAAAACGAAGTTCAATGCTTCCAAGCATGCGTCGACTTGATTCTGAGCATGCGCAGGTTTTTGGTCCGATGCTTTTGTGTACTAACCATCGAATTTAAAGCAAGTTTTAAAACTTTGGTCCGACGGACAACGGTCCGATAGGCCATACACACCATCGAATTGGTCTGATGAAACTGATCTTAAGACCAGTTTTATTGGACCGGTCTGATCGTGTGTACGCGGCCTGAGAGAGAATGATGTGGTCCAAGGCATCATAAGTAATTGGCCTCTATCCCAAATTTGAATGGAAAAAGAGAAAGTTTGGTCGGTGGGACTTTAAGTGAGGCCAATCACTTTATAGAGTAAGAATGTGAGATATAAAACACAGCATTGCACAGTACTGATCTCAATCCACAGAAGTGTAGATTCACTGTAACCTACATTTGCACATTGGCCTTGGGGAATCCACAGTGCTCCCTGCTTGTCCACGTGTCTCTACCTCAGCTTCCATGCCAGCAGGGGTGGACTGATAACTCATGGGGCCCCTGGGCAATAGAAGATTATGGGGCCCTAGGGCTTACAGATGGCCCCCACGCCAGGAGGCATTGCATAGGCAGGGCAGCTAAAATCTCAGGATTTTAACATCAAAAGCATGTAGGTTTTGGACATATCAGGGACAGATGTAAAAAAAAAACACAGATTTTTACATACTGTTCCTGGTTTTATTGAGCCTGGCAACCCTGATGGGGCCCCCTAGAGGCATGGGGCCCTCGGGCAGTGCCCGATAGTCCCAATGGTCAGTCCGCCCCTGCATGCCAGACATCTCTAACAGCTCTGATCCTCTGTTCACAGCTATGCCGTTGACGTGAGTATTTATAGGGATGTCCATCCTGTCCCTTACATCTATTATTAATTCCTATTATTCAGTTATAATATTATACCACATGGTTATGTTTCTTTATAGATCACCATTGCATTTTCCCCTGAAGGGTTGGCACACCCCAACGAAATGCGCCAGGCTTACATAGATGCATGATGTCCATACAGATGATTTTATGTATTTTATATTGTTTTACTCCAGATTTTCCAACACAATCCAGCCCTTCCAGTGGCCCATGTTGTGCAGGACTTGTCTTTACTCCATGATATGCCAAGTATCATGGCATCAATTTGTATATGTGTTTTTTAGCATGCCCTGCGTTTATGCGATTTTAAAATGTTCTTTGCTAAGACTGCTTTTTGGTATACATCTCTCATTCAAAGTCCCCAACAAACTCCCGCGTTTTTTGTCGGAACCCATATAAGCAATACTGTGTTTTATATCCCACATGCTTACTCTCTAAAGTAATTGGCCTCATTTAAAGTCCCGCCGACCAAACTTTCTCTTTTTCTAGTATATGTACTTGTACTGTGGCAGGTCAGCAAGTGGTTAAATAAACTCTGTCATCACCCAAGATGGTCATGTAGCTCACGAGGGGTACCAGCGTCCAGTTGTAGAGCTGTTCTCCAGGTGACCGCAGAAAAACATAGATTAATCAAATTCCTCATGTCTTTATTCCCCTCCAGCATTGCCACTTTGTTCAAGCACCACCTACAGTGGGGAACACAGACTGCACCTGCCTATTCTCTTATCCAATAAAGACCACCTCAATTAGCTCATTATTATCCACCCTGGAGGTGACACAAAGCAGAAACCTAACTAGATTGAAAGACATGGTTCATTTATGGCCACCATTTAAACCCCCTCTTATTTAGTGTTCCTCACGAATATTCGCATTGCGAATATTCGCTACGAATATTGCATATTCGAGTATTCGCGAATAACTCGAATATTGCGGCGAATATTCGCTATGGCGAATATTCGTATTTTTTCAAATTTATTTTTAAAACAGATCACATCCTAGTGATCTCCATCGACGTCTAAAAGCATTGCTGGTATGATTAGAGAGAGACCCTGGGCCGAGTAGCTGATGCGACTCTTTTATGTTGCCGAAAATTCGCATTACGAATTGTCGGCAACATAAAAGAATCGCATCAGCTACTCGGCCCTTCTTTTGCATCAGAGCCAATCAGAATAACTCGAATATTCGGCAAAAGGAATATTGCGCGATATTCCTTTTGCCGAATATTCAAGTTATTCTGATTGGCTCTGATGCAAAAGAACGGCGAGAAGATAATCGCGCAATAGGAATATTGCGCGATTATCTTCTCCGCCCTTCTTTTGCCCCCTTATTCTCCTTTCTTTTAAGTAGAGTTAGTGTAGAGTTAGTGTTTAGTGCATATTAGTTTAGTAATACAGGAAATGATCTCCGTTTATGAGAATTTCGCAATCATTTTCGCATTAGCGAAATTTTGCAAATTTTTTTTTGGATAAAATATCACGAATATTCGATATTAGCGAATATTCGCGAATATTCTTCTATATATTCGCGCAATATCGCGAAATCGAATATGGCGTATTCCGCTCAACACTACTCTTATTGCAGTTTTCCAGCTTTTTTCTGTTTGTGTGGTCTTCTTAGGTGAGATATCCGTCACCCACTTAAATGCTGCCATCATTGTTGTTTTATACTAATATGAAAAGACAAGAAGCCAAAGTTTTCCCTGTTATACATTTATATACAGTCATTGGCTCTGTGTTCACCAGCACAGACAGGGGTCGATGAACTGTAGGGAAATACGCTGGATGTTATAGATTAGGACTTGTATAGATGATGCATGTGGCTTTATTAATGTCTGGCTGTTTTTCATATAAACCTCTGTGAATGGAAAAACTTACAGCTCAGAATGGATCAATCATTGTGTTTCTCTTACATGCTGAATCCATTCAGAACATTCCAGAGTGGAACGTGTCTGACATGCAAGAATACTCCCGTGTGAAAGAGCCCCGAGGCCAGCTTCACTCTATAACACTATAACACCTATGACATTTTTGACACTAATCTTACTGAGCAGGTATACAGTACCTATGGAACAGGCTAAAGAAAACACAGTTCTCTGTGTAAATATATTACACAGTTCATTTTCTAAATGAATGTTTATGGATATTTTACACCTGCATGTTGTGGCTACGCTGAACAAGGCTATACCAAGCTGTCCCTCCTGTGATCTATGAGAATGCTTGGGCTGTGATAACAATTTTTTTTACAGGGTTAAAGGGCAACTTCATTTTTAGTGAAGTTGTTTTTTAAATCCCCCTCCCCTCGCTTCTATGTGAAGCCTGTATGGTTAAATGTTTATACTCTTTCCTGCTGACAAGTTCTTCACTTTTCAGCTATTCAAGTTTGCCTGGCATTGCAAAGGAAAAATGTCCTGGCCTAGTACTCTTGTGCATGTCCCTTTTCATCTAAACATGCTTGGTACCTTGATGGATACCTGGAGGCTGCCATTAGTGCCTAGCAGGGCTTGCAGTGAAATGGATGATTGGATGCCACCATGAGTGTCTGAGAAGGGCCTGCAATGGAGGCCATTATGAGTCCATGTCAATTCCTACAATGAGCAGGAGCACCAAGCTTTCACACGGAGTGGACCGTTTTTCGGTCCGCTCCATGTGTCTCTGTTGGCTCAGCGGGGATCCCCGCTGAGCTGTCGGCGGACAGGGCGGTCCCCGCACACTATGCATGGACCGCCCTGTCTCTCCTCCGCTCTCCCCTATGGGGAATGGGATGAATACGGACCGTGTGTCCGTATTCATCTGATCCGATCCGCCGGACGGAAGAAAAATAGGGTTTTCTTCCGTCCGAAAAAGCGGAGCTTTACGGACGCGGATCTTTGCGGATACATCATCCGCTAACGGACGCGATCCCATAGGGAACCATTACAAGTCCGTAAACGGACTTGTAAAAACGGACGAACGGAGGCGGATGTCTGAAAGGACCCTTAGGTGTAGTGAGGTCTCCCATGTCTCCAGGAAACTTTGGGCCTGCAATGGTCTGGGTGGATGGAGGCTGGTATGAGTCCATATTAGTTCCTGCAACGAGCTGGCACGCCCAGTTTTTCTGGCAGACAGCAGTTGGGTGTGGTGATGTTTCCTATGTCTCCTGGAAGCCCATGGCCAAAGTTAATATTCCTTCTTTGTTTTAATACATTATTTCTCCCAGGCATCTGCTAAAATTCTAAATTATCTGGTCCCCTTGGGGACTGCTTGGATTTACCTGTTCTTCTGCATCGCCATGACCCTATTAACATTCAAACTCACCTGACACTCTGGGTTCAGACATCTTTGACAATATCTTTAAATGACACGTCACACAAGTCAAATATGTTTATGTTATCTAAGCTTTTACTGAAGTAAGTAATGTGATATTGAGACACAAAGGGGTAATTGGTCAACTGAGTTCTTGATAACAGCCCAGACTCAGAAGAACAATTTCCCAAAAAGACAGCTTAGAAACAGTTCAACAGCACAAAAGCATAATTGACATGTATGTACAATAAAGTACCACCTAAAGCATAACCTGTAAGGCCAGTAAAGCTATCTAGGACAGGCAGTCACACAACTAAAGGAGAACCCCAGGCTTGCCTATTCAACCTTTATATCCTAATGAGAGATCAGACAGAATAGGGATAAAATAGAACCCTTTAAATGGTAATAACAGCAATGTCCAAGATGCAGGCCTGATAGTCTTCACCGGCAGTTGGAGTTTATTAGATTGTATTCAATAAGGCACAGTAAGGTGATAGTAAGCTGAAAGGCTTAAACAGGCTAGTTATACTCCTTGAAGTGGTTTTAGGTAAAGGTGTCTCTGTACAGTGTTCCAAACACAATTGCAGTAAAGTGTACCCAAGGTAAATATGTCTGTACACAGTGTTCAGATAAAGTAGCAGGAAGGATTGCAAAATATGGACAATTGCCCTCTCACCAAGTAAGAGAGCGGCTACCGGCTTGCAGACAGTAACCCGGGAAGAGACGTCCTTCAGCGAAGCGATCAGCGATGACCCACACTTCTGGATGTAGACGACCGTAGTGTAGATCTGCTGGGTGAGTGATGTCTGATGAACAGCAAGCAGGGTCAGGCCCTCCAGGGCTGGATCGCAATCACTCGGTCACCATGTGGTAGGCCACAGCCTCACTTCCCACACAGGGAGATGTGCACACGACAAGGCCCAGGAAGAAGCGAGCGTGGGGCGAATCTCCTGACACTTTTATAGTTCCTCCCAGGAGTCTCCTTGGGTTGTAGCAAGGATCCCTGGGATGTGTAGTCCAGATGTAATGTCACAAAACGGAATCGCCGGTTTGATCGACTACTAGTCCCACAATCCTTTTAGTCAGGCTCGCAGATATGATGACAGTCATTGGTGCCCAGCACTAGAGGAATATGTCTATAGCTGAAGAATGATGGGGAAATGCACAAGATTTTAACCGTAGTCCACATCGCTACAATTAGAAGGTCCATTTTAACCCCAGGCAAACTACTAAATAAATAGATAATAAACCAATATAGAAATTGGTTTACTTGCCAAGGGATTTGTATTTCTGACATTTACACAGTATTGACAGACAGCACAACCAAGTTGGCGACATGACTTTTCTCCAATGCATTTCAGCAATACACCCCTCTTTTTCAACCTGTGATGGGGTCATGAAGATTGATTGGGTCCTCTCTTGACTAGTGCCAGCCTGTTCTGTTTTAGTACATTTTCCCGCTGTACTTCAGATTAGCCCAGAGCACTGCCATTCCCTCTGCCAGTCTGTGTTCTACTGTACAATGGATTATAATAGGCTAATATGAGGACAGATTCAGTTATTCTCCATAATGATTAATGTCAGAATATTATTATGTGGTCTCTTTCCAAACAATGTTGAATTCTTTGAATTTTTGCTGCTTTATTCTCATACAAAGATTTAAATTCAAAAATCTGTTTCAGTTGATAGTTGGTACTAACCTACTTTATGGTTTTGTACATCTATTGCTGACTCCTTTGGCAAGAGTCCTGTACTTGGTTGTATTTTGAAGTTTCCCTTTACGAAAAGGAAGATTACACAATTTGTGTTACGTTTTGTTACATTAGTAGTAATTATTTAAGCCAATTTTGTCTTAGGAGCAAAATCACAATTGCCTGGAGCTACCCCTGAATGTGGGCATGGCAGCTCAGCATGCGTTGTGATCACAGGGAATGTGAAAACTCCCAAATAACACAAGTGACCAGCCCTAAGGCAATCTACATTTTAATCTCAATGGTTCTATGGCTTCTGTTATGTATAAATGGGTCTGTGTACTTATATACACAATTACACCCTTTGCCTTTTATTCTTTTTCAGAACATTTTTTTTTATTAATAGTAGATGTGAGACGCTTTAAACATTGCCAAACACAAAAATATTTAAATAAAAAGTCAATTTCAACTTCTAACATACAAAAAGTGGGCACTTGCCTTAAATGTATTTGAATAGCTCCAAATATTAAAGTGCCCATCTACATTATATCAGCGGTTGCCAAATTGTTTACACTGAGGGCCACAAATGCTGTTTGAAATCACCAAAAGACAATAGATAATATTATGTAAATGCAGTGCTACTGAAAGCTGTCACAGACTAAAGACATGCCATGGGAGCTGGCCAAGATGGACAAAAACTGCAAACATGCTACAGGACCTGTTGGGCACTTGGGATATGCTTCCGAAGACAGTTTATATAAAATATACATATGGATCTGCCAGAGATCATTTAAAAAAAATTGTGGTAAAAAAACAAAAACTTAAGAATAGGTAAGAATATGTTCATTCGGTAGTTTGAGCAAACACCAAAGTAAAGAAACACAGTATACTATCTGCGGAATGCCTGAGGGATGCACAATAAGTGCCAAAGAGCCATAGGTTGGCCACTAGTTACAGTGGTGGTACGTCCAGTAAAGGCGCCTGGGTGCCGCCCCCTTTATCCACGCCACCCCCTATATGCATAGCATGAATATATCCACGGCCGCCACCCACTATTCATGTTTCCGGCCTCTTTCAGGATGTCGGCGCCCTGCTTTTTTGAAGCACCTGATTAGTGCTATAGGCTCTAATAGGCCAAATATGGTGGGCTTGGAAAGCAGAGCATTGCGCCATGAGCCCACCCAGGTGTTACAACAGCGAATTAATTTTTGCTGTTGTAACACTGATCCTCAATCAGAAGCAGGTCTGAGACCCGTTATTCGATTGGCCGAAAAGATAAGACTCCCAATTGGCCACCGAGGAGGAGGGAGAAAACGGAAGCCGCAATGCCAGTGCAGAGCAGGGGAGGGGAACGTTTTTGCCACTGCCGAGCAAGGGAAGCTTCCGGTGAAGCGATACATAGATAGGGTAAATGCACCAGTCCCACCCACCGACCGACGGGAGGGGGGGGGGGTTATTGTTTTCTGCCCCCAGTCATATTAAATAAACCCAAATGTCTGTGTGTGTGGTGAGGACAGCCAGTCAGTGAGCAGTGTGCAGTGTTGGCAGCCATTCAGTGAGCAGTATGCAGTCAAGATAGCCAGTCAATTGACAGTGTGGACAGCCAGTCAGGGAGCAGTGTGTTGTGAGGACAGCCAGTCAGTGAACAGTGTGAGGTGAGGACAGCCAGTGGGCAGTATGTAGTGGGAGGGCTGGAAGCAGTTTTCCAGTCCTTTGTGTACAGTGTTATGCCGTTATGTGTGTTGCATACACACGGTCCCTCAAATGTTGTCGGAAATTCCGACCGTCAAGAACGCAGTGACATGCAACACTACGACAAGCCGAGAAAGTTCAATGAATCCGAGCATGCGTAGGATTGATTGCGAGCATGCGTAGGATTTTTGAGCATCGGATACAGATGATCGGAATTTCCGACAAGAACTTTTGCCGTCTGAAAATTTGAGAACCAGATCTCAAATTTTTGCTGTCAGAAATTCCTACAGAAAAAGTCCAATGGGGCCTACACATGGTTGGAATTTCCAACCAAAAGCTCACATCAAACTTTTGCGTGTATGCGGCATAAGGTTTGAAACAGCACAAATGGAGCATAAAGGGAACTCCTCAAGTAAACCTCTCCCCATGAGCTACTTACCACATGGCTTGAAGTAGAGGACTCTCAGGCTGCCATCTCTGCTCTGTCTCTTTCCCAATTTCAGCTGCTTGATCAGCCACATGTGAGTGTGCATAAGGGAGAGTTTGGCCACACCCCCACCCGCCACTTTCTCTGGCTGGGGAGATACTGCACAGCTGAGAGCCCCCTGGCAGCTGCAACCTTCAGTGTGCTGTGTGCAGGGCACTAGAGAGGGTAGAAAGCCAAAGGCAGACCTTCCTGGCGTGGTGACAGAGATGGTCACGGAAATGAACCCAAGCACCCCCCTGGATTAGGGTGTGCCCAGATGCACCTGGCACACCCCCTGAACATGTCTATGCTGCAAAAACATTCTACTATTGCTAACTGCATAATCTGCAATGCCGGGTGTGCCTGTCAGTGACCAGGTTAGTTAACAAGCTTGGTTAGAGGAAACTACAGAGCGTGACCCATTCTGAATGTAATGTTTATGTTCAACAACTGTAGAAAATGTTATCTTATGTGCAAACATGCCTTGCTCAAGCACTGCATCTGTGCATTATTTTACTTTGTTATACCTTACACAAGCCAAAATGTGTTTTTCATATGTGTAGAATCTAAAATTTGGTGGCCTTTCCCTCTGTAAAGTGCAGAGTCATTTTCCACACGTTTCGGTATGCCTTATACATCTATGCCTTTTACATGGCTTAGACATTTTGCGTCCGCTCGTGGAATGGCGACGTTTTACCCTTTTAAATCTCTGTAGGCGACGTTTAATTGTCTAGTATAACTACAAACGTATTCTTTCTGAAATCACAACCTATGTACTCTTTATGAGACACTACTGGTGTGTCTTCCCAAGGTCATAAAGTCTACTTTGGCCATGTGCCCAATATTTGCACAATTCAAAGAAAGTGTAAGGCCTCGTACACACGATCGAATTTGTCCGCTGAAAACGGTCCGATGGACCGTTTCAGCAGACATCTCCGATCGTGTGTATGGGCTAGCGGACAGATTTGTCCACCCGACAGATTTCAAAGCATGCTTTGAAATCTATCCGGTGGGAATCTGTCCGCCCGACATGTCTGCTGGTTAGTACACTTACCAGCAGACATGTCGTCCCGCTCCGCCGCCGCACCGCCGCCGAATGGATTCGGCGCATGCGCGGAAGTGTTTTACTTCCTGGTGCGGTGACGTGGCGGCGTCAACGTCACCGACACGTCACCGACACGTCAGCGCGCTCTCTGCTGGCGGGGATTTTGGTTTGCTCGTGTGTACACGCGAGCAAACCAAAATCCCAGCAGACAGATTTGTTCAAATCTGTCGGACGGACAGATTTGAACAAATCTGTCCGCTCGTGTGTATGGGGCCTTAACGTGTTCCTTCTTTCCGATCACATAAAGTCTACTTTAGCCCTGTGCCCGGTGTTTGTCTAATTCAAAGAAAATAGCTTTAATTGTCTGTATTACCCAAGAGCTGTTTTGTTCCACTAGTTTGGCGTTCAGTACTTACAGTGAGTGAAAAACGTATATAGCACAGCATGTGCGAACTGAATTGCCTCTGGGCGCTGTATCCATTCTGTGAGTGAGACCCTGTGACCTCAGAAAAGATGGGTTTTAATCTTTCTCCTGAAGGCCAGGTGGTCCAGCTCCAATCGAGTGGTGGTTGGCAGCGCTTTCCATAGCCGAGGTCCCTGGACAGCAAACCTTCGATCTCTTTTAGATTTGTATCTAGCTTTGGGTATTTGGACAAGGTTTTGATTGGTGGATCGCAGAACGCGATTGGGGTTGTGTGCTTTTATTTTTTCACATAGATATTGGGGGGCAATTCCTAGAATACACTTATGCATTAGACAGAGTGCCTTGAAGGTGATTCTGTCTTTTACTGGTAGCCAATGAAGGGATCTCAGTGAAGATGAGATCGATTCCCATGTTTTTTTACCGGTCACTAATCGAGCGGCCATATTTTGAACAATTTGCAGACGAGCGATTTGGTATTTGGGGAGTCCAAAATAGAGGGCATTTGCATAGTCAAGTCTGGAATTAATAATTGTTCCGACCACGACTGCAATGTCCTCTTTCTGAATAAAGGGAGTGAGTCTGCGTAGTAGGCGCAGCAGATGATGCGATCCGCTGACTACTGACCCTATTTGTGCATCCATTGTCATGTTGGTGTCAAAAATGACTCCGAGACTTTTGACTTTGGTGCTAGGGGTGATAATTTTTCCCAGAATGTGCGGGGGTGTCCATCTTGTTGCGGGCTGATTTTTCCGGTTGACGTGAAACAGGAGAAGTTCTGTTTTTGAGCCGTTGAGTTTGAGATAACTCTTTGTCATTCATTACTGGTCAGAAAGATACAAATGTACATATACAGTATGTGCAACAAAGGCAAAAGCAGAAGGGTGGGTTACAGCCAGGCAGCATCCATCTATCAGATTAGTGAATTTCTGAAATTGTTGCACACCGTGAGAATTAACAGGAATGACAAGGAATGTGGGCATAGTCAGGGCCTGACTGGTACAGGGGAGGGAAAAATCCCGGCGGGCCGGCTGCCTGGCTGCTCCTGGAGGCCGCTGTGAGGGCAGCGGCGCCTGGAAGAAATATGGCTGCAGCCGGACCGACATGCAACTGCGCATGCGCCAGCGGTCCAGCGCATTTCCGAAGCTAGCCGGCCCGTGCTCGGGAAAGCCCGTACAGGCTCGGCAAGTTTCGGAAATGCGGACGCATGCGCAGTGACACGACGGCGCCTAGCGGCGCCATTTCTAAAATGCGCGCACCGTTCACTGAGGTCTTGCCGCTCTTGCGTGTGCTACTGTGAGTCTGAGTCTTCCTAACTCTCTGCAGGCAGCGTCTGAACTCCCGCCCCCCCCGACCTCCCATGCAGTCTCTGACCTCCTGTTCCGTTCCCCCTTCACAGCCTCTGACCTTCTGCTCCCCCCCCCCTCCACAGCATCTGACCTCCTGCCCCCCTCCCGACCACCCATGCAGTCTCTGACCTCCTGTTACCCCTTTACAGCCTCTGAACTTCTGTCCCCCCCCTCCACAGCATCTGACCTCCTCCCCCCCCTGCAGCCTCTGGCCTCTCCTGTACCATCTGCAGCCTCTGACCTCCCCTGTCCCCCCCTGCAACCTCTGACCTCCTGTCCCCCCCTGCAACCTCTGACCTCCCCTGTCCCCCCCTCTGCAGCCTCTGACCTCCCCTGTCCCCCCCTCTGCAGCCTCTGACCTCCCCTGTCCCCCCCTCTGCAGCCTCTGACCTCCCCTGTTCTCCCCTCTGCAGCCTCTGACCATCCCCCCCTCCGCAGCCTCTGACCTCCTGTCCCTCCCTCCGCAGCCTCTGACCTCCCCTTTACCATCCACAGCCTCTGACCTTCTGTCCCCCCCCCTCCACAGCATCTGACCTCCTGCAGCCTCTGACCTCCTTTCCCCTCCTCCGCAGCCTCTGACCTCCTCCCCCCCCCCTGCAGCCTCTGACCTCCTTTCCCCCCTCCGCAGCCTCTGACCTCCTTTCCCCCCTCCGCAGCCTCTGACCTCCTGTCCGCCCCTCCGCAGCCTCTGGCCTCCCATGTACTATCCGCAGCCTCTGACCTCCCCTGTACCATCCGCAGCCTCTGACCTTCTGTCCCCCCCTCCACAGCATCTGACCTCCTGCAGCCTCTGACCTCCTTTCCCCTCCTCCGCAGCCTCTGACCTCCTTCCCCCCCCTGCAGCCTCTGACCTCCTTTCCCCCCTCCGCAGCCTCTGACCTCCTTTCCCCCCTCCGCAGCCTCTGACCTCCTGTCCGCCCCTCCGCAGCCTCTGGCCTCCCCTGTACTATCCGCAGCCTCTGACCTCCCCTGTACCATCCGCAGCCTCTGACCTCCTGTCCCCCCCCTGCAGCCTCTGACCTCCCCTGTCTCCTCTCTGCAGCCTCTGACCTCCCCTGTCTCCCCCTCTGCAGCCTCTGACCATCCCCCCCTCCGCAGCCTCTGACCTCCTGTCCCTCCCTCCGCAGCCTCTGACCTCCCCTTTACCATCCACAGCCTCTGACCTTCTGTCCCCCCCCTCCACAGCATCTGACCTCCTGCAGCCTCTGACCTCCTTTCCCCTCCTCCACAGCCTCTGACCTCCTTCCCCCCCCCCTGCAGCCTCTGACCTCCTTTCCCCCCTCCGCAGCCTCTGACCTCCTGTCCCCCCCTCTGCAGCCTCTGACCTCCCCTTTACCATCTGCAGCCTCTGACCTCCTGTCCCCCCCTGCAACCTCTGACCTCCTGTCCCCCCTCTGCAGGCTCTAACCTCCCCTCTGCAGCCTCTGACCTCCCCCGTAACCCCTTCGCAGCCTCTGACCTCCCCTGTACCCCCTTCGCAGCCTCTGACCTCCCCTGTACCCCATTTGCAGCCTCTGACCTCCCCTGTACCCCCTCCGCAGCCTCTGACCTCCCCTGTACCCCCACCGCAGCCTCTGACCTCCCCTGTACCCCCTTCACAGCCTCTGACCTCCTGTCCCCCCCTCAGCAGCCTCTGACCTCCTGTCCCCCCCTCCACAGCCTCTGACCTCCCCTGTACCCCCTCTGCAGCCTCTGACCTCCCCTGTACCCCCTCCACAGCCTCTGACCTCCTGTCCCCCCCTCCACAGCCTCTGACCTCCCCTTCACCATCCGCAGCCTCTGACCTCCTGCCCCCCCCCTCCACAGCCTCTGACCTCCTGTCCCCCCCTCCGCAGCCTCTGACCTCCCCTGTACCCCCTCTGCAGCCTTTGACCTCCCCTGTACCCCCTCCGCAGCCTCTGACCTCCTGTCCCCCCCCCTCCGCAGCCTCTGACCTCCCCTTTACCATCCGCAGCCTCTGACCTCCTGTCCCCCCCTCCACAGCCTCTGACCTCCTGTCCCCCCCTTCGCAGCCTCTGACCTCCCCTTTAACATCCGCAGCCTCTGACCTCCTGTCCCCCCCTTCGCATCCTCTGACCTCCCCTTTACCATCCACAGCCTCTGACCTCCTGTCCCCCCCTTCGCAGCCTCTGACCTCCCCTGTACCCCATTTGCAGCCTCTGACCTCCCCTGTACCCCCTCCGCAGCCTCTGACCTCCCCTGTACCCCCACCGCAGCCTCTGACCTCCCCTGTACCCCCTTCACAGCCTCTGACCTCCTGTCCCCCCCTCAGCAGCCTCTGACCTCCTGTCCCCCCCTCCGCAGCCTCTGACCTCCCCTGTACCCCCTCCGCAACCTCTGACCTCCCCTGTACCCCCTCTGCAGCCTCTGACCTCCTGTCCCCCCCTCCGCAGCCTCTGACCTCCCCTTCACCATCCGCAGCCTCTGACCTCCTGTCCCCCCCCCCCTCCACAGCCTCTGACGTCCTGTCCCCCCCTCCGCAGCCTCTGACCTCCCCTGTACCCCCTCCACAGCCTCTGACCTCCCCTGTACCCCCTCCGCAGCCTCTGACCTCCCCTGTACCCCCTCCGCAGCCTCTGACCTCCTGTCCCCCCCTCCGCAGCCTCTGACCTCCCCTTTACCATCTGCAGCCTCTGACCTCCTGTCCCCCCCCTCCACAGCCTCTGACCTCCTGTCCCCCCCTTCGCAGCCTCTGACCTCCCCTTTAACATCCGCAGCCTCTGACCTCCTGTCCCCCCCTTCGCAGCCTCTGACCTCCCCTTTACCATCCACAGCCTCTGACCTCCTGTCCCCCCCTCCGCAGCCTCTGACCTCCCCTTTACCATCCGCAGCCTCTGACCTCCTGTCCCCCCCTCCGCAGCTTTTGACCTCCCCTTTACCATCCGCAGCCTCCGACCTCCTGTCCCCCCCTCCGCAGCCTCTGACCTCCCCTTTACCATCCGCAGCCTCTGACCTCCTGTCCCCCCCTCCGCAGCTTCTGACCTCCCCTTTACCATCCGCAGCCTCTGACCTCCTGTCCCCCCCCTCCACAGCTTTTGATTTCCCCTGTATCATCCGCAGCCTCTGACCATCGTCTTATATTAGGTCTGAAGAGTCGAGAGTGGGAGTGCTGCCAGGATGGGGGTTCACAGGAGAAGTCAGACATGTATGGACTGTGGAGAGGAAACTATGGGACCAAGCTGGAGCCAAGTGACTGAGCCCTGCACGGTGCACCTGAGAGGAGGTCAGTGACAGCGCCGCTAGGCCAGTCTGAGGGGTGGGGGGGTCAATACAATATTGTAAGGGGGCATTGATCTAAAGGTTTCCCCCTTATGTCCATAACCCCCTTTACCTTAGTGTTCACTTTCTGCGGAAGGTGGGCTCTGGTCACCAAAGTCCTCCCCACATTCCCAGAGTTTCCCTTTACATCATAGTCTGCAGGATACAACCTTACAGTGCAAGGGGGCACTCTGATGTAAAGTAGGGTGACCAGACATCCCCAGTTTCAGGGGACAGTCCCCTGATTGAGGACACTGTCCCCGGACCAAGATCCAACCTGGTTTTGTCCCCAGATTGGATTTAATAGGGGGCAGGGGCAATTTCGAAGACAATCAGTGCAGAATTAAAATAAAAATAAAATAGAATTACACACCCCCGCTCCGCCGTGCCTACTAGCATAGGGGGGTTGTATTTTTCCCATTATCTGAGCCCCTTTCTGATGACCATGTGCGCGTCGGAGCGGAGGGAATATTTCTTCAGTTTCGGGCTCATGCCCATTTAGCTTCGCTCACATGTTCTTCTGCCTTGGCTCAAATCCTGGCCAGCCACCTGCCTGCCTATCTCCTTGCCTTGGCTGGCGGAGTGATCTTCCTCCGCTCCCCATCCAGTAGTAGCCGTGGCCTGAAGAGTAAGACTTAAGAGGCTGTGAGGCAGGCGGCGACGGGCAGAGAGTCGCTGATTGTTGCCATTAAAAAAAAAAAATATGTCCCCGGATTTCATTTAAAAAATCTGGTCACCTTAATGTAAAGGGGAATGCAGTGGACTCTGATATAAGTGGGGTCTCTGGTCACCAGTGCCTACAAAGCACCCTGAAAGAGCCTCTCTTGCCCATTGAAATGAATGGGCACCGCAGCTATACTGCTAGCAAAGCGCATGATGTTGGGCTGGTATAATGCTATGGGGCTGGTATGAAATAATTTCCAGGGCTGGTTTTTATTCCAAGTCCGGCCCTGGGCATAGTGGGTGAGATGCTTGGTATAGAGAGGCAGACATGACAGGTAGAAATTACAGCACCTAATAGGTACTATTCTTTTACTTCTATGGGACACATAGTTGTGGCCTACATGAGGATATTTCTGTTCTCTAGCCGCCCAGTACGAGCCTGCATGTGTCAAGGGTTGTGAAGAATCTGCACAACATCAGGCATCAGCAAATGCGTATCTGTCAGCAAAAGCCAGGGTAGATGTTGGAACTCACTGACCATTTTTCAAATCTAGCTACAGTGGCAGGATCATTTGTCAAGGACTCTAGCAGCACCCTTCAGGAGCATTCTGTTAATGCTGCAATTGAAAGCCATTTACCTCAGAAAAGAATCACAAGGAAAATTTTCAGAGGATGAACCACTTTCTAATCCCCTTAAATCATTTCAGTTTCAGGTTTTCTATGTAGTCATTGATTAAACAACAAGCAGCCTGGAGCAAAAACTCTCAAAAAAATGTAAGTAACTGATTACAAGTTTAAAATCTATGGGCCAGATTCAGGTAGAGTTAGGCTGGAGTATCAGTGATACTCCAGCCTAACTGTCACTTTAAGCCGGCGTTTCTGTTTTCTGTAACCCGAAAACAAGAAACGCCGGGTTGGAGTTCCGATGCGATCGGCGTAATTGAATTTCGCCATCGCATCGCAACTTTAATTTAAAAATGGCGCCGGGGGCGTTCCCGCTGATTTACGCTGAAAAAATATGTTAATCAGCGGGAATCGGCAATTCACGATCGTATTCGGGCGCGACGCAGTGACTTTCCGACGTTTCCGTAAGCGATACGTGGCGTAAAGATAAAGCAGCCCCCTAGTGGAGTATCCTATGTTAAGTATAGCCGTCGTCATCGCGTCGGAAAAAAAAATAATCGCGTCGCTTGCGTAAAACGTCCATGAATGGGGATTTGACGTCATTGACGTTCACTGACAGAATTTGGAGCATGCGCACTGGGATGCATTGACAGTCGACGCATGCGCAGTACGTTCGCCGCGGGATCGCGCTTATTTTAAATAATACACGCCCCGTACCCGCCCAATTTGAATTCCGCTGGCTCATTTGCGATACGCTGCCGCAACTTTAGGAGCAAGTGCTTCATGAATAACAGCACTTGCTCCTAAAATTTCGCCAGCGTAACGTAAATGAGAAACGTTACTCCAGAGCAAAGATGCTCCAATCTACCTGAATCTGGCCCTATGTTTGAGGTGACGGGACGGACTTTAGAATTAAGTGCACTTTTCAGGTTTTTCTACTTCTACAGGCTCATTAGTGCTTGGTTCCGTAGGGTAAACTATTCAATGTTGAGTGGGGTGTGTGATTATTTGCCAATTACTTACTATGTATTGTGTGGTTTTCGTTCTGCCCCAGTATGTTCTGGTGGCATTAAATTAAATTGTACTGTACTGCTCTTCAATAAACTTCATTTAAAATGAAAAAAAAAATCTATGTTTGATGTGGGTGGCCATCTTTGATAAATAACCAGAAAATAACTAAAGTAATCTCAATATTTTACTAACATTTAAAAAACAAACTCTGTGGCAAAGTAAGAATGGTATCATATAATTGGGGGTCAGTTATTCGCTCCTGGACTGGAAATTCTGGGATTTTTTGTGGTCACTAGGTAAGCCCAATATGTTATCAATCCTTGACTGACTACAAAATACAAACTACAGTATATCTCGTGGCACATAGAATAGTATCATTTAAATGAGGATCAATCGTTCACTTCTGAGCTGGTAATGCTTGGCTTTGTACTAATATTTACACATATTTAGACCCTTAATGGTTTATCCAGATAAAACACAGTGTCATTACATTCTAAACTTTGCAAACTGTAGTACATTTGACTGATGTCAACATTATTCTATGTCAGTAGGAAAATTGTTTTAAAGAAAATTGTTTATTTCTAAAGAAACCATGTTCTCCTTAACATTGTGGTCCTTCCCGCCCTCCCTTATACTTAGCGACATTTGTTTGAGAAATTACTGGTCATCCTTATTATGCTTAGTCACATTTTCTTGATCAATTGCGGTGTATGTAATGTTACTGTCATCTGTTTTATCTCTATTACAGGCAGTCCATGAGTTACATACTGTACATTCGACTTACATACGACTCATACTTACAAATGGAGGGAAACAACAGGAAGTCAGAAGAAATCGACCCTAGGAAGGGAAATTCACTCCTGTAAGGCCGCGTACACACGAGGAGACATGTCCGCTGAAACTGGTCCGTAGACCAGTTTCCGCGGACATGTCCGATTGTGTGTACGGCCTAGCGGACAGGTTTTCAGCGGACAAAAGTTTCTAAGCATGCTTAGAAACTTGTCTGCTGGAAACCTGTCCGTCGGACATGTCCGATGGTTAGTACGCCTAACCATCGGACCGAAATCCCGCACATGCGTCGAATTGATTCGACGCATGCGTGGAAGCATTGCACTTCCTGGTTTGAGGACGTCGGTGTCTTCTACGTCACCGCGTTCTCTGTCCGTGGGGGTTTTGGTCTGATGGTGTGTACACACATCAGACCAAAATATCCTTGGACCGTTTTCATTGGACATGTCTCCTCGTGTGTACGCGGCCTAAGAGTTGCCATGGGTAAAAGAAGCCTGCACTGAAGCTTTATCACCAATATTTGTTTCCACAACAAACCAACATTTTTCAAATCCAGTTGTCACAGGAACAGAAAGAGTGGTGGAATCTTCAGAACAGAGAAACAGACAAACAAATTTTACAGGGGTGCTAACCCCTCCCTGTGCTATCTATCCATAACTTAAAAAAAAAAATCATTTGGCACGTGTGCGAGAAGACATATCTGCTGGTTAGCATACTAACCAGCAGACATGTCGGGCGGACGGGTTCCCAGCCGACAGATTTCAAAGCATGCTTTGAAATCTGTCGGGTGGCCAAACCCGTCTGTTTGCCCGTACACACGATCTAATCTGTCTGCTGAAACGGTCTAGCAGACCGTTTCCAGCAGACAGATTTGATAGTGTGTACGAGGCCTAAGGTTTCCACATCCTGCGGAGAAATGATTGCCCTGCTTAGCTTAGTATTGTCCGCAAATACTGTAATGGAGCTGTTTATCCCATCCTCCAGATCGTTTCTGAGCAAATTAAATAGTATTGGTCCCCACTTTCTACACCGGATCATTGCGAGTACTGCCCATTTATTACCAGTTTTTAATCCATGTACTCACCTATTGGTCCATGCTGACAGACCTTAGTTTGTACAGTAAACGTTTATGAGGAACTGTATCGAATGCCTTTGCAAAATACAGTCTACGGGTCTTCTTTTATGTAGATGGCAGCTCATGGCAATTCATGCTTATTACTGCTAATGATATTGTTTTAATTTCTAAAATATTGTATATAATCCCTTATCATCCCATCCAAGCGCTTGCATACTATTGACGTTAGGCTAACTGGTCTGTAGTTCCCAGGTATATATTATGGTCCTTTTTTAAATATTGGTGCTACATATGCTTTTATCCAATCAGCTGGTACCATATCAGTCAGTAGGCTGTTTGTAAAAATTAGGAACAATGGTCTGGCAATTACTTGACTGAGTTCCTTAAGGACCCTCAGGGTGCAAGCCATCTGGTCCCGGTGACTTAATAATGTTAAGTTTTTTAAGTCTATTCCTAATTCTATGCACTGTAAGCCATGAGGGTGCTTCCTGTGATGTGTCATTCGGATAAACCTCGCAATTTTTGTTTCTGAAGCCCCTGTTTCCCTCGTGAAGCCTGAGGAGAAGAATACATTCAAAAGCTTTGCCATCTCTCTTTATGGGGCCAATAGGATCTGACCTCCCTCTCTTACTATTTATACTTTAAAATGTATTGGTATTTTTTTACACTACTATGCTATGTGCCTTTCGTGTACTATCTTAGCCACCTTGATTTCACCCATATATTTCTTATTGCATAGTTTGTAAAGTTGGAATGTAGATGATGACCCCTCAGCCTTGTATTTTTGAAGGCCTGCTCCTTTGCTTTTTTATGCATTCTTACATTGGAGTTAAGCCACCCAGGACTTTTAATAGCTCTTTTAAATTTATTTCTCATCGGGATGTACTGACTAATACCCTTATTTAATATGCTCTTAAAGCACACCCACTTTTCCTCAGTGTTTTTTGTTTCTAGGATTTTATCCCACTCAATATATTCTAGCAAGGAGCGTAGTTTATGGAAGTTGGCTCTTTTGAAATTCAGTGTCTTTATATTCTCCTTATGTTTCCTATTTATGTGATATTATACTGAAACTAATTGACCTGTGATGTCTGTTTCATAAATTGCCCTATATTTCCACATCTTTGGTCAGGTCTGTATAGTTAGTAATCAGTAGGTCTAGTAACTCTTTGTTTCTTGTTGGTGCATTTACCACCTGATCCATGAAATTGTCCTGCAAAACATTTATGGTGAGCCTTAGGCCGCGTACACACGATCAAATCTATCTGCTGGAAACGGTCAGGCCCGACCGTCCCAGCAGACAGATTCGATCGTGTGTACGGGCGAGCCCACGGATTTGGCCAGCCGACAGATTTTAAAGCATGCTTTAAAATCTGTCGGCTGGGAATCCGTCCGCCCGATATGTCTGCTGGTTAGTACGCTAACCAGCAGACATATCTTCTCACATATGCGTCAAATAGATTCGACGCATGCGCGGAAGTAATTCACTTCCTGGTGCGGTGATGTGGCGGTGTCAATGTCACCGCCACGTCACCGACATGTCAGCGCGCTGTCTGCCGGCGGGGATATTGGTTTGATCGTGTGTACATAATCAAACCAATACATCCCAGCAGACAAATTTGTTCAAATCGGTCTGTCCGACCGATTTGAACAAATCTGTCTGCTCGTGTGTACGGGGCCTTAGACGAATGTGCGGTTCCTTCTGCCCAGTCTATGTCTGGATAATTAAAATCCCCCATTAAAATTATATTTCCCATCCTGAATTCCAAACTGTGATAGGAGATCCGCTATACCCCTCCTCCCTCTGGTTAGGGGGCCCATAGCATACTCCCAGTATTTTCCCCTTGGTTTCCTCCATTTGTAGCGCTACCTATAAGGATTCCACCTCCTCCCGTGCTCCATTTGTGATGTCGTCCCTCACACTCACTTGTACATCATTTGTGATATACAGGCATACCCCTCCTCCTTTTTTACCCACCCTATCTCTATGATATAGGGACTACCCTTGAATGGTCAGCAGCCAATCATAAGGGCTGTTGAACCAAGTCTCTGAAATTCCCACAAAATCCTCCTCATACGATAGCAGCTCTAGTTCTCCCATCTTATCCGTCAGACTGCTGCCATTAGTGAACAGGCCACATAGTTTTCTCCTTATTAGGTGTTCAGAGGTTGCAAATAGGACTTGTTACTATACTTACCTCCACTGTGCAGTTAGTTTTGCACAGAGTGGCCCCAATCCTGGTATTCTGGGGTCCCTCAGCGGCTGTCTCGGCTTCTCCCTGCAAGAGCTAACCCCCTTCTTGAGAAATTCTCTCCCAAATAGGTTAGCTTGCAGGAGCACTCCCGTGATACAGTCGGTGGCTATAGTTGGCCCTGCGTCATTGATTTGATTGACAGCAGCGGGAGCCAATGGCTGCGCTGCTATCAATCTCCAATGACGAGCCACCTCAAGCTGGGGGTAACCATCGCGAGAACGAGCCCACAGAGTCTCGTGGCTCAGGTAAGTAAAACCGGGGGGGCCCGAGAGTGCAAGGTGTTTTTTCACCTTAATGCATAGGATGCATTAAGGTGAAAAAACACAAAGCTTTACAACCCCTTTAACCACTTAAGGACCACCTCCTGCACATATACGTCGGCAGAATGGCACGGCATGTACGTACAGGTACGTCCTGTACTAGTACCCAACCGTGGGTCACGAGTGCGTGCCCGTGGCGCGCTCCCATAACCCGGTCCGAAGCTCCGGGACCGGGACCGTGGGACTCGCAGACCCGATCGCCGCTAGAGCTGAAGAACGGAGAGAGCCGTGTGTAAACACAGCTTCCCCATCCTTCACTGT